>WFKH01010931.1:25574362-25650800 GCA_016163765.1 Magallana hongkongensis | reverse complement strand
ATCGTAACATCCATATCAAAGTATGACGTCATAATCATTTCAAATGTTCGGTTGATAGATATAATATTGCAGCCTTTGAAATGGCGAAGTACTCGGTGTCCCGTTTTTTGAAGATTCAGATAGACTGACATTTCAATCATCAATATTATGTCTAAAACGAAGGTAAGTTGCTTATTTTTGATACAGATATATTGCACACGTATTGTATAATAAGATACAAACGACTATTATTTTATAATAGCAATATTTATAAGGCAGGTTGATTTTTAAGTTGTCCAGTGAAATGTCCCAATCTAAAAAATACTGCACTTTTTAAGCAATTTAACGATTTTAGTGCAAAATTTCAAGCAATATACAATCGCAATTATTAAAATAAGTACAACAGACACAAAGTACATAAAATTTGCTACAGAGACATATCAAAATTTTATGAATCCCCATATTAGTTTAAGGAATACAGAAATTATTTAATGTCCAAATAAACGTCCCCTTTATGTTTGACGCTCCGTGACTGTGACGTGACGTTGATATACTTAAAACTGATAACGTCCAAACGAAAAACGTTGGTTGGTAAATAATCATTATATAAGTTTTGATGCGGGTCCTTTTCGTAATTTTTTTATTATATAGCAACAATAACATTTTCTGCCAAATACCCGTTTTTTCTAATCTGGACTAAGTTGATTAAAAAAATTAGATGATGCAAAGACGTAATGTAATCAAATCCTAACACTCTACCCATATTCTCTTTATTCCATTTTAGTCAAGATCTTTATAGACCGATCCATCCGTTTAAAAAAATATCCTACACGCGTGATAAATATTAAAGTAATTTAAAAGAGGACATTAGCGGTCATACAAAATCTGCTAGAGGTCACGTAGCATCGGGGGGGGGGGGGGGGGGCATGTAAAAATGAATAAACATAGAGATCCTCCCTCCAACTTTTTTTTCGTTTGTCAAAAAGTCTAGCCCCACTTTTAAAAACGACGCCAGCCCGCTATTTTCTAATAGAACTTTACAGAATTATATTTTTGAATAAAGCATTCGTGTTTTATTCATTATTGTATTAATTATATAAATACTTTGATAGGAAATGAGGATTATCATTGAAAACCTGCATGGCGACCCATATGTCTCGGTACTAGTATTTGTGTTTAGGATTTTAAAAAATCTACAGGGTCTTTAATTTTTTTATCTGTTGCGGTTTTCAGAAGGATGACAATGATACCATGGATACGAAAATGTCCCCACGAGAAAGATTGGAGTTTTATAGAAATAAGAAACTTCAAAAACGACGACAACAAAAGCTAGCATCGTATCATAAAAACAAAACTGTTAAACAGACTGAGTATAAACAAACTTCTGATGCAATTAGAAAGCGCATGTACAGAGCAAAACAAGCTGAAACGAGACAGAAGGAAAAAGAACGAAAAAGAAAATATAGAAATTTAGCGAGGAATAAAAACGTCGAGCTCTCTGCGAACACGAAAAATTCAAATGAAATGATAAGACATGTTTTTAAAAACAGAACAAGTAAACACAGAGCATTAAAAAAATTGAAGGATTCGTTACCTCAATCACCAAAGAAGCGGTCAGCTACACTGGCAGCATATTTGAAAAATTCAAACTCTTCAACGACAAAAATTTTAATTGATGCTGATGTCGTATTATCACCAGAAGAACAAAGTAAAAAATCAACGGAAAAAGCGGTTCTGCAAGATTTAAAAACAACAATTGATAGCTGCAAAATGAAAAGATCGAAAGACTCGGTTACGTCTATGAACGTGCTTGTTGCATCAATAAGTGGTGAACAAGTGACCCAAAGCAGATGTCGAAAAAATCTAGCTAAAAAACTTGGTTTACCAGTTAGACGAATAAGTAAGGGAAACACAATTCGCACCACTGTATTGAAAACTGAAAGATCTTGTTGGACTTACACGTTTAGAAAAACGCGCACTGACGCGATTTCAACGGAAACTAAACAACTTGCGTACGACTTTTGGCTGCGTCCAGGTATCTCCCGACCGACTGGAAATAAAGCAGATATCAAGCGAGAAAGAATTGGACCCAAATTATACACGAGCCACGCAGTGTATATTTTAGAAAAGACCCAAACTGAAGTTTACCTGGATTTCATAAGCGAAAATCCTGATATCAAAATTCGTCAAAGGTCCTTTGAAAATTGCAAGCCCTATTTTGTTAGACAGGCCCGCCCAAAGGACAGACACACATGCTGTTGTCGATATCATGTTGAAATAAAGAGTGCCTTCAAATCATGTATGGACTTTCGGAAAAAGATCTTCAAAACAAATGCAAATGACATTGGAATTGACGTCCAAGTATTCGAGTCCATAAGCGATGTGGTGGATGTCACATTGTGTATAAATCCTACTTTGCAATGCATGAAGCGACAGTGTGCAGAATGTGGTATCCACAAACTATACTTATTACCAGAAGAAACTGGAGACGCGGAGACAGACGAAACAGTCAAGTGGGAAAAAGTTGAAATCAAAGTGAAGGGCAATAAAACAACAAAGAAACTCGTTCTGGTTAAAAAGGAATCAAAAGTCAGTGATTTATTTTCACACTTTTTGCAACTATTAAAATCGTTTCCATTCCATCAACACCGAGCTACTTGGCAAAACAACCAATTTCAAGAACTTTCATCTAATCTTCCACTCAACCACTGCATCTGTGTTCATGACTTTTCTGAAAATTACCGTTGCACAGAATTAAAACAACTTCAAAGTGCTTACTTTCAAAAAACTGAAGTCTCTGTTCACGTTACGATTATACATCGCCATGCACTACCCGACATTGATGGAGTGGAGAGCACTGAGCAGAACCCAGAAATAATCACTGAACATTTTTTTGTTATTAGTGATGATCAACAGCATGACCAGTATTTCGTCCATGAAGTTCATAAAACAATATCCGAGTACTTGGCATCTATTTCCTACCCGGTTGACACCATGCACGAGTTCACAGATGGATGTGCAGCCCAATATAAGAGTCGACATTGCTTTGGGGATATCAGCAACTCCAGTCGGGATTTCGGTTTCAAACATTTTACCAGAAATTATTTTGAAACTGCATATGCTAAAGGTATTTACATGTATATTTTCTGCACACTTTCTTCTTAAGGATACAAATACAGTGTCCATCAGATCGAACCAAGTACTTTAAACTTGTAAATGGTAGCTATTCTATTAGCATTTTTTATGAAAACAGAATTGTTTTATACATTAATTATGCCACTTGTTGATCACTACTTTCATTTTGACAAGATAAAGAAGTAAAACGTGCATTATTTAATTCATTCATGTCGCGTTGAAGTTTATTTTGCATTTACTATATGAACATTTTTGTTTCAATCAAAATTTAATATTTTTGTATTATTACATGATTGTGTTTATAATGTAGGACCTCAAGATGCTGCTGGAGGACTGTTAAAAAGACAGGCAGATCTGGCAGTTTTGCGTGGACAAGCCCATATACAAAATGCCCGGGATCTGTATGAATTTGCTGTTTCGAATTTGACGCGGACAAAATCTGTTTGCCGGAGACGGCTTTTCCGTTTTCTTGATTTCATCCCAAGAGAAGGCAATTTAAGTTTCAAACCAATTTCAAACATCAGATCTGTCCATCAAGTCATCGTTGATAACTCGTCTCCCCATATCATTATACGCGAACTGTCCTGCTTTTGTGAAAAATGCAGTTTACAAATTTATCACAAATGTGTAAATGTTCAAAAAATTGGGCAAGTTCAACACCATGAAATGGTCAAGGAAACAAACAACACATTCGATGTTGAAGAAGATGACGAAGAGGCGCCCTTGTCCGAAATGGTATCCAAAGGACAGGTAATTGCCGTATATGCGGATG
Organism: Magallana hongkongensis; assembly: GCA_016163765.1. Lineage (NCBI taxonomy): Eukaryota > Metazoa > Mollusca > Bivalvia > Ostreida > Ostreidae > Magallana > Magallana hongkongensis. Next base: position 25,646,914 of record WFKH01010931.1, on the reverse strand, counting down.
ACCCAGACCATGACTATTTCTTGCTAAAAGTTCAGGAAGCAATTCAAACATTAAACAGCGAAAGCACCGACGCCTGGGGCTCAACTCTTCCAGCTGGTATTAAGGTCATCACAGGACTTTATTACGACAATATTAATAACAAGAATCTTCTGTCATACAAACTTATACCCAGGAGAAGAGCCGTAGTGCCAGCCAGTGCAGTAGTTTATATCTGTTCAGAAATAGATGCTCGGGCCAATATTGTTTTGGACGAATGTGTCCATTTAAACATATTGCATGCAATAAACGACATTATTATGTCTTAAAAATGAATTGTACATGATCGAATACATAAACTTCAAAGATTGTAAAACCTAGTAAATAGAATAATATACCAGAATATAATTTTTCATGATTGTATAATTATATTATCCAAATACATGTATCTGTGCATTTAGCTGTATTGTCTGGGATAAAAGTGCAATATCGAATGTGGAATGTTTTGAATTCGCTGATCAAATTTATAGTTTATACCATGGAGCTTGACATTTTCTAAAAGGAAATCACATTCCAATCTGCCAATTTTTGTTTGTTTCATAAACTATGATTGAGTTATTTAAATGAAGATATACACTTTTTAAAGTTATTACTTATATTTCTTAAATATTGCCTGAGTTACAGGCCTGCATATTGTGATCTTATTTTAAGTACATTTACTACCATATTACTGGCAATGTTTGTGCATTAATTCATAACTTGCTTGCAGTGCAAAACTGGAGATACAGGAGATATGAATATTTATTTTAGTTTCAAAATTCACGGCTATTAAGAAGTTGGGTTTCTTTAAAATGCGACGTTACGTTTGTGCGTCGTTTGACGTTATAAGCGTAACGTTAAGTAACACCAGTATCGTGCGCGTTCGCAAATTAAAAAAAATATAGTAATGTCATCTTTCCAAAACTTTATATACAAATAGCCATACATTTAATGTCTCATTTAAAAGTAAAACAAGGTGGGGTCACATTTTAAAAATTTAAGATATAGCATGAAATAAGCTAATTTTAGGCCAAAATTGGAGTTAATTTTTTCTTAACTTCTATGAAATATAAGCTAAATATGCCAAAATATATCGATAGAAATATCAAAATATTGTTTAAATATGTTTTTTAGAACATCATGAATATATCGTAATAAACAAACTATCTAGAAGTTTGGTCTGCGCTGAAAATTAGTAAGCCAAAGTAACAGTACTCTAAAACTAGTGAGTTATGAAAATTGTTCATTTCCTTCTTGAAATCCTAAAATCCTTAAAACACTACCTATCCAGAGAAATGGGGTACTCTATATGCAATATTTTGCCAAAAAATAACTAAGCTCAACTGCTGGGTTTTGTTGGATTTTTTTTTATAAATTATCAAAAATCAAAATCCAAGCAATATGCATATCACAATTGATCTGCAAAACAACAACTTCCTATCTTGAAAACTTCAGAAGGTGTTATTCGTACAATAGGGGTACCCTTTTGGCAGCCGCCCGCCTGCCCGCCATTTTCACCATTTCAATAACAAGATTTTTTTCTTCGGAAAACCCGGTTAAAAATGAAACAGTGGCCAAATTTATAGTTTGAACATCCACGTTTTTTTTAATTTTTGGTTGGTTTAGCGAATAACTTTTTTGATGTCTTAATATTTAATATTTAATCTATTTTGAAATTACATTTTGATGGTTTGGCAATGCTGTATACATTTAGTTGTATATATTATTTAAATATGATCAGAAAAGAAATTTCTGCGAAACTTGTTTAATTGATTTTTTATCTGTAGTTATGTACATGTACATGAATGCATATGCCTCGGCTTACCCCCTCCCCACACTCTTATGACATACATTGTAGATTGCAACTTTTCTGTTTAACATCAAATGGCAGATCTCTTTAGCTTACCAAAATTACCCTAAAATGAGTATGCAGTGTATAGATTGTCCGTAAGAAGGACAATAATTGCCAAGTATTGACTAATGAATTGCTACCTAATTAGCATTTTAAATATTTCTCGAAATGCGAAGGTCGACGTAGTTTGACTTGTACATCTTACCTTACACCCCTACAACCCTTATGTACATTTCGTTGTGTTTTTAATGTAAAGTTTGTGTGGAAATACTCATTTGAAAAAAATGTTCATAGTAATACTGGCAATCGTATTACAAACACAGTACACTGGAGTAAAAAATTGCACAGCTACAAGTCAATAGCAAAATGAAGGATGTTTACAAATATCACTTCTTTTCAGTACTAAGTATAATGGAAGGACTTGCCATTATATTATTTATCTTGTCAGCCCCACAAATTATTGAGGTCTGAACATGGTTTTTTTTATATCTATAAATTAACTAAATTGCAAACCCAAATAATAAGTATATAGCCTAATTAGGGAAATTTTGATAGTATCGCAGGTCAGATTTTGTTGAATAAATAATGTTCATGCCCTTTTGAATAAATGATGTTCATGTCCTTTTGAATTATGCTTTAATGACTTGTTTCTCTCCTAATTAATCGATGTTCTTGATAACTGAATTTGTTATTTCCGTATTTGATATCGCTCGGCCAAACCATCATAGATTCAATAGATTAAAACCGATGAGTACACAATTTGACATATGGTATTTTACATCTATGATTGATGTAAATCATTATGAGAATTATGTTAAAAATTAACTTCACACTTAAAACCGACTTTGATAGAATTAATAAAATTCACTCTATAAAATTGATTCCTTGTAATGTCTTTTCATTCTGCTCTTATTTAAATCCAGCACGTTAGCTCAATTATGGCGGTGACATGGTATGGAACACTTTGAAATGTGTGAATGAAAGTACTTGCACATCATATTCAAATGTAATCGCCGTTCTTCACAAGCATTAAATTTAACAATAATATTTTACTATAAAATGAACTTTTTAAATATTTATCAAGGTAAAACCCAGCTGATTAATTTTCGGATTCATGACCTCCAGACCACTAGCTGACACTTTAACATAATACAACACGCTGCTACACATGAACATTGTAGAAGGAAATCATTCCGTATCTCATTAAAAACAATCTTTTTGCTTCGTATGCATCAGGTACATTCAGATGTTTACATGACCAATCAGTATAATTTCACGTATGAGAGATTTATCTTTCAGGTAGAAATACTGTTTATTTTCAACATATGACGGTCCACTGATTATCAGATTGTTACAGATCAAATACAATGTCTTTTAAGAGGTGAAGTACAACCTTAAATATTAAAGTGGAATGCTACAGTAACTCAACTGAGGAGTTATTTTTAATTGCGATTATAGAAATTAATGGCTGTTAAAAAGCCATGTTGAGGGTAGTTTTAGCACTTATTTCTCGTCCCAAGAAGATCATTTGAAATTGCGTTTGCAAACAAGTTTCTTTCTTTTATGCGCGTCATATGAATGCAATTGCTTTCTTAATATAGTAAAAGGGGTGTAACTTCCGTGTTTTACTCAATGTAAATAATAAGTGCATAGTTATCGATTGATTCTTGCTAAACTAAAGTAAAATTAATATATAACAAGTAAAAGTTGTTACTAAACAAATGCTAAAAAAGAGTTTTATTGACTCCACAGATACAGGTACTTTGGAATGCACCCAACTCGGTGGGCAATTCCAATCTGCATAAAAGGAGGCACAGGATTAATTTTACTCCGCGCCATATTGTCAAAATCTTAGGAGCAGTCCATAATTTTACGCGCCACTACGGTGGAATAATCCATGGTGGGAAGCTAAGCATTATTCTAACAATTGTATTGTGTTCCTAATTAAGTTTTAATTGCTATATTTTTATTTTGCTTGCGGCAAATTAAGTTTTAAGAGAAAATTACATGTACGCAAAATATTTTAGGTTCAAAATAAATAATATGTAAAATTCATTTAAAGTAACCCCCCCCCCCCTTAGTAAAGATAATTTGAAACAGTCCAACTTTAGAGGCGCGCATTTGGAAGACTGCAAGAAGAACGAACTACAAATCAAAGACAGATTAAAATTCATAGAACCAAGTTCTTGCAATGAAATAAATATGTTTAGTCAGGCAAGCTTTTTGGAAAGCTATTACTTGTAGTAAATAATGGATGCTATCTATTTCGTCCATGTTCTATAAATAACAACTGCTCTATTAAAACCGTTAATGCTAATATGAGGACACAAACTAATTTCTATTCTTTAAATTCCATTTTATTTCAACTTAACTGTTAATGCATGAAGACATTTGCATCCTTATGTTAACAAACATGACTGTAATCAAACGATAATTCACATGTCAGGCAGCCATTAAACATTTTGAATTTCTGGTATTGCGAGCCCGATTTTTTTTTCCGAAATATTTTTTATTCCCACACATTTTGTTTTTCAAAAAAAAAAAAACAAGGCTGGCAGTACTGCACTTTTAAAAAAATTTACTTATCCTTATTCCACTTTTTTAATGATGGTAAATCTGACTTTATATTGAAATATAGTTTTAAAATTATCTTTTAAATGATAAGTCATACATTTTTTATCATTATAAAGTAAGATTTTTCACATATAGAATTCAATGCAAAACAAAACGTATGCTTATTTAAAAAATGTTTGCGTATTAAGGTTCAATAAATTAGTCTAGTACGAACATATTTTAAAAAATATCCGATCACCCTAGTTACGACCTTATTTCCACCATGACATCTCGCTCTTAGCGTTTTCTGAATATTGCTATGGAAACTAAAATTGCAGATAGAAGGTACGAGTTGGCGCGTTTTATTTATTGAGCAACGTCCAATTTAGATAGTTTTTCCAAGTTAAAAATCTATAATAAATAATATTAAGTTGTTAACGTCAATTGATGTCATTATTTAATTTTTTTCAAATTTGCTTTTGCCTGGAGTATATCATAATCAAGTACATATACATGTATTATACTTGTTCGATATAAATAATTAACAAAATATTACACAACACAAAATGTAATCAATTTAAAGTATGAGGTTTAGGAAGTTTTATGTCATTCAGTCGCTTCACTCAAGATAAGAATGCATTTGGTGACTGTCCATCATCATTTTGACATTCAAAGCTGTAAGCAAGCTCTTGCACGTTATCATCATTAAAGACTTCCTCCTGTTTTGATGTACAAGGTTCCAGAACAGATTCATTGTTCACTCTAAGAGTCAGTGTGCTGTAGCAGGCCTCCTTCTAACTACATGTACCATACAGATGCTCTGCTGCCTCTTCATAATCATCGGGGTTTTCCTGTATCCTTGGTGATTCTTCTAAATCATACACAACATTGTGGTGATCGTGACGTTCTAAAGTTTAAAAACAAAATGTTGTTTTTCACTTTGATTGATACGGAGAAATCTTGCATGTATGAGATAACATTAATCTAAGAAACAAAATGATGGGTTAATACCTTCTTTTTTGTTTTGCAAGTGCAGCCTACGAATGACAAGAGAAGAGTGGAGTTCAGGTAAATGTTTAACGTGTGAAATAAAACAAACGAGTAATGCTGATTTTTTATCCAAAATACCGGTATTAATAAATTATTTACCGATAAAATATCCATATTCCGACTAAAAAACATACACTAATGCTCGAGTAAGGAATTCGAATGCAAAAGATTTTTCATCGGTAGTTGAACCAGTATTCGAAGACAAACACGCTAGGAAGTATTCTTATAAGTCAAAAGCGAATGATCTCAATAAACCAAAAACAAAAAATCCGAAATACGACTTTCAGTGATATCATTTTTACTTGTTCTTAACTATTTGATACAAATTAAATTTCTGAATGTTCAATCGTTAAGGTGGGTCGCAGGTTTACCCCATAAAAATGTCACGAGAAAACATACCCTGAAAATTTGTCAGTTCGTTTAATAGGATTTAAAGTTTATTATATAAAAAAATATCAACCTTGCCTAATTTATTTTCACGCAATACCTCCTCAAACTTAGTATTGTTTGTGGTGCTGTTTTGACGCTTTTCTTATGAAATATATATAAAAAGGAGAATATTTCTCTTCATTTTCGAGTCGGAGTTATTTTAAGAAAATTGTAAATAACTTTTAAACAACTTAGACGAAACTTGAACTTTTTCTATACGTAAAGAAAAAAATGATTTACAAAGTATTATGTAGAAAAATGATAGGTGTTTTCGCTAGATTTTTTAATTTGCTATTTAATTTTATGTTTCTGATTATTTTACCAAAAAAGGTGTCGTGTTTCCGTATTTAACGTCATAAGTACAAAGTCAAAATTCGTTAACCTGTTTCATTATTCTTTTTTTATAGGATTTATATTAAATTAAGAATTGTTAAAGCTGTAACTTTTTTAGACTTATATTCCAAGAATGTCTCTTTTACATTAATATGGCCCAAAAACTACAGAAATGCGGAAGTATGAGCACATTGAATCGTATATTACGTACATGTACACATTCATACAATTATAACATTTGAGTAAAAGTGATTTTTTCTTAAAGAGAAAGTACGGCGCATCTTATTAAAAAACCGACTTGAAAAAATTTTCCGATCGGGTTCGGTATTTTTGTACTACTCATAAATGTATAAACTTTCAGAAAATTACAAATTTCTCCATGAAATCAATCTAAATATTTCATTAAAATTAATAATTAGATATAACCCATAAATATATACACCGCCACGTGTTACGGGATTCCGCCTTCTATACTATTACGCATGGTATTTACCATAAACAAAACACATGCAGGGCTCGCGAAGATTCTCTTGGACAGGTTTGTTGATGGAAATATGTCTTTTCTACTTCTCCCGGGTAATAATTGTTCAATTTTTTTTTTAAATTAACCAGAATTTTTATTTTGTAAGCATGTATTTTGCGTTTTTATCACTGGAGTTGCTACATACTAAATTCATTTTGTAAGTGAGGCCCCTTGGGGGGTTATTTGACATATTTACGTCTGTTCATTTTAAAATGAACTGAAATTGGTCAACCATTAATATATTACATATTGAGAAAGTGATGATGTGTTCCGTTTAGAGAGTCCCTTTTACCTCGTATTCCATGATGACCGTAGTCGGGCGAAGATCTTCTAGTTTTCAACACGTGTCAATCAAAATTCACGTTGTACAAATAAACGATATAAGATTAATTCGGTTTGTACGACCCTAAATTACTGGAAGCTCATAATTACATTAATTGGGTAGGTGAACGGGATTTATTATGTACTTCAACTGTCACAATCAACGTTATTTCTTATTTCCTAATGATACAATAGGTCAATCTGAAGTTAAACACACAAGTATTTTCAGCTGTACCGTCTCTTTAAGATAAGAGTGCTTATAATAATCAGTAATCTACAGTAATAGTGGTAGCGAGTTTTTGGATAATTTGAAAGCATAAAAGAGATCATTGACAAACATTTTTTTCTAACAAGTCAAGAGAAGTGAAGGCTTACATGTACTTGACCATTATGATATTAAGCGTCGTTTTTGTAGGATCACGTGCATGAACAATAATTCATTATGCATTGTTTAAATTGCAGAACACGGAAAGTGTTTCACAAACAGAGACAAGAGAATCTTTAAAATCATAGGATTAAACGATATCTTTTTTTTCTTTTAAATATAGCGTTTGGAGTTACATAATGTAACAAAGTGTGATATATCTCTACTGTGACGTCATTGTGACATCATAAATTAAATTACACAAAATGGCTGCTCGAATCGTTCAAGTTGCGTAAAGAAATTGATGAAAGCAAACCCGCGACTCACCTTAATAATAGGTTGGTTATGTTGATTATACAACAATATTGAAGTTATGACATAAAAAGCTAATGCTCACGCATCGAACGCAGAACAAAAATATCAAGTCCTCTTTTCACATCACTAACGTCTTACACTTTTTAAAATTAAGAAACACCTGTTATATTATTACTTATTAGGTTTGTTACTGACTGTTTACAGAAATTTGTGGGGTCGGTAAAGTCCATAGACGATGAGGCTTCGCCTCACCTTCTATGGACTTTACCGACCCCACAAATTTCTGTAAACAGTCAGTAACAAACCTAATAAGTGTTTTGTTTTGTCGAGGACCTAAAGTTTGATATGTAAACAAACGTTTGTGTGAAAAATCAGTTCAAATAACGTTACGTCCGCCATGTTGCCGTATAAATTTTGACGCTCGCCGTTTAAAGAAATTTGTAAGGCAATCACGTGACGCGTTTCATCCAATGACGTCGAGACATTCTAGTCCGAGGCAAAACAAAATAAAATATTAATGTTACATATATGTGAATAGGTTATAAAATTTTTAATAAACATGTATCTATTGACCTTGAAGTTAAAATTCTATAAAAAAAGAATATGATAAATGGATATTACATGCACAAACCTTGTATTGGTTGTGTAACATTGAATGCAGTGTTACTGGTAGCTATAAGGAAAACAAGTGAAATTAGACAACATTGAGATGGTGACCATCTAAAAGGGCCCCGCTTAAATAATGGATAATAGGATGAAAAGCATTTCAGAGAATTTTTCTTGGACATTGGCCTATAACTTAGAAATTTTCCAGCTGGTAAAAAACTTAATTCAATCTTATTACCCCTTTATACAGGCATTTTTGTTCAATTTAAGCAAAATTAAGCAAATGGGAAATAATCTACGGTCTAAAACTGATTATAAAGAGATCCGCTATGACCTTCACAATGACTTGGTTCAAATAATAAAGTCACTGCACACCATTAACCCAAAAGCTCTGTTAATGTGAAGTAGGAGCCAAATAGGGTCAAGTGGAGAGTATATATATGCTCTGAAAAAAGAATTTTGCGTGATCCAATACAACCTTGACACTTGATCTACAAACATCATTAAAGGTCACTGCACACCCCTTGGATCGAAGGTACTCTGTGAGTGAAGTATGAGCCAGATTGGACCAAAGGGAGAAAAGATATGCTCCGGACAAGGATATAATTCTGCTATGACCTTCACATTTGACCATGAAACTTAGTTCAAGGTCACTGCACACCCTTTACTCAAAAGCTCTGTTATTGTGAAGTATGAGCCAAATAGGGTTAAGTGGAGAGTATATATGCTCTGAAAAAAAATTTGCGTGATCAAATATGACCTTGACCCTTGACCTACAAACTTCATTCAAGGTCACTGCACACCCTTTGACCATAGGCACTCTGTGTGTGAAGTTTGAGCCAGATTGGACTAAGGGGAGAGAATATATAATATATAATTTTAATTTAAACATATTTTATTGAACAATCAAATGGATTGGGCAACAGGCAAAGCCTATGCAAACCCTCTCCAAAATAATCTCCAAAATATATGATATATGATCCGGACAAGGATTTTTTCATATAATTCTGCTATGACCTTCAGCTTTAACCTAGAAACATGATTCAAGGTCACTGCACACTCTTTACCAAAAGGCAATCTGTGTGTGAAGTATGAGCCAGATTGGGCCAAGGGGAGAGAAGATATGCTCCGAACAAGAGATCTCGGACGGACAGACGGGCGGACGGACGGAAGGACAGACGGACGGACAGACGGACGGACAGACTGATCACTAAAGGGCGCTCGCAGAGCGGGACCCTAATAAGTAAAAGATAAAGAAAATAACAGATACAAGTCAATTGAAATAAAAAATGAAATTATTTAGCAATAATTGATACTCCTACCTGTGAGTACCGCATCCGTTGAAGTTGGACATGACTCCCCAACAAATGATGACGTCACATTCTCTGCTGTTGAACTGTCATTTGTCATACTTGAATTACGTAAACATCCACACACATGATGGCACAGTTGTGTTTCATTACGGTCACATTTATTTTTGCATAAATTGCCGTAATATTTTTCCGCGCATGTTTGAAGACAGTTCATTCCAAATTAGCCGGGAACCGGGTCTACATTCTACAATATTAAAAGTAATGTGACCTTTTTATAAAAGCAGACAAGTTGACATGTCTAATGTAAAAAATACCTAAATTACCTTTTTAAATATTTTTTAATTTTTTTTATTTTTTTTTTTTTTTGCTTCAAAATTTAAAAAAAAAATCAAATATTTAATATTTCATCGCTTAACTTGAATAAGCAAAATTAAAACATATAAAAAATATTGCCTAGTATAGGTAAAATATTTCATTTCATCTATGTGCTATGGAAACCAATACCTACCTACACATTTATTATTCTTTTTTTGATAGTTGCTACAGCATCTTGAAAGAATTTTAAAAGTACGTACATGACAGTTTGTATAAATTGACGTAATACAAACTTGACATGTCCTTTTACATATGTACATATATCATTTTGAACCCACAACATCCCCTTCCATATCAGTGTAATATTCAAGAGGAGCTAGAGGGGTAATAAATGGGTTATTGCATATTTTAAGATGACTAGCTTAAGGAAGGAGTCTTTTCTGGTGTTCAACCTGCTAAAATGTCAAAAGTACATTTGATCAAACGTACAATTAATAAAAATGAAAGGAAATTAAAAGATCATATCTTTCTTTATCTTTTAGAATTGTACAACTTGGCATAGAAATAGTAACCAAAGTTTAGAATCCAATAAAGACTATATTTTCGGCGGAACACTGGCGTAGGAAAATATCGCATGTTTTTGTTATTCAAAATTTCTGTAGATTTATGAACTTAATAAGCATTTTTAAACAAAAATATTAATGCTGGATTTTTCAACTAATGTGAACAAATAACAAGATACTTGGGTTTCAAAATGTGTTTTTAAAAGATGATTTTCTAAACAAATTACATTTTTATTAGCTTTCCTAAGCACTCATTCTATATATAGATTTGTATAAAACCAACCACTTAGCCCGGACTTTCTCTCTTTCCAAATGGTCAATATGTTATCTTTTCTGTCTTTCTATATATAAATATTAAGTCCTTATAATATGTAAAAATGAAAAATATTTTAATATTGGAAGCATAGAAAAATAATCAAAACAAACTTCAAAATTTAAGACAATTTGAGAAAATGCGGACTAAAGAATATCAATTTATGTTAAAATATTTATTTCAATTTAGTAGTATAAACTGATAGATATGATTATATATTATATATTGATGATTATATATCATTTTATTGAGAATAAAAACTTTATATCATAAATAGATGTTAGTGCGACATAAATAACAACATCTATTTTCATAATCCTTTGAGTTGAGGAAAAAGATAAAGACCTTGACCTGACCTTGCTGCGAAAATAAGATGGTCAAATTTGATTAAACTAATACAATTTTACCCCCCCCCCCCCTTCGAAAAAAAGGAGGGCATGTTGCTTTTCTGATGTCTGTCTGTCGGTCGGTCGGTCTACCAACAGTTTTCGTTCATTTTCTTTGCAGAGGTTGCACATACTGAAATGAAATTCAGTACGTGCAACTGAATTATTTATTATAGATTTATTATATAGATTTATTATAGATTTATTATAAGAATATCTAGGTCAAGTTCGGTTTTAGGTACGATCGAGCAATTTTTGACAGAGTTATGCCCTTTCGACTTGGAAAAATTCCAATTATTTGCTTTCCGTTCATTATCTCTGCAAAGGTTGAAAAATTAATTGCCGATATATCATGAAAAACGTGTTTTCTGCCAAAGATGTGATGTAGAAGACTATTTCTTGAATGCTCTTGAATTGAAGTACCTGGGATTTAAGTCCACCATACGTTAACTTAGACACGTCATACCTGATAGGTTGAAGCATCTCAGATAGTACCGGTTGATGACCCCTATTGATTTTATGTTCAAAATCAATATGTCATTTCCATGTATACTGCTCATAATGTATACTGCCAATAATAAAGGCTGGTGCATCATATAATGTATGTCCATGGGAGGGGGCATAAGTGTTTCACAAACATCTCTTGTTTGGTAATATGGTGTGTTTGACTGTGTGAAAAATTCTTAAATTTCTAAATATAAGAAGTATGTTTGATAACGAGAAGACTCCTTCCTTAAGTGAACTATTAAAAGAATATTTGAAGTAATTGTTAACAAACAAGAGAGTATTTTATAAGATTTAGTAAAGAAGAAAATCGTCGATAGTAAAAAAAAAAAACGCATGGAAAGACAATTGAATGCAAAATAGTTTACAAAAAACTTTATTATATTATTTTTACTTAATTATTCTGTTGGTTCCTACCTTATATGCGTATCATTATACCTACAGATGTTATTTTCTGTAAGGCCTTAGTATAGCGTAATATGGACGAACATATAGAAACCAAAGTTCACAATATTCATTACTTTTAATACAACACAAAAATCTACACTGTATATCGATAGGTTATCTTTTTAAATATATGCATAAACTTCCTATACCTCGTAATCATTTGCTATTTTTTTTTAATATTGAAATGGGGAAATGATTTTATTTGAATTGAATGTACTCCAGAGTCTTTATAAGTCCTTTTTTCAGAGTTAACGATAGTTTTGATTTCTCTTTATATATCAAATAGCGATTGCTTTTATTTTTTATAAACTGCTGTGAAGAGGTCCGTCATCATGAAAATGTTTGTTTTGTATATAAAAGACCATTAAAGATTTAAGATTAAGTGTTCTAATCAAAGGACTGATAGTATCAAGGAATGTTGAAATTGATTGACAAAATAATGTACATGTACTTTCAAACAACAGTTACTCTGAGAGTGGAACTATTTGTAATTTTTGATGATTCTAACTCTATAAATACTGTTGTGCATTAAATGTTCTTTTTTACACCAACATTAACAAACTTGTTGATTTCTCGCGTAAACATTCAAAACCGACAACTAAGCGAACGTACTGTCATACGATTGGTTATGGGAAAAGCCAAGGAGTTGTCGATCTGCCAAGGGTTTATGGGGAGCGGAGTGGAATGAAAACCTTGGCAAACGGAGATGATTTACTTGTCACTTCAAATATTAAAAATAAAATTTTGTAAACATTTTTATATCTGATAACTTGTTTAAATTCGTATTTGTGCACAGTATTTTAGGCATTATAAGATAATTTGGATATATAGGCAGTAACAAAGCGCAACAACGCAAACTCTGCATTATAATGTCAATTCAGATGGTTTCGAAAATAAAAAAAGGATATTCACTAAGTCTAATCTTAATCGTGAATTGCTTCAGCAAGCAAAGATTTATTCATTGTTTCATACTTCTCCCCCCCCCCCCCCCCCCCCCCCCCCCCCCCCCCAAAAAAAACAAACAAAACAAAACTTCCCCAAAACCCCAATAACAGAACAGTTATGTGTCAATGAAGATATTGTCTTTCATCGATTTAAAACTTTCTTTAATGTTAGTCATGGTACTAGTATATTGATTTGACAAAAAAGATCACAGGAGTGTTTCTAAAAGCTTAGACAGTTAAATCATCACCATCGTTACTGACACAGAAGCAGTATGAATGATAAAAGATAATGTAACACAATACTGAGGTTACATTTAATAGCTTCCTCGTGAAATTAATTTGAGCCAAAGTTAGCTCTTTCTGACCGTGTATAATTTTATTACGATCAAATTTAACATGAAGATATATTCATTGATACATTGTTATTCATTTATTTTTTTTACAATGTAAAACTTTACTTTGTAATAGTATTAAGTAATGATTTTGTGAGTTATCGAACTATGCCTCGTATTATAGCTGAAAACTATTGCAAACTAACTTTAAGGGCTATTCATGATAATATTGTTATAGATGCTTTAATCTGCCGTCACACGATGCAATCTTTGGTATGAAACTACATTCAATTAGTAAAAAATCAATAAACTTTCATTAAAATCGTTCTTTGTGACCACTCAAACGGAATTGAAATTTAATTGATAATCAAGTTACGTATGTCCGAATTTCAATAGACTTACGGATGGGATTAAATTTACGACATCGCATTTGAATGATACTAAAAGGAATCACATGATTTTGATGCATTTCTACTCGGATTTTTATGAAAGCAAATATTATTTCATCAAAATAATCGATATAACTTTCCTCGCAAAATGATTTCTATAGCTTGCTATTTGATTGCCAATCAACACTTACTCTCTTTCAAACCGTCTGTTTTTCATGATTATTATCACAAAATAATCCCTGGTAATTATTGATGATTTTTAGTTTTGTTTTATGATGCTTCTCTAGCTTAATAAAATTAATGGTAAAGTAAACTAATAAAATAGTTTACAACAGTTTGACAAATATTTCCTCACATTATCTTTTATCCCTTTGATGCAATTCTAAACAATCTCTCTCTCTCTCTCTCTGTCTCTCTCTCTCTAAAAAAAACATAAAAAATAACATACCAAGGCAATATTTTTAGAACTGTAGGTCAACGAGTTTAAAAATCAAAGTACTGAAAGTACTGACAAGCGCTAACCTTGGATGTAAAAAAAAAATTGCTAATTGTAAACCTGAAGAAATATTTGATTTGCAATTTTGATGTTAATGGCAATGAAATTGTAGGGAAAAGAATGGACTGCAAGTTTTTATTGGTTTTTAAGAGGCAAAGAAATTTGCATGTGGTAATTTAAAGGATTCAATAATAATTAATGAGTATCACAATTTGTTTATATTATTACTGAATGAACAGAAGTGTTTGCTTATAATAAGTGCACACTATATCTACATGTTGCTTTATCTGGAACATTAAACAAAATGTATATGAAATGTGTCTTTTCGTTTGAAATAAACAATTTAATTTAGAAGTTTTATATGTGTATTAGAACCATGAATAACATGCTAGGACATTTCCTTTAAATTCGAGTAATTTTGTTTGCATTTTCTAAATATCAAGTTTACATTTTATTCTAAGTTCATTATACTAATCTTTGATGAGAGTGACTTTTAAGATGATATTAAGGAAATGTGTAGATATTGTGCATCCAAAGTTAATATGTTACTTATAAAAGTTCTAGGAATTTTGGAATGTTAAAAAAGCTACGACAGGATGTAATAAGACAAACAAGTTTGTTATATCTGCTTATTAATGTACTGTTAATTAAAATTGGTTGGTATGCTTGTGTTTGCTTCTGTCCACTTAGATAATCTAAACAAAGCAACAAGTTACAGTGTATCTTTTAATCTAACATGGTCTTGAGATAAAAATGTAGTCGATAACCATGGATAAAGATTTAATTATAGCAAATTGTATTCATTTACTTTCATTCCTATTCAATTTAATTGTTTTATATTGTGCAAATTTTTTTAAATTGTTAACATATTTGTATGTAAAAATATATCATTATACATATACAAAATTTACACTTAGGTTTGCATCAATAAATTTGATGTGCAAATACTATTTTTGTGCATATAGATACAGGCGGCGCTTATGTGAAATCTGCGAGGTCACTAAAATATGACTGCCGAGCATAGCTTGAACTCTAAAAAATGTTGGTAGCCTTATATGTTTCCGATTTACATTAATTCTCACTGCCTGCAGGTTATGTGTTTTTCGAACTTAGTTAGACAATGTAGTTAGACACACAGTTTTCAATTAAAATGCATAGAAAATTAAGAGGCATACATTGAATTAAGTTTTGTGTGTTAACAAGATGTAATAATATGGTACAGAGCAAATGTATGGAATGAATGATTACCGGGATTTTCGTTTTTATAAATAATATAACTGCAGTGTATATACACCAAAGATATGTGACAAACTAAAACGATATGAAGACAGAAATGGAACCAATAAAAAGAAGTCTAATCTAAATCCAACACAAATGATTTTTATGTACACTTTTATTGTGAATCTTTGATGTGCTCAGTGTTTTCCCCAGAAATTTTTTGATGCGTGGGGGCAAGTTGGTGCGCGGTGCGACGTAACAGCACCCCAGCCAGCGCGAAATCACTGCGCGTAATAATAATATAACCATTTGATGAGATGTACTACATGTTATGTACTATAATTGATGCATTCTCATGAAATCTACATCAACAAGTATTATTTCCTTTTATTTATAATTCATAATTATATCTATATAATCCATAATTTCTCTGGGGGGTTTTTCTCGCAAAACTATCATAGCATTTATGTCAAAATCAAATTTTTCAAGAGACTGACTTTTCACAAGAAATATAGATTCACAAGGCAGTTTAGCTGCAATAATGTAGCCCTCTCCCGATATTTTTTTTTTTTTTTTTTGGGGGGGGGGGGGGGGGCTACAACTCCATAGGATCTCCGTAATAGTGCAAGTGCGGGAATGATTCACTCCCGCAACGATTTCGGCTCGAATCGTATATAAATGACAATAACATTTCCATTTCTTACCTGAACTCAAACATTGTAGTTGTGTATGACATATATTAATCCAAAAATATCAAGTATAGTCCATATATCGGTTATTTTTCGTGTATGTCAACAACGCGAGTTGAATTTGTCCGCCATGTTTATTGACCTTGATCGGTTTTATTTTGGGACAGCCAATGAGAATTCAGGAGCGGATCTTGAACTGAATATAGGAATTCCCCTATTTTAAACATAATTAACGCGGTAAATATGAATTTTCCATTATATACCATTCCCTTAAATGATGTTTTAGTGATAGAACGAGGTAAGATCGCTTATATACACTGACATTCACGTTATCAAGTCCATCAAAACTCCAAGCGTAAATCCCATAAAATCACGCGAGAACTGTCATGGCTGCTGAAAAAGACGACTGGTAAACATGCTGATGTGTTTTAGCTGGTTTGATTTATATACGGTTAGTTTGTTCAACCTGAATTAAAAAATCATTTTATCTAAAGGAAGTCAAATATAAATACGATCTTTTCAGACCGAAGTCAGCCGCATTAAAAAATTAATTTTGCACCATTACGGAGATCCTATGGAATTGTAGCCCTCTCCAGTAAACATCAGATATAAAAAAAAAATCGAGAGGGCTACATTATTGCAGCTAAAGGCAGTTAAACACCTTCTTTTTCCTATATAATACATAGTCTGTCATAAAGAAGGTTATTTCTTTTATTTTTAATATTTTTTAATTTGGTTTTTAGAACAAGAGACAGGCAGAACAAGTCAACAAGCAAACTTGATTCAACTTATTCTAGACAGTTGATATTTTTTTTCAATTGGATGACTATAGGAAAATTTCTTTGATATCTTGACATTAAATTTAATTACTTTTGTCAGATGAAGTACAAAAACCTTGCAGTCAGCCCCTTTCCCTTAATTTACATAACAATATGCACGCACATACGACGTTAATCATTTTCAAAGGCATACTGTACAATGTCTCTAGTCTTGTGACATCGCTCCTGTATATTACTTGCAATTAACTAATTTTTTTCTTTATCAAATACATTTTTTCGAGTTTCCAATATCCCTACGGCAATTAAACAGTTCAAGCATATCGAAACCAAGCTAACACTATCGAGTGAACATTGTGTTATTTTTAGATCTTGGAAAATCCACAACGTTCGGTAATGGCGGCGATGTTGAAAAAAGCACATTATATTAAAACAAAAAGTGATCATGACTCTGTTTATTCCTTTATTACCGATTAATAAACTCAGTTTTAATATATATCAATCATAAGCTAAGTTTACCACGTGTTCCCCCTTGCTGAGATCGATGCCGAAGTTAACAGGTTAACGACACTCTCTGCGGGTGCAAGCGTTTTTATGAAATTTGATCGGGATAACGACAATTTTATATATACTAACTACTGTTAAGATGTTTAATAATTGGAAAAAAAAATTTTGCTATAAAATAAGCATGCATAGCGGTAAGCATGGCGGCACTGTGTGATGCATGGCGGGGGGTTTGCGCAGCTACTCCACTTCTCTGCGTTCTATTATTAGAGATCGAGTCATCAGTCTATTTTTACTGAATATAGATGGCGTTGATTCGGAAGCGTCATCCCCATATTGCAATGCCAATAAGCGCTTTGCGTACTGCGTACGCTTAGCGCTTAATTAAAGTATCGTACATTAATTAATAAACCTTAAATGCGCATTTTAAAACTAAGTCACAATACTTTTATACCCCCTTTGGATATATTTGAAACAGAACAATTCTTTATACAATATTGTTCAACGGAACTAAATTAATTTTGTTTCCTTTATAAAGAATCTATATTTAAAAATGAAGACTTTTTGCCTATAAACCAGGAAATGTCTGCACGAGAGTACTTGGTTATACCTTTGATATTTCAATCTATGTAAAATGTGTAATTATTGTGAAATTAGTTAAAAAGCTACTTTCATTTTAGATAAACTAGCCCGAAATAGCAAAAATGAGAGAATGGGTTGGACACGCTTTGGCGGATCCAAGTCAGTGGGAGTTCATGTCAAAAATATACACTTGCAATGAAATAATATTAAATAATTACGTAAAGAGTGATATATTTTGCGGGAATTCATTAAGAGTATACATAGAAATTAAGATTTAACAAATTTTGAAATCAAATTGAGCCAATTCGTTTCTTGATCGCACGATTTTAGTTTTCATGGAAGAACTTTCCAGAACGGGGTAACCAAGAACGCGTGTTGACTAAATAACTCATGATAGTTGCCTAACTATTCTGTTAGGTACACATTAATCAATTTCAAACCATATATTACATCAGGATCACACATTTGCAGGGGCTATTCCATTTGTTAATTTGCAATGTTTTTGGCCCGTCAATCAATTATTCAGTCAATTCGGGGGGGGGGGGGGGGGGTATTTGTCAGTGCAACTCCTAAACCGTTGCACAGAGTTTTGTTAATCTTTGTAGGTATAAAACACAATGTTTGGATATGCACATTACCAGGAAATTTTGATTTCCTTATTTTTCTGGGAATATTGGGCTTTAGGACAAAGAAATTTAGCCATTTATTGAAAAAAGTACTGAAAAAGATTGTCAACGATGAAATGATGACTCTGACCTACGGCCAAGGTCAGGTCACCGAGTGGGTCAGGTCGAGAGGCATTTTTTCACGAATGTTGACCTCATAAAGTGTGTTTGATTGTTTTAACATATCAACAAATATTAGACTCTATGATCAAATGTAACATTTTTTTGAGGCATTTCGATTGTCGCAAAACGTCATCAGGAGCACTACCTCTATCGGCTTCAAAATTAGTGTAATGTGATTCGTGTGTTTTAGCCAAAATTTAAGCATTGAATGCTTATTTTTGGATATCGTTGGTCCTATAACATACCAGGCCATGAAGACAAATTGAATACCACGCGTTAATTGTGAGATTAAATCACATTTGCCGACAAGGCAAGAAGTTAAAAAAATATAAATATAAGCATTGAAAACATTTCATTTGACAATCGAAATTCTGGGTCATTAATAATTTCACACTTTACTCTCGGAAAGTATCGTAGCAAACTAAGTCTAGTACTCATCATTCAGGCAGGATCTGTTGTACAAATCACCATCTTTTCTTCTGAGTTCGGCATATAGGTCGACTAAAGTCTCTGCAATTTCTCCTTTTAATTTGCGTAAAACCTCATCAACAATCAGCCCCCTTTCGTAACAATACATATAAACTTGATATTAACTGATTTTCGCATTGTTTTGTGTTTAAACTATCTCTATTTTCAGTATCACTTGCAATTCATCGCTTGATAGGTTAGATAACTGAGTTTTCGATTCATCAGCCATTTGTAAACGGACGTTAGATGACAAATGGGAAGTAATGTATTACACATATCTATAATTTGTATTAGAATTCTAATTTACTGTTATATAGTCTACATCATTAAACTGATAAACGAACTCTAAAAGAAAGAATACAAAACTAAACAAAAAACCAAGCGGTGTAATTCCATCCTTTTGAATTTTTATACAGGTCAGAAAAAGCGGTCATTAATATTCATGACCGGTTTCTACCTCCTGCCAAGCAAAACATCAGTCGTTAATAGTCACGTGACACAAAAATGAGTCCTATGCTACTTTTGTTGTTCGGTAACCTATCAATCATATTCTTTCATTCTAATTTGAGGTTTAATAAAAATCGACGTCTTTAACTCTATTATATTCGGGGCTCATTTTCAGGGTAAATTGTTTTTTATTAATTACTTTATTCATGAAATATCAAAACAAATACACAAGAGCTAAATATGAGATAAATATAAATAAGTTCTAAGATGCCAAGCTTCTTCTGTGCAATACACTTATATATCGATTTTGTTATATAGACATAAAACCATCAACTTTAACCGATGTTATAATGAGTGAAAATTAGCTTACCGATCGAATTTGACCGGTACAGACGTGAAAGAGTTAAAAGGTTTAGTTAGATTGGATATGCATCAGCATTGATGTTATAATAAAAAGTTTATGTACCGTATGAGGAGCAGAAATATCAAATCCATTGTGTACAAGACTAACATCATACACTCTTTTGAATTTAAAATCACGTGTTACAGGTATATGCGAAAATATTAAAGTAACTTATAAGTTATACAAATTTTGGTATGCGTATTAACCTTGAATTCTAACAAACGTATATGTCTCTTAGTAATTTGTATGAAGAAATGAGATGAAAATTTTATAATAATAATTAGTGAACATACATAGCATGCAGGAACGTTGTTTTTGTTGTTTGACAACGAATGCAATGTAACTGAATTTATAAATTAAAATATATAACCAAGTGATAAAGAAAACTTTAAATGAGTTAGAAAATTAACATTATGTAGCCATAATTGATACCTTGACTTGTGACTATGAGTATAGCATCAGATGACGTTAGACATGTCTCTGCAAAATGTGATGACTTCAAGTTCTCTGACATGGAGCTGTCATTTTTACTTGAGTCCGCTTTTTTGTAAACATCCACACACATGATGGCCGATTTGTGTTTCATTACAGTCGGATTTATTTTTGCATAAATGTCCATAGTAGTTTTCTCCACATGTTTGAAGACAATTCAGTCCAAAAAGCCGGGTCTGCATTCTGATAATATCAAAAATTTAGGGTGGTCTTTGATACAGGTTGACTTGTCTAATATAATAAACTTATCGATATCACTTTCTTTAATTTTTTTTTTCATTTTTTTGTTTGCTTGATCGCTTTACTTGATTCAGCATAATGCAGATATATAAAAAGATTTTGCCGTGTTTCGGTAAATTCTTTAATTTAGATAATTTAATTTAATCTAGTACGTGCTATGCAAACCTATACCTACCTAGACATTTATCATTCTTTCTTTATAGTTCCAACAGCATCTAGAAAACATTCTAGAGTACATACAAGACAGCTTGTATAAATGTTCTATACGTAAAATAAGATGTCTTAAAACATGTATCATTTTAAACACACAACCACCCCCTTCCACACAAACGTAATATTCAAGAGAACCAAAGGGGGTGAAAATGGGTAATTACGATAATTTAAGACGCCTAGTAAAATATAAAAAAAAAGTTGACAGAAGTCATTGTTAACAAACGAGAAAGTGTTCAACTAAATAAAGTTACGAAGGAAAACGTCGACACTAAAAAAGTTAAAGAATGGAAAGACAATTAATTAAATGTAGAATAATTTACAAAAAGCTTAACAGTCAAATACACAAAAATAAATTTATTGTTTTAACTTTAAATAATTTAATTCTGGTTGTAACACGCTTTCTGATTGGCAAAAAAAATTATTTTATATCGATATTTTATGTTTTTAAATATATGAATTGTTACACTCACTAATGTTATTAAATGTTGTATTGTGGTGTCAGTGAACGTTAACTATAATTTTTTTAGAATGTTTCAAACGCAAACATTTGTAATATCATGTTAAAAAAACCTAACTGAAATAGGAACTGATTGATTGATGAGTGCTCATATATACTCCACCCTTTCATTGTGAAAACCCACATTTTCCCACCATTTTGTATCAAATAACCTGTTTAATTCGTATTCGTGCGCAGTGGTTTGAAGGTATACAAGATAACTATGATAATTAGACAGAAATTTAATTACTCGCAACAAATCGCGACAACGGAAAAAAACTGCATTAAAATGTCTATTCAGAAGCTGTAAAAAAAAAAAGAAAATGGAAGCTTCACCAAGTCTTATCTAAAACATGAAATACATGTACATCAGCAAGCAAAGATTTTACGTTTGTTAATACTTGTTAATTTCCAAAGAAAAAGAGGAGAATAAAGAGAAGAAGGATAAATCAAAGTACAAAAATAAAAAATAAACAGAAGACAAAAAAGAAACGAAACGATTAAAGGAAGAAGTTGTCTCACAATGATTTAAACTTTTCTTTAGTGTAAGATCTGTGAATATTGTTTGACAAAATAAGAGGAAATCAGGGGAGTGTTACAAGAAAGCTTATACGGCTAAATCAACTCGCACATAGAAGCATTGAGAATAATACAATATAATGTATACAATACTCAACTTACATTTAACTTCATCGTAAAGTTGATTTAAGCCAAAGTCATTACTTTCTAACGATGTATAATTTCATAACGATCAAATTATCATGCAGATATATATATTCATTATTAATCCAAATATTGTAACTTGTTTTAAAATGACAAACTTTGCTCAAAATTAACACGCGTGTATATATTCATTGATAATCTAAATATAGTAACTTGTCTTACTTTAAACAAATTCACTGTGTATATGTATTAAATAATTATTCTTTGATTTTTCGAACTATTCCTCACATCATGGCTGAAATCATTCAGACTTATTTTAAGGGCTATTCATGATAGCAATCAAAGGTGCTTAAATCTACTGTCACACGATGCAATGCCACTCCAACCAATTTGTTAAAAGATCGTTAAGCTTGATTAAAATCGTTCTTTGTAACCAGTCACATAAAGTAAAAACTAGAAATTCGATTTTTGAAAAATTATGTCCGAATTTCAAATGACTTATGGATCAAAATAACGACATCGCATTTAAACAAGCCTAAATGTATTCAATGGTTTTAACGTGTTTCTTCTCGGAATTTAATAAAATCGTTCATCATTTCACAATAACAATTTGACATTGCGTTCATGCAAAATGATTTCGAAAGTTTTTTATTTGATTGTCACAGATTGTAAATCAGCACTTACACTGTTATAAGCCACCTGTTTTTCATGAGTATTAGTACAAAATAATTCCTGATAGCTAATAATATTTTTTTATTTTATTTTTCCTAATGGTTGCTTCTCTAGCTAATATGTCTATTCTCTTACAACAATTTAATGAGCCATTAAGGTAGTTCACAACAGCTCTTTCAAAATTGTCCTCACATTCAATTTCAATACTCTGATGTTTTCTATACAATATCTCTCTGCCTCTCTGTGTCTGTCTGTCTCTCTCTCTCTAATATGAAAGAATAACATTTCAATGCTTGTATGAGAAGACGGCAGAATCACACAGTCAATAATAAAATGTGCTGTATTTAACTAATATTATCAGTATCTGCAGAGCTGTTGGTTAACGAGTTTATTAACGGTGACATTTTTTACAGGTGGTCGTCAAACTAAAAGTTTCATACATCAATAAAAGTTGTACTGTATTAAAAAAAATATTCTCTATACTTTTGAACACCGTCTATGAAAAAATTTAAAAATAACAATTCATTAGACAATAGAGTCAAACGAAACGAAAACAATTCTGATAATTAGCAGAAGTCATACCAGATTATGCATCAAACACAAAAGTTTCTGCTATAATTATTAAAGGATGATTCATCAAAATCTTTTCCGGTAAAAAAAAAAAAGAACATATCAGTGAAAAAAGCATTTATCGGTTTAAAGTTCCAAATTCAAACTCAATATTGTGTAAGAGGATTTTTGAAGAAAAAAAAACTATATACATTTAAAATCATTCTGACGGAAGACTTGATTGTTGCTCGCAACGTTTTTTTTTTTAAAGGTAATCCTGCAGAAATCCTTCCATTTATTAGGAGGAGTGAAGCGGATCTACAAATGCAAGAGCAAAAATGAGTTCAAGTAAAGCTTTCGAGAATGATTGTCAGCATGCGATGGTCTAAGTATTATCAAGACATGGATCAGAGTTGGGTAGAGATGACTCCAAAGAGCATTTCAATCCAGTCTTTCAGTGACTCTGGAAAGTTAAGAGTATCAACTTGGTTTCAACTGTAAGCTCTATAATAAAAAGCTGGGATTTAACCAAAATTTCATGAGAATCATTAAAGATCACCAAATATTGATTAATCAATGTAGTTTCCTATTTTAAGGAAACTGTGTACACTTATGTATTATACATTTCTAAATCTGTTTGATGATGATATTTGAGCGAAAGTATTAACAAAACCCTTTATTTGAAATTAGAAAGTAAGTGAGCACTTATCCTAATTCAAGACGTCTGCCTTTTAAAAGTAGTCAATCATACAATTCCTGGTGATGATTTTCAAAAAAATTTTCCTTTGACGCTTTTCTAACCAAAAACTCATAACAAATGATTAAGCTTCACAGGCGTGAAAAATCTAAATGTTTTGTTGGATATACTTTAATTGATTACAAACCATACAGAAACAAACATTTGTCAGTGCCTTATTCATTTGCCACTTTGCAAGCCTATTAAAAGAAACACAGAAATTATTTTTTACAAACAAGTACATTAAAGGGTACCTGCAATGCCGGTCAATTTTTGATATTATGGAGATCAATGTAAAAAAAACATCATCTTGTAAATTTTACTGCGATCGCATAAGTACTTTTCGAGATATGTGGGGAAAATCTGATTTCACACCTGAACGATTTTTGAATCAAGTCGATTTGGAGCGAGATGAACTGTGACGTCACGGAGTCAACGCCGCTGTTAGAGAAACGAGAAAATCGTATGAAAACTGTTCGATTTCTTGCATTGTTTAATCGATAAATGAACAAATGTTTCTTTATTTTTTTTTCTTATCAACCCTAGATGACTGTATATACTGTTGTTTGAGTTGTTTATTGTACAAAAATGCCGAATTCAGAAAATTGTTTGCTCATGAATTTAGTTAATTATGTAACACTTTGCATATAAATTTACAGCAAAATGATATTCAATCAAAACATTATTCTTATTAGAAACATGTTTTCGTATTTTCTGTTAATATTGTCATTTATTTGGATGATTTTCCGAGACATTATTGTGTAAAGGGTTTCGGAGTCTAGCTATGTTAATAACTGTTCCTCGTATGGGACATAAAATTACAACTACGTCGCCCGGGTATTCATTAATGTGAATTGAGACAATAATCTATCAACATAGCTTGCATACAAAAACAAACACAGGATCCTAAACGGATCATGGCTTAAGTCCATGAACAGCTGAAAAAGTCGGTCTCGTATTCTTGTGAAATGCACGTGGTTCTTGAAATACAATAATGGAATTTCATTTATAACACTTATTTACATCTTTTTCAAAATGTTCAATTCAATTTTATTAATATTTCATAATGATTCGGTGTCAGTACAACAATTTAAGCTATTTGGAGTATAAATACTGGCGCCATAGCGCTCGAAAGTAAGTTTAATTTACTTTATTAGACAAAAATTAAGACAAAATAACGTTTTGATGAAAAATAAGATTTAAATTGCTGAACTTTATATTTTGTCATTTTTAAAGCGATTAAATAAGTGAAATGTATTTATTTGGAACATTGGTTACTTTTTGATAGTCTCATGATCCATATTCTTTATAACCACTGATGGTACGTCGTACTATATAAATGTATTAGCTTATGTTCGCCTGATGTTACACAGTCAAATTTATTTTTCTGTTTTATCTGATGAAAATCGAGTAGCTAATTATACACAAATCAATTTATCATTCGAGAGGTGTGAAACCCCCTTTTGTTTACCATACCCGTGTACCATGTGTACATACCCCAGATATACACTTGTCTGGAGCGGTAGCTCCGTTAGTTTACCTGTTTACCTGCGTTATTGTCTCGGATCATTCGTGTGTGAAGTGATATTATGTAATTAAAAAAAAGGGAATGATGGACATAATCTGCTCATGCAAGTGTTAAGATATCGGAATCGTCGGTAAAAACGCGATTGAATAGCAAATTTTAAAATCCTTAAAAAAGAACTCCGACTTAAGCAAAATATATATGGATACAAATTTTAAATCTGAAATAATTAAAATAACTAAATACGTCAAAACATCAGACCTATTTCATTTTGGCTGTAAAATCGAATTTATTTTGTACAACTTTGAAATTTCCCTCCTGGTGACCTCGTGACGCCACATCCGCTGAAGCCTCGTTATCGCCTAAATCTATTTTCTCTTGATTGGATTTCCAAAAGCAGGTCAAATAGCCACTTTGAAGCGGCGTAACTTCGTTATTTTTGCACCGATTTCGATGCGGTTTTTTGCATTAAATTCTGACAGATAAATTCTGTTACATAAGTTTCACATGGGTGAGGCTGCAGGTACCCTTTAATAGAGCGTGTGTTTTTTAAAATTAATTGCATTGAAAATTTTAATTCTTCAGTTATATCATACATTTTCATATACAGCAAATTCATTTATTAAGAATATATCCTAGCAACCAATAACATACATCCGTAGAAAGGTTAGCTAGCATTATTTAGTATACTGGCAAAAAAAAGAGATTCTTATAAAACATTTAAAACATTTTCTTAACTTAAATAAAATTTTGACCCTCATAATAATCAGCAAAGTCATAAACATTATCATCTGTACAAACTGGTTCTGTTGAAGTAATAAGATTCCTAGATTCATTGTTTACTCTGAGAGTCAAAGCGCTGTAGCAAGCTTCTGCGTATGCACAAATTCCATACAGATGTTCTGCATGTTCTTCATGTACAGCTGCATTTTCTGTGTTTCGTTGATCTTCTTCCATAACATAAAACCCATTCTTATGATCAAGACATTCTTTAAAAAAAATCGAAAGTGCTAGTCATGTTTTTAATTCATCTACATTGCTTTATGTTTAATAGTACTTAGGGTTAAACGAGAATTCATGTGATCATGATGTTTGAAAGACGCGAAAAATTCTTCTGAGAGATTGTTTACTTTCTTTACTTTCTCTTCCAAAGTAGAGCCTAAAAATCATAAACAAGGCTGTATTCAACTCAGATATTATTCAAATAATAGCTTGTCGAAGTAAAATTGTTCTTTACCAAAAATGAAATCAACATAATTACCTAAATATTAGTCCTATTCCAATCACAATGCATGCAACAGTTATACTAGCTGCTTCAATAAGATATGGGATGATGAAAATTATTTCAATAATCGTGGTACCTGTTTCCGTAAATAAAAGCAACGTCAGGGAGAGTGATTTTACCAGGTATGGGGTAATCGTAATCGAGTAATCGTAATCAATTGTAATGATTACACTTTTTCAAGTAATCGACAGTAATCTGTAATTGAAGAGATCTTCCATCACTTGTAATCGTAATTTTATCGATTTCAGCTAACAATGTTAGTGTAATTATAATCAATTTTTAGATTACTTTAGATTACTCTTCACATAAATATTTTGTGATGCACATATTTGAAGAAAAATATACTATACAAGTGGTGTTTATAATATAATTAATAGAATAAAATTGTTTATATTCATTTATGATTTTCCCCTTCACTTAAAATATAAATACTGGTTAACACGAGTACATAATTAGATAATCATTGTTCAGTATGTGTTCACAATGTCTTGCAATTTTTTTAAATAATTTAACCTAATGTGTCTTAGAAAAAGCAGTAGAACTACCTAATGATTGACCATTATCGATCGATCGATCGATCGATCGAGAGAGAGAGAGAGAGAGAGAGAGAGAGAGAATTACTCAGTAGAGCTACCTAATGATAGACCATTATTGAGAGAAAGAGAGGTGGGTGAAGGAGAGAGAGAGGGTGTACATACATGTATTTTGTTGTCTATTTTGCCAGAGGTGTGTAAGTATCACTTAGTGTGTTTGTCCTCATCAATTTAAAAATCCACAACACAGTTAATAAGGTGGGACCACCTAATGTTTAGAAAACAATTAAACTAGCCCCAACAAGGATCTATCAAATTAGAACAATTACAAGCTCTAACAAGAGGCCCATGGGCCACATCGCTCACACGAGCAACAATGGTTAACTACTATGACTTAAAACACTTTAAATAATCAAAAATAGAAAAATTTAATATTTAGCAAAGATAAGTACCATCATTTTCTGATGTAAGATTTAATATAGAAGGGTGGGGGTTAATATAAAAAAGGGTGTTGCAGTCAGTGGATCTGTTGTCCAGTACTCCTTGATGTCTTATAGTTGATGCAGAAGTCCCATCAGCATCAGAAGTGATATGAATTGCTTCATTTCTGAGGAATTTGTTTCATACCATTTGTGAAACCTACTACCGGTACATGGTTTCAGTTGAGCAGAGCTCAAGAATTGCTGTGCAAATAGATTTGTCTAGATCTGTTGTGCAAGAAATTCAAAATCATTGTCATTGAAAACTAATTTAAAATATTCTCGAGGTGAACCTTTGTTGTTAATTAATTGCTTGTATTAAGCCAGGAGTTTTTGTAAAGTCAAGGGATGGGGGCTCCCTGTCTCCTGCCAACCCAGTTGTCTGCATCTATAAAATTTTCTAAGTTTTCAGTAGGTCTACTCACAAATCAAAATCATCAAATTCAAAATCACTGTCCTCATATGCTGCAAACTCATTCAAAAATGCTTCAAAATCGATGTTCCTTGCTGTCGCCATTAAATTATCTTCTGCTTAGTACATTCAGAAGATAAGTATTTATATGTACACTTGCATGTCAAAAGTTTGTCAATTTTTTCCCCATATATATCATTGAAAACAAGACTTATTTTAAAAAGGTTTTCTTTTGTTATTTTTTGTCAGATTTTGAAGAAATTTATATTGATTAAAGTAGATTCAATTCGCAAATTTTGACATGTCATCGAAATATGTTTTTGACGACTCATTTGTAAAATTTGACATTTTAAATATTACACAAACATATTTTTTAAGAGCTCTACTATATATCTTTTGCAATATGTAAGCCTTTGGATTATTAACTCCAAATCTTAGAAACAGAAGGTTGAAAAAAATATTTACTCAAATATATGATGCAAAAAAACCTAGAGAAATTCTGAATTTATCAATCCATGTCTATTCAAAACCGGTCAAGCGGTAACTTTTTAATGATTCTTTGAAAAATGTTGGTTTTCAATGAAATATACAGTGAAAAGAAAAAAAAATGACATACTTTTGGCACCTGAGTGTACGTATGCACAGCAAATCATTATAGCTACACTTTCCATGTTTTTTGCTGTGATCATACTAGATTTAACAAATGTTTTCATAAATAATAACTTTTTAATTAAAAGAGTATAAAGTGAAGGACAAAAGATGAAAGAGTTGTGGTTAAACTTTATTTCAAAACACTGATAACATCTCGTTTTCTGCTTGGAGATATCTCGCGCGTTTTCGATCGCGTTTATATAATTATCATGAAGACATATCGCCAGATGTCGTACTTACAGCAAGAATGAAATAATCACATGTACACACAGTCCCAAAAACAATTAATCACATTGATAAAATCATTTTTAGCTAAAATATCACGAATGAACGAAGACAACTTGCAACTTTCGTTTTAACCGGAAGAAATACGCAAGGTTAAGGTCAATGTTAAGAAAGTCTCCAAATTTCCTCTTCTTTTTCCTTTTTTATACATTTACTTAAGTAATCTTTTACATTTTAATCAAAATTGTATTTTTTTCCTTGATTTTATATGTCATTGATTTTGTATTCTTTGTTAGCGTTTTAGATTGACCGATTGTTTTAGAGATTAGTAATGGCGCGGAATTTCCCTATTTCCAAAATTAGATGACGAATTTAAATTCGTATTTTAAGCTATATTCTTTTAAAAATAGGCTGATATTTTTCATTTATTTAACAAAAATCATTTATTGTCTCTTATTTTATTGATTCACAAGAAAAACACTCGACCGTTTTTATTTTATTTTAGGTTAAAGTGACTAAGCGCTGATTTCTATCTAAAACCCAACATGTTGGGTTGCCGCACGGTAACGTCGGCTATTCCGTACCCAATATGTTGGGTCGCCGCACACAAAGGGTTAATTTGTGAGCCATAATGGGATTGTGTTTCTAAACTCTACGGTCGGTATATATGAAATCGATTTGCGCATAAACGGGTTGTTGCATCAGGAGGGGAATTGGGGGCTTGACCCAACCCACCCATTTATTTTTCATAACAGGCTTTTAACTGAAATTTTACATGTAGATAACTTATTTGTGATAGTATTGAAAATTATAGTGAAATTTGACATAAACAAAATTTAAAAAAGAAATACAACACACTACATCTCCTTTTCAGTCGGCTGTATTAAAAAGAATATAGGCTATACTATAACCAATTTCAATTGTTATCACTGCCATCCAGCAGACTGCGTTTTGTTTCAATTTTTAAAAATAGGTTAAGAAAAACAATTTGGACATAGTATATAAAAAAGATTGAACAAAAAAAATCTGTTTCAACATACAAACCCTAATATGTGTAAAGTGTTATTTTCCGCGCCTGCGCGGGATATCATCTAGTTCTTATTAAGGTCAGTCGGGGGTATAACATTTTTCGCAGCATATTGCGCATTTCTTAAAGAAAATCGTTTTAATGTCGTAATACGCAAATGCAGAGGAAAAAGTTCAACTACACAGTCTATCATATAAGGTTTCTAAAAAAAAATTACATAACATGAAAATTATTATTAGTGAAATAAATCCTTAGAATAATGTTCAGAAATATTTTTATCATTTCGCCGCTACTTAAGGTAAGGTGTGCGGCTTGCATTTTTTAGGGTTTATACGAAAATACATAGCATTTTGTTCACTATACTAAAGTCATTGAATGAATGAAAAACTGTGAGTTTTCTCCCTGTAACCGCAAACCTTACCTTAAAATCGACGTTATCAACATCCGAGTTAACGTCTTGCGATGAATTCAGTTGAGACTTTGACGAAACAATTGACAAAAATAAGCGTAGTGCATTTTTTATTGCAGCGTCAATAATTAAAATTGAAATTATAATTTGCAAAATAAAAATATGCGCGATCCTTTCATATTCTATGTGAGGGGAATCGTATATTTTTATCTATTACAAGTTGAAATAAATTTGATTCGTAACCATTTTTCTATTCTGTACAGTTCTATATGTAAAATGGCTGGCAAGACATGTTTATAGGAGCAAACTATGAGGGCGGATAACATAAAAACTATCCGGTCAATTTCGTTTTAACTTGGCAAAACGTTTACTTATACGTTATCCCATCATTGCTGACAATTAAGAGAAAATCGTATGTTTATAATATTTTACATATGAAATTGAAAATGATAACCCTCATTTTCCTATATAATCCTATATAAAATGGCAGAGATGATACGGACATCGGCCAAAATTTGAGCGCGGAAAACAGATAAACTATTCGGTCAATTTACTTTATATTTGGTACATAGTTTACCCATAAGTTGGTTTTTCATTGGGAAAAAAATAAAGGAAATCTTATGTTTGAAACATTCTCCCCCGCGACTCATTAAATTATGCTTATATGAGAATAATAACAACAGTGTAAAGCCAAATATTGTGCTCAAAATAAGAATCAAGAATGACAAAGGTTATGAAAAGGACCAAAAAAAAGTAAATAATTCATTAATGATATAACATTTCCAAACATTTTGAAACTTGCTTTAGTGGTGTGACACCGAGTGGTTGATGCTATGATAAAAAAAATAACGACAGTTATTTATGTTAAAAAATTACAATAAATGTGTTCTTGACAGATGGAGACCGAATAATAAATCAAACCTGGACTTGTTTGGTCTGTTATGATCGGACATGTCTTTTTGAAGTATGAAGACGTCCTGTCCATTGATAGGGTACTCTTGTTTATCATCCTCGAGTTACCTAGGTCCGAAACCCGTATACATCCACATACATGATGGCAGATTTGGGTTTTATCACATTTACACTCATTTTTTGCAAAGTATTCCATAGAAGTTTTCTGGACAAGTTTGGGAACAGTTCAATCCAAAAAAGCCATTGTGACATTATAAAATGTGTGCATTATATATAGATGGGTCAATTGGAAAATATATACTTTTGACTATAAAAATATAGGAATTAACGCACGTATACATGTATATGTAAAAATATTAGACAAGTGCACTAGTTACAAATGGATAATTTCGAAAAATAAGTTCTCCTTTGAAGATTTATTTTGGCATAACAATAAGAAATTTTGACACATTTGGCTATTTTTCTATTTCATTTTGTTATCGTCAAAGAAGGAACTTTTAATGAATATGTCAATACTCTATGCAACATCTTATCTAACAAAAAGACGTATAACTAGACACGATCTCGTTGCGAGCAACGAGTGGGTCTTCCGTTTGATTATGAATTAATGATAGGGTTGAATTAAAATGTTGACATTTGGTATGAGTTACTATATTAACTCCCTGTTAAACTAATTTTTGGACCTACACTGCAAAATTAAGATTTCCGGAAAAGGCCATTTTTAAACTTCAATATCTCTGCAATGCGTTGTCCGATTTTAAAACGGTTTTTAGTTTTGTATTCAGTACAAAAATGTCTACAAAACGTATATGCTTTAAAATTCCAAAAATCGAAATTTTGGAATCACTTCCGGTGACGACCGGAAGTGACGGACGACCTGCTCATATTAAAATTTGATAAGTTTAAAACATATTCTGATGGGAAAAAAATTGTAAATTATTTAATTTGAAAAATTTTTAAAACACAATTTTCCAAAAATGCTGTTTAAGCGGACCGGAAGTGACGGACGATCGTGGTTTTACCTGATCGGCCCTAGGAATTCAAAAATCTATCATTCCTGAAACTTTCAATTTTCTATCTTTAATCGTTTTTAAGAAAAAGGGAGGACAAGATCACTTTTTACAACAAAAAAAACGAATATAACGGCCGGCCGGAAGTGACGTCATCAACAAAAATGTACATGATAAAAGACCTTGATACTTTGTATTATTCGTGAAAATTTCATAAAAATCCATCGTAGCATATTTGAGATATTTGAGTTTTAAGAAAAATGTTCAGAAAAAAAAAGAATAATAATAATAATTGTGAAAAATAGAGAAAAAGAAACCTAACAAAAACAATAGGGTCTTCCGTTGGAAACGGAAGACCCTAAAAATGCTCATCGAAATTGGTTTTCGTTATTAATGGAAACATATACTCACCTACACAGTGATCATTCTTTTCTTCATAGTCTTTACAACAGCTGATGACCTCTGTAAGATTTTCATTATAAAATAATAGAAGTGTATGTGCTTTATTAAAGTAAAAAGATTTTTAAAGAACTTTACAACAATCAAAATCATTGATATTATTGATATCATTCACTGACAAATAAATATACAAAATATGTGTCTTTACCCTTGCGTTATATTCCATATATACTTATTTTTTCTCCGGTAAGGGTAAAGAAAGGAGGTATATAAAGTTAACGTAAAAAATAAGGATCTCTCTCTTCATGATGTTGTAAAACCTATACCTATTAAGAAAAATGTATTGATAATATATTAGTTTTTGCGTGTACTTCCCAAACCTTTAAGTCGTTTGTAACAGTATCGTACTTTGTATCAGGAAAATTATGTCAAATTCAGATATGTGGAAAAAAGTGTACATGTATATTTCAGCTTTAAAAAATCACTCATAGGCTGTAATTTTCACTTAAGAACATATGTCTCTATTTATAATAAATCATAACATTTACTCTATGATTCTTATTCTATCCAATTGAGATTTACAATACTAGTATTGCAAGTGAAACCACTAATCATGGGGCCGTACTCCTTCATGGCAATATTATTCAATTACAGAACAACTCTCACATGCTCTTATTTAGAATTAGGTACAAGATATATTGAAATTCAATGAACTTATTTCTGTTTGCGAACATGACGATTTTCTTGGGTATTGTCTTCAAATATATGTTTTTAAATTATGAATTATTGTTACGTTAATAAATGATTTGCAGACTAAATTTTAGTTTTTCACTCGATTGGATTTTGACATAGCAATTTTGAAAAATCTCAAATCTGAAATGATAGTAGGTTTTAAATCTCATATCATAATTATTCAATCTCAGAATTTAAGAATATAGTTTGCCTATACGTAAAAAATAATTTATTTCAAACTTTACTCGTGCTTATTATTTTTTTAAAAAGTGCATTCTACAACAAAAATAATTTATTTTGCATTTCATTCAACTATTTAAAATTAATATTATCTATCGTTTACATTTAGAAGAATACCCCTTTATTTAAACGTGTATGCCTTGTTTTCTTTATATAAAATCAATTTAAAGTCATTAATAACAACATTGTTTTTTTTTAAATCTTTTTATTATCATTAAAACACTAGAAAAAAGTATAAATAACAGAAAGTTTGATCAAGATGTTTATAAAACTACTTATTCTTAAACAATTTCTAAGGATTTATCATTAACAGATGTCCAGTAGTTTAATATCAAATCCATAGCTGTTTGAATGAAATCCAAGACTTTCTTCTAAATTATATCAGCGAAAAATAATATACTCAAAATAAATATTCTAAAAAAATTTAAATTATTCAATTCATGGATCCTTAATTGGCAATCATTAAATTTACGCAATACAGACATATGCTGAAAACTAGTACATAGACAGGAAAGCTATCATTTGCATGTAGGTTTTCCCTGACTAAAATAGATTGTCACGATGTATTTTGAATGCAAGTAAAACCGAAGGGATTTTCATCATTTGTTACGTTCGGTGCTGAATTTCACAGATAAAAGCTGTTTCTGTTTATATACAATCATCTTGAGATTGTTATATACTGAAGAATCGGTGTTATTTTTGTGTCTATGCCCTCAGGTTGTACATATATACCACTAGCCCCATCTTCCTCCAGTTTCCTTCAGGATTACCATGTTGTTCTGTTGCAATAAGGAAGTTTAATTATATTTCGGAATTTAATTCAATATTCCTCAAAAAAAAAAAAAAAAAAAAGAAGCACTGTTTAATTATTTGTAAAAAAAAAAATGAAACGGTTTTCTTTTTTTTTTTCTTACCTTACCTGAAATGTTTCATAAGATTTAGGTTAAACACGTTTTATTTTAAATTATAGCTGGAATTTACACCAAAGCCTAAAATTCTCAACCTTTTCCTAATGCATGTATTTGCTACAACATCTTATTATTTACAATATAAAATCAAATAATTATAAGTCGATCGGTACGTATCACTTTTGAATATTGGAATCTGATGTTACTAACACCAACACTTTAAACAATATTTTAAATGCATTTACAATATAAAGTAATATGAGAACCACACTGTCTTTTTTACAGGCTCTGAAGATTTGAAAGCAAGTAATTTTGAAAATTGAGGTGCAATCAAACCCGTTGTTTGCGCATAAATTCTCTTTTTGCAAACCATAAGCCGCCTTTGTCGAAAGAAGCAGGAAAATCTCCAAAATATCGTATTCAACTAGTTTTCTTCTTCATGTACATCGCTTACAATCTATATCGCAGACTCAGCATTATTCATGTTGATATGTGAAATTTCCGGCAATAAAAAACACATACATTAGATAAAAATCAAATGATGCAATAGTAATGTAATTATAACAAACAAACCCCTTCACGATAACTGCGGTAATACTCTCTTGCAGGGCAAATTAATATACCTTGCCGAAGTTTTATTGGGTAGATAATTAAATGACGTAAGAAAAACAATTGACGTTACCTCATAATTGACCAAACTATAAGTATTATATAAATAATCTGAAATGTTACCTCATAATTGACCAAACTTTGTCATTTTGCCCTGCAAAAGAGTGGTACCGCAGTTACCGTGAAGGGGTCTATAAAATACAGCGCATGTGTTTATGAGTATTATATAAATAATATGAAATGATAAAATGTTTTGAAAAAAGTTCCGACCACTGACAATTTTACAATGTAAAACCGTGAAATTAAAATCATGGAGATTACTTCAAGTTTACGTTTTTAAATTAAATACGTTATTATCAAACTTTATATTCCAATATTGACAAAAGAAGCATCGCTTTCATAATGTCACGCACATATCCATATTATAATTATTTTGTTTCTATTCAGTGGTGTACTTAAATTGTAATCTTATTGTTATTAATCAGTATATGAAAGCTTTTAGTTTATTGTGTTTATTCGATATCAACTATATTGATGTCTTACATTGTATATAAAAAAACCAATACGATGAAATATTTGAGGGTTGTATGTAAAATTTGAATTTATATTCGGTTATAAACTAAAACGTCACATTCCTTAATATTAATTAACGCAAAGCATTGCAGTTTATACAATGTAAACCATTTGTAATGATTTAAACTAAAATTGGCACCATACCGAATCAATAATTGTTCGAGGTTTGATATGTTAACTTGCTTTGAATGTCTACTTGTTTGTTTTCTGAACATACCACACCAAAATCGAAGCTATATAAGTTCACCTGGGGTAACTTCATTTCATCATTGTTATAAAAGACGCATTTCTAATTCTTAATATCTAAGAAATACTTGTCATCTTTTATTTTGTGTTTTATGAAACCATTCAGGAAAAAAACCCATGTAACGCGTTTTTTAAATACAAGGGTTATCTCTCTTACCCTGATTGACTATGATTTTTTGAGAATATGTGTCTGTACATTCTTAAAAAGGGAAAAGCAAGTGTCTTCTTTGTATCGGTATATCATTAGGACTTCAGAAAATTTATAAAATACATGGATTGCACAAGATACATTGCTGTTACTTCGACGCAGCATTTGTAGTATAAAGAAATACTCTAGTAAGTATCTGTCATGCGCTTCATGTAAAAAAAAAATATCGACAAATAATCATAAAAATCATTTATGTTAACACGTCATGTGTATACGTACATCTTATTAAGGATTAAACACCACACGCTATATTATAAAAATTACATTTAGATATCATATATTTAAAACGTATTTGATTACTGAAAATGCAAATGTTTATTGTTGATTCTCAAAACATTTAGAAAAACATGAAAGAATAATACCAAGCGTCCTATAGATTTTTTTTTTTACACGTTTTACATTAAAACAAAACATAATATCACGAATCAGATCTTAAGAATTAAACATACTTATTTTTTATTTCTAAACATTTTATAGGTTATACAACAAACATTGTTTAGCAATAACAAAAATCAAACAGCTTTTGAGAACATGCCGTCAATCCATCAATAGAGAATGATTCAACAATACTCTTAAAATCGTTGCATTCGCATTAGAAGTTGTTAAATAAAGTGTTCGCTTTTTTGACAATCAAGTGGTAACAAGACAAATTAACGCATTGTTGACAGGTGCTTAACCTTGTAGCTCATCTCCAATATCAAATTCACATTTCACATGTAGCAGATCTGTTCAAGTGTTCCCGGGCTAAATTCGACTGTTTAGGTGCTTCTTGAATAGAAATAAAACCGCATAAATCGTCATCTCCTAAAACTGAGTTTCAGAGATTCACGTTCTCTCTGTGTTTACTATTAATAAAAGATAGCTGTAAACCGAAGAATCTGTATGATCATTTATAAGGTCAATATGATATCGATTATCTCGTAGTCCTTATCTGGAATAATCTTATGCCTTATGGAAGATAATTGTACTTAAGTACTTGTAAGTTGAACTTCTCATTTAATAAGACCAAATGAAATAATAAATAAGCAAAAATTATAAATAAAAATGGATATATATATATATATATATATATACGTACCGCGACTCCATGACCATGTACCAGAATAATCCAAGTTTTCACTAGCCGACTTCGACCGTGTAGATGCCTCTTGAATCCGAGCGAAAACATATGGATTTTCATCATCTACTAAATCTGGAACTGAATTCCAAAGACTCCTTCTGTTTACTTCCAATCTTAGATTGTTGTATATATAAGAATCATATATTTGGTCATGGCGGTCATTTTGTTCAGTACTTCTCCCATCTTCCTCATCTAACGTTTCATCGTCTCTGCAGGGCATACTATCTTTGTTTTTTGCTAAAAAAAAAATACAAATTGTTTAAGGTGTTATGAATCAATTCAATTATTACATCGAAAAATAAAACTTCTTAATCAAACAAAACGAATTAGATGTACAAATGTAAACTTCTAAACGAAAAAAAACCTACCGTTTTCTTCTTTGATTTCTTTACAATGACTGAAATAATTGAGAGAATATAATTTTTTTTATTCATATTTGAATTACTAGTAACTAAAAGTTATTCAACAATATAAAAGAAATTTCTTACCAATAAATAAGAACAGAGCATAACAACAGAGACACCAATAAGAGACCTGCTGTAACGAGACTAAGTAGCATGTAGTTTTTCTGATTATCTTTGTTGCTACCTATATTAAAACATATAAAACAATCTTTAAGATTCTAATCACAGCTTTGTTTATGAAATCAACAAGAAAACAACAATTTAAAGACAATTTAATTGTCA
Source organism: Magallana hongkongensis (assembly GCA_016163765.1). Classification (NCBI taxonomy): domain Eukaryota; kingdom Metazoa; phylum Mollusca; class Bivalvia; order Ostreida; family Ostreidae; genus Magallana; species Magallana hongkongensis. Next base: position 25,608,426 of record WFKH01010931.1, on the reverse strand, counting down.
TTGAGAAAAAAATATTTGAATTACACAATTGATCGCAAAGCTTGGTTACACTAATATATAATTATTGGAGGTAAATGTGCAGGTTACAGGTCCATGAAAAAAAAATAACAATTTGAATATTTAATCAAAGAATATATACTAATGAACTGTGTGCCAATGAGCGGGAGGAAGTAGGGTAGCTTTTTGGGCTAGGTGTCTTATTTATATAATAAACACGCAACACATCAAATCTTCATAACTCTTATGAAACGGCCTGACAATATTCACCCATTTAAGCGATTGCAATTTATATAATATTTTAAATTAGATAAAATTCAGAATAAATAAATCTATTTTGTTATTGATTTTTTGTATATGTCTATATATAGCAATTGTTATATATTTATTTTGTGGCTTTAACATAACTACACAAGTTGTCAATATTCTCACCACATCGCGGTCACTCTATTGGTATATATAATTTGAATATTATCTGCTAGTCAAGCGAATTTTCTTCAACCCAGACAAAAAATAGAATTCGATAAGTAAATAAGTAAATGAGGTTTCTCCGCACATAATTGAAATAAGATGATAAGATTATTATTTCATGATTACAAGTTTCTCTGAGAATAACGAATTAATTTGTATTCCAATTAAAATTGGATATTCTATACATGTATTCGATTTAGCATACATTATCCATGTGAGAAGAATTCTAAAATGTTATCATGCTTGTCATTTTTAATGAAACTAAATGAAGATTAGTAATGTTGCCTAAATTCACATTCATGTCCAATACATATTTCTTTTTCGATATCGTCAACATCGCGATGTATACAATATTGATACGATATCGATTTTACATTGTCAATATTGCCAAAATTTCTTTGCAGTTAACATCGTCGACATTGTCGACATCGCAACGTTGACGATGTTGAACCGATATCGAGTTAACATCGTCGATATTTCTTTAACGTTAATATCGTCGACATCATCGACATCGCAACGTCATCGCTGTTGAATCGATATTGAGTTTACATCGTCGACATTGCCGATATTTTTTAAAAGTTAACATCGTCGACATCGCAACGTCGACGATCGCAGATATTACTTTAACGTTTACATCGTCGATATTGTCGACATCGCAATGTCGACGATGTTAAACCAATATCGAGTTTACATTGTCCACATTGACGACATTTCTTCGACGTTGACATCGTCGACATCGTTAACATCGCAATGTATACGACATTTAATCGATATTGAGTTTACATTGTCTACATCGCGGATATTTCTTTTACGTTGTCCCTTGCAATACAATGCCGACGATGTCATCGATGTAAACAGAAAATAAGGCACACGATGTAGACACAATGTCTACTCGATGTTGGTCAACATTGCGATGTCGACAATGTCGACGATGTAAGCAGGATATCAGAGGAACGATGTAGACACGATGTCGACTCGATGTCGATCAACATTGCGATGTCGACGATGTCGACGATGTAAACAAGAAAGAAGGCAAACGATGTAGACACAATGTCTTCTCGATGTTGGTCAACATTGCGATGTCAACAATGTCGACGATGTAAACAGGATACAAGAGGTACGATGTAGACACGATGTTCACTCGATGTCGATCAACATTGCGATGTCGGCGATGTCAACGATGTTAACAAGAAAGAGGGCACATGATGTAGACACAATGTCGACTCGATGTTGGTCAACATTGCGATATCGACAATGCCGACTCTATGTCGATCAACATTGCGATGTCGACGATGTAACAAGAAAGAAGGCACACGATGTATACACAATGTCGACTTGATGTTGGTCAACATTACGATATCGACAATGTAAACAGGATATAGAGATATGCTGCAAATGCTTATTTAATAATTATGCTAATATGATATTAACACAATGTCGACTCGATGTTCGCCAAAATTGCGATGTCGACAATATTGATAAAACATCGTGCATTGGACATGCCTCTAAATTCAATGTAAGATTAAATTATTAAATAATAATTATTCTTTTTATAACTATTAACATGCTCTTGAACTCAAGGTGTTGTTTGAATCTCTACTGACAACGAATACAATAATTAAACCTAAAATATCCATATCGCCACTCTTAAAATAAAGACAATATAATTATAATAATAATATACAATTAGTGATTAGCATCAAGACGTGTTGATGTTAATGTGATATTAACTTGCCTATAACGTTTTTCAAAGAACAATTAATTGGTTGAGTTGTGTATAAACCCATCATACTTGCTGTGTTATCCGTCGTTTCATCACACACCTCAGCTGTTATGTCGTTGATGAATGATGACTTCACACAACCACACACATGATGACATTCAAATTGATGCGGACAGTTACATTTTGTTGCACAGAGTCGCCCAAAATAACCAGTTGGACACATATAGGTGCAATCGATTCCATGATATCCCTGTCTGCACTCTAGAAAGGTAACAGTTATTAAAAAAGTTATAGTTGAAATACATCCAAAAAAAACCCAAATATGTAATTGGTTCGACTTCGACTGAAGCTTATAAACCAGTATCTAATTGTTTATAATCGTTATCACTTAAGAAGGCTGGATCGTCGTGTCCATTTTTAGGCTATTTTGTCCTCTTTTTAGAAAAAGAGCTCTGTATAAAGATATAGGAAAATGTTCATATTAAAACTAAAATATTTTGGTTTTTTCTTAACTAAATAATTTTTTATGGCCGAACTTATCGAATATAAAAATTTAAGGCAGATCTGGTAGACAGTTTGTTGACCACTTTTAAAATTAAATATAATTGATATACATTATGTAGTAGTTTGTCTCTCACCGACACACTTGTCACCCCTTTTCTCGTAATCTCCACAGCATTTAGTCACATTAGTGCTGCAAATAAGGAAAAATATATAACTACTGTACTTCCTAATAGATCCTTCAAGGTAGTTTACTACCTCAAGCCTTATACCTTTTATGATTCATAAACCCTCTGCTACAAAATACGCAACACTTTTTATAATCCTAATGTACATTTTCATATAGCACTATACATTCTAATATAATAATAGTAATTTATTTGAATGCTTCGTGTTGTTCTCATATGCTCAAAAATTGACAATCAACTTAATCATGATATATAAAAAAAGATCACACTCTGTTTAAAAAACTACCTAATTTATTTCATAATTAGATATACCATATATAATAACAATTTATGGTATCCACAGAGTATAAAAAAATCAATAAAATGTAGATAAGGAGTGCTTCTTTTGTCACAATAAATTTCTCAGGAAAATTACGGTTATTTTTTCTTATGAGTTATCTCTTTTTTATGAGTTATCTCTCCTCAAAATGCAAAGATTAAAAATTCAAGGATATAATAAATTTTGTATAAGAAACTCTTGTATGACCATTTATTTGTTCTGTATAAAGATTATAAATATCATCTTGGCCGTTTTTTTCTGAATGCTATTTATAAATGATGAAAAAGGTAACCCGATGATATCATTTTCTTTGCTATATTTTTGGAAATGGCATTAATTGAAACAAGAGTTATCAAAGTATCAAAATTCAATTTCCGACAAATAATATTAAAAGAACTTGCAGTTGTAAATGAATGAACCTGTATCTAAAGAACTGATAGTTCTGTGAGCTGCTGCAACACTCTGCAGTTCTAAACTGCATTATATGCATTGTGATGTGAAAAATGCTAGAAACCAAACTTTCTAAAAAAAAAAAATACTTTTCACGTTGAAAATAATTCTCTGAAAAACTGCCACAAAATCCACAAAAACATTTTTAAGGAAGTTATATTATCTCTCTTATCAGAGTATCCATGAACCTTAAGACTCTACGTCATCACAAGATAGCAATTTAAACAGTTTGGTTAAATTGTTCGTACTTAATGTTTCTTCAAATATTATCATAGCTGAGTGGTGAAAGTATTGGGCTTGCGAACCGCAGATTCGATTGCGAATACGCATGGGGCTTTTGTTTATATTTACTAAATTAAATAAATATAACAGAATTTGAATTTAGGTAGCTATTGGATTTTATTCGGAAAATTTTAAGGAAATTCTTTTTAATAGTGGCGCATCGTGTTGTGACGAATGCAAACTTAAAAAAGAATTAGCCTATCAACCTGCGCTTTACATTAAAAAACTTAAGTAAGAAACACTGTCTGAAAAGTTATGATTCAAATACGAATTCAATTATTGATACATGAAAGTTATGATATGTGACATATTTACCCAGGATCCTGACATAAATGGTCACCTTGTAAGGCGTCGGCGGTTTTCATCAAAGGAAGAAAGAACACATCTATTTTTAAGAGGAATAATAAAATGAAACTAGTACCGACATTTTTCTTTAAATTTACATAAATTTCGCTTAGAGCCAACATCCTGATCAAACTTTACTGTGAAATATTACATTGATCATATTCATACATGACCAAAATATATACCGGAAAATAAAACACGTTTCTAGATTAAAATCACTTGATAGAAATGTAATATTTAAACACCGTGCGTTGTACGAACCGTACATAATAACGAGTATGAAGTTTTGATGACGAACGACCCATTAAAAGCATTTAAATAAAATTTGTATTTTTTAATATAAGTTTCATTTCATTGTATAGTTTAGATTGCAATATATTTTGTGGATGAATGACAAAGACGAATTAATTTAATTAAATTAGTAATATTTCTTTGAGTGGTCAGTTATTCAGCTCTTTTTGATGGTTTGTGCATACAGATTAATTGTTTCCTTGTAAACCATATAGTGCTCTCAGCAGAAGGAACAAGTATGTCATAGATAGGAAAATAGGATTAAGTGTGTAACATTTATTCTACATTATTTATAATCATAACTTATTTAGGATACAATTTTATTTCTATATAAAACAAATTATCAAAAATATTGTACAATTTTTTGAAAATATTTTCCTGATTGTTAGTTTTAATAAGTTTTCAATAGTGGTTCACCTGTTTATGTTTTGTGTTCTACGATATACTAATATACTGCAAGTTTCCGTACTTGATGTAAAGTGTATGTTCAACAATTGATCGCATGTGTTAGGTTAATTACCAAGCGTTTATTTTGAAATCGTGCATGAATTTTTTTCTTTTTTTTTTTGGTTTCTAATAAAATTTTATCACGAAGAATTTTTTTTATTTGTACATTAACCTAAGCCTGCTAATGCGTTTCTCTACTGAGATTTAAGATGGTATGGGACAGCTCCATATTGTGACCTACTTCCTATCGATATAAACAAAAAAATCAAGTTTAAGTTTATAATTATTTTTCTCGCTCTCAAATTTGTAACATAACATCGTAAAGCAATGGATTAGACACTTAACTATTAATCTATAAGTCATGAGTTAGAATCCCGCTGGGCGTTTATGATTTTTACCTTCCAACCATATTTTTGGTAAAATATTGCAAAATTTAAAATTTCTATACCGTTTAAAAGTATTTTGATTAAAAATACTATACCGGTTATAGTATTTTGATTAAAATGTACATTTATCCTCATTAATACCGGCAGGTGTCCCATACCACCTTAATATTATTGCAATAGTAGGGTTTGTAAGTTTTATTTCATAGATATATCATGTCTAAAGAATACAGTAAGTCCCATTAGATCCGCGAGTAACTTAATTTATGTGACTGCCAAAGACACGGGAAGTAAATCTGCAAATCTTGCGAAAAAGTCGGCATCTCAGTACAGTTTCCCTACTTTAGAAACAGTTTTCATGTAACATTAAATGTTATACGGTTATGTTTTATGTTTTAGCTAAAACGATCGAATATAACACTTAGTATTTAAGCTAAACCCTTTTCTGCTGAATAGCTATAAGGGTTAAAAGATATGCTATCTGAAAAAAATCAGCCTTAATCTAGCAATCTGTATGTACCAAAATTAGAGTAGACAAAAAACATAGACAAACCAATGCTACAAATGTAACAACACCATGCTATAAAAGTTTGTGCCCGCAAAGTCTTTGAAGGTCTAAGTCAAAAATCTTCGTCAAGTCCAAAGAAAAGTTTTAATGCGGCGAATTATCATGTGAATGGCTTCAACAAGGACATTTTAGTCACCTCTTTATAAGGAATTTTAGGGTTGTAGATCCGTGTAGTGCTGTTCATGTGTACTCCTGCCATCTGTAATTGACTCGTACAAACCCTTTGTTTCGGGGGAATATCCGACTTGCTCATTTTGGTAGTGTTTGGATTTTACTGATTGGTATGAATCAGAGTCACTACTACTTGAAATTTGTCTTGCAAAATTTACCTCCGCTGATAGATAGCCAGTCTTTTCTGGTGCTGAAGATAAATCACTATTTATGGTTTGTATTGGAGGTCCTGGAGGTTCATTACTTTCTGTTCTCAAGGATTTTTCCATGTTCCTGCCAATACCACTCATCGGAAAAATATAATCACTATCTTTTTCCTTAATTTTTGGCTTGAGATGTAAATGTTTGTTAATTTCTTCATATGCTGCAAACTCTTCTAAATTAGAATATATATTGGTTTGATTGGCGTTCGGACCCTCTTTCTCGAGTTGGATACCAGTGTTTTCTTCGTTGTAAAAGTGGTAGCGCACCTTAGTGTCGTCTTGTGATCTGCTTTTAAATTTGTATGTAGTTTGGCCTTTTTGTACTACGCTTCAAAATAAAAATTAAGTTGATATTTCCGTGCATTATATCACAATTACAGATCTAGAAAAAAGATTTTCAAGGTGATGCATATAATTGATAGAAAGTATGCTAAATTTAAACGCCATTGATTAACCTTTAGGGATATCTTGCCTATAAGTTTATATGTTTTGCATAGTGTTAGACGGGTGGTGGTTTTTTTTTAATTTGCCTAGATATGCTTTGAATTTTAAGAAATTAAATAAAATTATATTCTGCAAAACCAGAACAAAATATATATTTAATCCATTATTCTGGGGATTCAATATGTTCATTATCTCTTACGTCAAAGTTGATGCTTTTCCCTTTTATTTCGTAATATTTGATGACAGCCAACTATATTCAATAAGCCGAGATTTGAAAGTCAAATATTGTATAAAATTTATGATTAAGTTGCTGGCGTTTGTTTTTGTTAAAATATAATGAAAGTATAATTTAAGTTTATGTAATTGTTTTATAGACTAAAAATGATAATCTTTAATGAATTATACATTGTGTATGGAGAATTATATACTGATACCGAAATAGTTTGATTTATTTTCATTTATCTCCATTATACTTATGTTCTGAATCAAGGAAAAAATATCTACCATCTCAAGCACAAGAAGCTAACGCCTAAGCACTTGATTATTCCAACCGCAATGAAGAAAATAGGTAGCCATCTAAATGCCGAATCTTCTGTTGAAACAATTAAAAAAGAAAAATAATGTGCAACAAAAAGAGATAAAATAGATAATAGAACGCTTCATTCTGAATAGTTCACTTTGAAAAAAATATCCACATAATATGATAAGATTATAGAAGTTTCCGATTGCAAATACTGTATATAGTGTTATTTTTGCCTAGTGTAATTTTCGCCCTTCTACACTTGCAAACAGTTTCGCCCCGTCTTGAATTCGCCTAGACGCAGCTGTGTTTAAAGAGAGATAATTTGAAGCATTGGAATTCAACCAATCTTAAATTCGCCCGCTGACAACGATTTTACAGTGGACAAAGAAGCGATAATGTTTGCAGTTAGTTTTGACAGAAAGTAGTATTAATTTAAAAAGAGCAGAATAGTTAAACCATATTTCTGATTCAACTTTTGTCCTGAGTAACTAAGCACACCTCGTAAATTATTTCTCTGATTTTTTTTCTCGAAAAATCACTCTTATAATGCCTGGCTTTTTCGATGGGATAATCAAAATATATTCATTTGACATTTTTCAGTGTCTTTGTCCATGATATACAGTTCTAATTTTCGAATCTGCAAAGAGCTTTTTGGGCTTTATTGGATTCAATCACGTGATTAACCTAATTAATATTCCCATACATGTAAAAGAATGGTTCTTTATATTTTAAGTAGAAATGAAATATCTTTTTCTGAAACTTAATAGGTACTTGCTCATACCCGTCACATTTTCTTTATTTTTCATAGATATGTTACATCTCTCAGACTCGGTATGGTTGAGGAGTGTCGTATTTGGCTTACACCCGCAAACGTGGTCACAGTAATAGTGTTCAGAGCAGTCGCATCTCTCACTGCAACGACGACCAAAGTAGTTATCTGGGCATTTGGAAGAGCAATTTAATCCAAAATATCCATGTCTGCATTCTAATAAATTGAATTTTTTGAAAGAATTCATCTGCAATTTGCTCAAACATACGTCATTTTGTAAATTTTAAATTAATTTGGTGGCGGTAGATACAGAATTTACAACATGACAGCTGTAAATTTTGTATAAACGTCAACCAGTTTACTCAAAACCTACAACATGGTATAGGTTTGTCCACAATTAATTTCAAACATATTCATAATTTGTACTTTTAACATTTTAGATTAAAATCTTACCAACACATTTGTTTACCTTTTCTTCATAATCTTTACAGCATCGAGATAAATTGGTGCTATAAATAAAAAAAAAAGTAATCATAATTATGCTCTGAAATATTGAATTCAAGGAAGACATATGAACAATTCACTCTTACATAAGGTTCCTGCAGATGTTTTCTCCCTCTAAACCAATTGATATTTCCATAAAAATTTCTAAAATTAAGACACAAGACATTGTCACATAACTGAAATAAGCCAACATTTTTACTTCATATCATCAGCTAGATAGAGATGTTCTCCGTCTTATACTGTATTTTCATTTCCCACGTGATATTTTATACGGAAGAAAAAATAATACATAAGATTAATTTTGTGTTTTTCGAATAATTATGATGTTATATTTATATTATATACTTTAAACCATTGGTAAACATAATGCAAAGTTTAAGTGTAAATATAAAAGAATAAGGAAATACCAAATAGTTGACGACATAATGCAGTTCAATTCATTTTCTGGGATCACATGCTTGGTGTTGTTTATTTGTACAAAAAACCCTAACTATATGATGCGAATGATTCCAACTGGTATAAATGTAGTTTTACGATATATTCATGGTCAGTTGAAATGAATGACAATAAAAAAATAATAATTTTACGAAACTTGATATTTCGAAATATATATACAATAGAATTATTAATTTCAAACTCACATTTCTATTCAGTCATAAAGATGTAGATAAACACAGGCAGTCACTATCAGCTGACGAAGAACAAATGATTTCGTAAATCGTTACCTTTTATGTAATTTCGGTCTGGGGCTATTGTTGATCGCCTTTCTTCTGACAATCAGAGTTTTTTTTCTATTTATTGTTAGCTTTTGCGCACTTGTGCGTATTATAGAAATATTTAAGGAAGCTGGGTGGTCAAAAAATTGTCCATCAGATCTGCCTTACTTTTAAATATAATATTTTGGTCATAAGCAAATGTTTAGTAAATAAAAAATCCAAATATTATAACTTTAACATTTAAAGTGTCATAATAGATATTTTTATGTAGAGCTTTTCGTCTAAAGAAGGTAAATATGGTCTAAAAATGACCACAACCGTTCAGTCCTCTTCATTTAAACTTTTCCATTTAACGAACAATAAGAATGCAGAACTTTTATTCATGACCAGAGTGCCAACAAGGGGTCATAAGTAATGTTTTCAGCACATTTCTAATTATTGTGCTGTGGTGTCATTGCATTTTTCTCTTGCATTCAATACATTCTTATCAACCTTAAGCTTGATGCTTGAATCAACAAGCCCAAGAAAAGAACAATTCCATATTCTGACCGAAACTCAAACTTTGATTTTATGGTACAAATTGTGGAGACTTAAATTGCAATTCTTTTCTTTAATTCCTAAAAGGGATACAAACGAATTATCTCATTACACCCAAGTACTTTCAGTTCTGAGAATTTGAATGATTTTGCAATTAATGAGCCATTTTCATTTTGTCCTATTATAATTTCCCTTGAGTCTTGCTGCAAAGAAACATGCGATTACTTCCGCATTGTGAACATTATGGGTGTAAGTTTAATAAGACTGGATGGTCGTGGGTATTTTTAGACTATATAAATCTTCTTAAAAAGAAGAACCCTATATAAATATATAGGAAAACATTCAAGTTTTAAAGTAAACATAAATGATTTTTTCTTTACTTAAAGAGACATGGTGACGCACAAACCAATGATTTACCAAATTTCGAATTTTTACACGATTTCTACATATTTTATATATCATATGAAAAAATGAACTTTTGAAAAATGAAGATGTTCAAAATTAAATAAGTCACATTAAGAGGGCTCGATGGCCGTGGCCATTTTTAGACTGTATTGATCTCCTTTAGGAGAAAAGCTCTTTATAAAATATAGGAAAATACCCAAATTTAAATGGTAAAATATTTGGATTTTTTCTTTACTAAATAATAGTTTATAGCTAAACCATTCATATTTTAATTTTAGACAGATCTGATAATTAATTTGTTGACCATTTAGCTTCCTAGAGAAAAAAATAGAATTAAGCATTGGGCCAACACATAAATATTGAGTTTCCCTTCCGTTTAATAGCCATGCAAGCGCAGGGGAATGTACCTAAATACTGCAGCGTGTATATATCATGAGCCAGCGGCCTCTCAGTGAAACTTGTTGTCTTCAAGAACTATATTATTAAGATGCACTATCTATGAATGCATATTTCTTACTACAGACATCGAATAACTTCAAATATAAATTCTTTCTCAGTGTGTCAATCCTACTGTAAATATTTTTAGACAGCAATCGCAATCACGTGACACTCAAATCAATGTCCTAACAACTCGGTTTTTTAAATGTGTAATTTCCCGATGAGTTTTAACAACTTGTATACTAATAGGTGATGACTTATAATGCGTGAAACCTCACGTATGATGAAATTTCGTACATTATTTCCGTTGTCATAACCAAAAAGTAAAACATCTGTTTGAGTCACCGTGTAACTTTAATAACAGTTTATAGATACACAAATCAATTTTAAATATAATATGTTTTACGGTGCTACCGTTGTGGCGAGCGCAGCATACACATACCTTGCATCATTGTCGTCTTAGTGTTATTTAGTTATCAACGAGCGTTAAATAATTTTTGAGAGAGAAAGAAAAAAAGAGAGAGAGATTATTATATGATATTTATAAGTTTAAATAAATTCTTACAAAATACATAGACTTGCTTCCCTAAAACCGTTCTTTACTTTTGGAGAGAATTGATCCGTCTGTAAAATATAATTTTTGTTTAATTTGGTCAAAAGTGTTAACGATAAATACAGTATTTTTTTTGTTCCTTTTTTTTCCCTGACGTTCATAATTTTTTTTAAAAATTCGTTTATTTTTGCATTCTAATTAGATAGGTTATCCGTGCCCCGGTCCCTGTTTGTAGGTGTGTAATTTCCCATTTTCTAATTTAATGGTTTGACTATATGCAATATCTGCATAATTTTTTTAACTGTTTATTTTTTCTCTTTATTTTTTTTTTATTTAGTTCAAAATGTCCTATTTTTTTAATTTCTTCCCTACTCATACTTACTGTACATGCATGCAAAATAAGTTTAAAATTGGATCGATATGACAGTAAAGTGTGGCTCTTGCTAGTATATATATAATCTCTCTATCAAAAAAAAAAAAATTAAAAACAAATCATATGTCAATGAGGCAGGTATCGCAGTCTATACTGAAATAGCTAGTGCAAGCGTTACATATGTTTGATCCACCTCTAAATTTATCGCGGGAAATATAGCGCGAGATCACTGTGACGTCATACGTTAATTCCATAATCATTTGTTTACGTATCTCAACTCAATACGATGGAATGGAAGCATGTAAAAAATCTCTTGGGTCTCACCAAAGCTTGTGTGGTACTCAAAACGTGTCTTCAAACCTCAAGGCACCGTAAATTACGAGTTAAATGTCAGCCATTTTTGGCATAGCACCACGGGTGAAAATATTAGAGAGCATTATGGGACCGAGACAAAAAATTTTGTTTGATGAATCTGTAGGTTTAGCTCGTTCTTTTTCCCGCGCACACTGGTTCTTAGAGCTCGCTACGCGAGCGGCGCTTCGCGCCGCTCGCTGCGCTCGCTATTAGATGGAGCTGAGGCTCGTAACATAAAGAATGCTAGGATTTTGACTTAAGGAGGGTCATAAGTAGGATTTAAACGGAATCTTGGGACCTGCCTAAGTCCTACTTAAGTATGTCTTATACCGTAACATAGAGCAACTAAGTAATGTCTTAGCTAAGTCATGCTTATGTTAAAAAAGTAACAAGAGGCTCATGGGCCACATCGCTCACCTGAGGAACAATAGGTATGATTAAATCAGCTTAAAGGGGAAGGAAAGTCAGAAACATAATTTATTTATTTTAATAAAGTGGTGTAAATTATCACATGTGGCCGTGCTGTTTTGAAAATAAAAAACGTAATTAAGCTTTAATGAACGTGTGAAGTTGGAGAAATCGTATTTACTGGAGGCTGACATGATGTAGAACTCTTTTGTATTAAAAACCAAAAAAATTAATTATTTTGACGTCACACCATCTATTCCGGTTTGGTTTACATATTCAATGTACACAGTGCTATGAAAAAAACGCTGGTTAATGCCTTTCTTTTACTCAAGTAATCGACTGAACAAAATTGATAATGTTTAGGTTAACACGTCGATCTAAAGAATAAATACATGTATGCATTAATATGCATTTTTATAAATAAATGACAGCTGGTAATCTGCTCTCATTCAAAGTTGAAAATGACCTCGAGTAAATTTTTATTCCAAGTCAAGTTCTTCGCTAGCTGAATAAGTATGATTGTTATAATTGTGATCGGGATGTTTAAAATACATTCTCTAAAGTCGGAATTACCATGTCGAAATAACGACGGCAGACATTTTCTACGATACTTGGCGTCTGTTGACAACTTCATCAATTACGCGGAGATTTCTCCGACACTAACCTCCGCTTTTAGATTTCAACGAACATGCTCCATTTGACGTTAGTTTGTTTGTAATTTTGTGGAAAGTCAAAGGTAAAAGAACGTTCTCAAATCGATATTTTTTTCAACTTTTCCAGAACTTGTCATTTAGAGCGAATATCATGATTTACTAATCCTGATGCTATGTTGATAAGACAAACCGGAATAGATGGTGTGACGTCATAGATTAAAATTCAATGGCAGCTCCCATAGCGGCGGGAAATTTAAATTAAGCGATCGATTTTCTTGATTTATTCATTGTTCCGGGGTTTTTAATGAAAATAGATACGATTTCCAATCATAGTAGATGATAATTAATTGATTTATTGTATAACATAGTTTTAGTTTCCTTCCCCTTTAATGGAGTCATAATACAAACTATCTGGACAATGTAGTATAATACATGTAGATCCTGTATAAATACAAATCAATTTTTCCACTGAATATTCTTATGTTTATTATCATTAGTCCCTTTTCTAACAGGATGATTTTATAGTAATATCACATGTTGAGCATTGCAGCTCTCTAAAAGATCCTAAACAATTGTTTATGTATGGGATATAAACCTTCATCAAACTCTGAACCCATTGTGAGACCCAATTGTCCAGGAATCATCCAGAAGCCAAAGTCTAAACAATATTAAATAATCACCTGGCTGATTAGTTTCTGAGAAGACGATTTTTAAAGATTTACTCTATATATTCCTATGTAGAAATTCGATCCCCAATTGTGGCCCTACTCTACCCCTGGGGGTAATGATTTTCACAACTTTAAATATACACTACCTGAGAATGCTTCCACACAAGTTTCAGCTTTCCTGGCTGATTAGTTTCTGAGAAGAAGATTTTTAAAGATTTACTCTATATATTTCTATGTAAAGAGTCGACCCCCCCTTTTTGTGGCCCCACCCTACCCCCGGGGGTCATGATTTTTACAACTTTGAATCTTCACTACCTGGGGATGCTTCCACACAAGTTTCAGCTTTCCTGGCCAAATGGTTCTTGAGAAGAAGATTTTTAAAGATTTACTCTATATATATTTCTATGTTAAAAATCGACCCTCCATTTTAGCCCCACCCTATCCCCCGAGGGTCATGATTTTCACAACTTTGAATCTACACTACCTGAGGATGCTTCCACATAAGTTTCAGCTTTCCTGGCCAAATGGTTCTTGAGAAGAAGATTTTTAAAGATTTACTCTATATATATCTATGTTAAAAATCGACCCTCCATTGTGGCCCAACCCAACCCCTGGGGGTCATGATTTTCACAATTTTGAATTAACATTATCTGAGGATGCTTGCACATACATGTAAGTTTCAGCTTTCCTGGCCTAACGGTTTTTGAGAAGAAGATTTTTAAAGATTTTCTCTATATATTCCTATGTAAAAGTCCACCCCCCATTGTGGCCCCACCCTACCCCCGGGGGTCATGATTTTCACACTTTGAATCTAAACTACCGGGGGATGCTTCCACACAAGTTTCAGCTTTTCTGGCCAAATGGTTCTTGAGAAGAAGATTTTTTAAATTTCTCGAAATTTTTTTATTAATTCTAATTATCTCCCCTTCTAAGAGGGCTTGGTCCTTAATTTTCACAACTTTGGATCCCCTTAGGCTAAGGATGCTTTGTGCCAAGTTTGGTTGAAATTGGCCTTCTTGAGAAGTTGAAAATGTGAAAAGTTTACAGACGGACGGACAGACAGACAGACAGACGACAGAAAAAATGTGATCAGAATAGCTCACTTGAGCTTTCAGCTCAGGTGAGCTAAAAACGAATTGTTAATTTCTGCTATCGAATTTGTGTGTATTAATAATAAATCATTATCTTGGGTTCATATTTTATTTATATACAGATACAGGTGCTACGTATCGTTGATATTAGAAGGGGGTTAAAGTTAATGCACATACACAAAATTCAAGGTAGCATGAATATATTGTAGATGTATCTAACATTTTCAAACAGCTCGAAGCATTGGATCTAATGCAATGCATTCAGTCTACTGTTGTGACTTCTTTGTTTTGACAAATATTCACTAGTTTAGTCGTTCTCGAAGACTGCCTGTGGCATAATATCGCGATGCCGTTAGAACTTGATAGAATACACAATGGGATTTTTTTTTGTCTTTCGTTCTACATCTTACCTCACCAATAACATACTCAGAGTATAATTTCTTCATCAATTCGATATCTTGAAATGTTGTCTTTAAAATCACTGAGTATTCTTCTGTCTTTCAACCTTTTTCTTAATTTCTCAAGTTTACATATTTTGTACTTCTTGTAAACTGACCAGTCCATGTTTATAACCTATTTAGCAACACGCTTGCATTTTACAGCTCACTACGACCACTGTTAATATTTATATCAATTAAACCAAAACTTTGATATTGGTAATATTTATTTAATAATTTTGCGTAAATTATGTGATAAATACACTGAATTCAAATGCTGAACTGCAATAATTAACAATAAAACTTCTGAATGTGTAAACAATACATTAGACACACTTAAGTAACCTCTACCGGCCACCTTAGTTTTAGGTAAATTGTCCTAGCTAAGCACTTTTCTAGTTACGGACTTAAGTCTAAGAATGTACTTAAGTCCTACTTAAGCACTGTCTTAGACTTAAGTACCCTTTATGTAACAAGAACCTGAACCTCATGGTCGATGTGTAGTATTCCTTACGTTGTCTTCTAATTTGTGCTTTTATTCCATGTTTTATGTGCATTTTCTGAATATAATGCGTTGACTTGTATATTTGTTGTTACTTTTGTCCTGTGTGTTGGAACTATTGTGTATAATTTGATAATTTCATCGCGACTGAGTAACACGGCAATATGAGATGTACGTCCACAAAGGTGAGACCTCTAAAGCGAAATACATGTACTTTGAACTGCTAAGAGGTCTGCGGCTTATAAAATGGTTGTAGGGATAGTGGCGAGGGAAGAGAAATATGACAGACAATTCCTGTTATGAGTAGTGTTCAGCTTTAACTATTTGTTTATCCATGTAGTATATAGCTGTACGTCAAAGTTTGAGATAATTGCTCTTGTTGTTTTGATGAATAGAATTAGGTTTATGTAAAAAAAAAATAAAGTTTTCGTTTAAATTTTGCTGGTTTATACATGCACAGGAAGTCAGAATGCGTTAGACTAGAAGAGAATTAATAGACTTGTTTCCAATGATTTATTCTCTGCTAATTAATTGATTCTGTAATATTAAGGAAATAAAGTGAATCGATTTAAGATTACTTCGGGAAATACAATAGGACGTCCTTGTCTAGACTAGACTTTTAAAATTTAATTACCGTTTAAATCTCAGTCATAATGAAAATGATCCAAACGAACTCAAATAGTATGATGAAAGAAAACTCTCCCCCCCCCCCCCCCCCCCAAAGAACTCTTGAAACAAAGAGCTGACGACCCTTTTTTTCTTAATAAAATAGAAAATTGTAAATGATATCAACGAATGACATAAAATGTACTCTTCTTCGTGCAGAACAAGTTCATCCCAGTCTTGTGTTTTCTGACGAATAAGGGTAAAATCTATGTAAATTCTGTCATTTAGTTACAGTAATGAAACTGTGCAACACGACATGGCAGGTGGAGGAATATGCCTTTTCTATTTATATAATGCAAAAGAGCATCTCAATTTGAACAAAACAAAGTAAAAATACACATTAAAGTAGTTTCCCACAATTAAATGACCAGGATGGTATTTTAAATTAAATTTGACAAAAAAACTACATTAAGCTTGGTATTGTTTGACCACGAAAAAACCATGAAACTCCGTAGACTTTATATTTTGGCCTCGCAAATATGAAAATTACCTTAATCTAGAAAACTAGAAACAAACAAACAAGCAAAAAGCTATACATACATTTTTCGTTATCAATAAAGACACATTTTAAAAAGAAGTCTTAAAAACGTTCACGTTTACTTATGACACACACATATTTATCATTGATATACACTTATGTTTCAGACTTTGTAGTGCTATTCTAAAATTCAAACACCCTGCATGGTATTCTTCAAAGTTTAATAAGAAGGTGGCTTTAAATAATAATACATACTCCAGTTAATAGTAATTGCAAATGACTGTTTTAGTCTTTAGATCAAATTACAGAACCTTATCAAATTGGGGCATTGTTAACAGATGAAGGGAAATATATATTTAAGTAACTTTATTTGTATGCTATGCATCTAGAAAAATGACAAAGAGAAAAAAGTAATAAAAAAGCGAGGAGAAACCCCATTGTATTAAAAAGTGGGAAGTGATGTAAGTGGCCCCCGTTTCTAGGCGATCTACATGCCAACTAGGACTCAAATTTTAATGTTCTATAAATCTTAAATGCTTTCTATTTTTGTCAATTTGCTTGTTCCATTAATTTTTTACAATATATTACAATATCTTAAAGATTGCTTGGAGTAACTTGTGGGACGTATGCCAATATTTGGGAATAAATCTTCAGGAGAGTGGGGTTTTTTGGGGTTTTTTGTGTTTTGTTTGTTTTTGGGGGTTTTTTTTTGGGGGGGGGGGGGGCAGTATGTTTAAAGATGTTCTTTTTAGCCCGGAATATCATACTAAGTTTGATTGTATTTTCCGTTCATATCAAACGTGACTGGGGAAAATAATTTTGCTTAGCTGAATCTGGCACGTTTTCGCCTGCAATAGGGCTGATTTTTTTTTTTCAGGAAGTTAAAGAACAAAATAAATGTCGTATTTCCCTATTTGAATTTCAATTTTTGTTGTATCCGGAGGAGGGTAAAATAATATGGCTTGGTTTTAAAGCAAATGTGTAATATCTGGCTTTGAGGCTGGTCCTGCTTTTATTAATTTTTTCTATTTAGAAAATATATATAAGAAGTTGCTATAAACAGGTATCTTTACTTATGTTTATATTAAACTTTCAACCTGGATGTAAAGATGCGCAATTTTGGTTAGAAATTTTAATGCTGCTGTAAAACAACCTGCAGGCGCTACACACCTGGTCGAGATTGCCCATGTAGTGTCAGGGAAGAAGCTGAAAATGTGCAATTGTTAAGGCGCAATGCAGACTGGAACGACGGGCAACGGACGATAAAAGTGGATGGCAATATGTCACCTAATTAAATTAATGAGTTTTCAAATAAAATTCTTCACATGTGAAGCATTTGGAAATCGGAGTTAAACTGATAAGTATTCAATCTTCATAAGGTTGTGCATAGTTCGTGTATGAGGGTTATTTTTTCTTATTCATCCATTTCTTCTCCCTCTACAACATAGTGAAATGTAGCGGGATTATTTTTCTTTAATGTTAAATGGTATCATTCTTAGAAGGAAAATTGTCATCTTTTTTTTAAAACTAATAACTATTTGATATCTTTTAAAAATTTCATCAACACCAGAAGTTACCAAAACTAGTTTATTAGATATAGTATTACAAACAAGTTAGGGTTATGGCAATACATGTATGAATAAAAAAATTCAAATAGGGATGTAAAGTCAAGTTAACACGCATTCGTTAGATTAATATTCATTTGAAACAAAAAATCTTTCATTCTTTGTTCATCGCTCACAGAGGCAAAAAAGAATTTTTTAAACCATAAACAATGTACGCAAAATCTAGTTTGAATATCTTGAATTTGTTTTCTTTCGTTGTTCATCATTGACTGATCTGGAACTTTAATTGTTAAAAAATTTCAAACAAACACAAATGGAACTAAAAGGAAACAAAATGTAACAACCAATCAGGAAAAACTTAACTTGAATATATTGTGAAAAATTCCTGAGTATTTTAAACAAATTTATTTAAAATTAACATATGCATAATACAGTTCGATTACATTTCGATTATATGCATGCATACATCTTTATACACAACAGTAAGATTGCAAATATATTGAAAGCAATGTTTCTGAATATATGAGAAAATATATTAGTAACATATTTAAAATAGCTGAAAAAAGTTATATAAAACCACCGGAATGGAGTTATGCCTCCTATTCTATATACGTATTTTCATAGTATCCTCGACATCTTTGATCTTCGTACAACACTTGTGTTGTAGGGGGGTTTTAGCAGTTCTTTCTGGTATTTTCAGGGCTTGTCTGAACTTGGTTGCTTATTTTGGACATAGGTCTTGCACGTTGTGTTCCTTAACGAGGTGTCCCAGTTTGACGGCAATGTAAGGAATAGCTTCGCCATTACGATACAGTTGTGTGTAGATCTATGTACTGGTGTTCTTGGGTAACCCCGGCATCTTTGATTGACTCGTACACACCCTTTGTTTTTGGCGACTTTTTACCCGGTTCATTTTGGTATTTTCTGGATTTGTCTGATTTGTCTGAACTAGAATCGCTATTAGAGGACAGTTTTCTTTCCTCTAGAGGTGATAGATACCCGCCGTTTCCTGGAGGTGAAGGCGAATCCCCATTTTTACCCACGTTTCCTTTCGGCGGTTGCTTTGGTGCTGATTTTGGAGATATGTACCCGTTACCATCCCCACCGCCAACTGGCGGTAGTGGTCGGTCTTGCGACATTGGAGTTATATAGCCACCATCTTTTTTTCTTTCAGATCCAGCAGCAATTCGCTGTCGTTGTTCTTTGATTTCATCATACGCTGCATAGTCGTGAGTGGCAGGATCGACGACTGGACCGCCAGACGGACCTGCTCTTAGTTGTTGCAACGCAGAAGTTTCGTCATCGTATAAGTGGTAGTGCATCGCTTGTGTTTCGTCCGGTGACTTGGCTTGCTTTTTGTATGACGCCCGTCCTTTTTTCAATCCCCTTAGAAAAAAAGAGAACAAATCAAAAAATGACAAAGTGTATATATATATATATATAATCTTAAAATGAAAAGAATGAGGCCTTGGCACATGTTGCGGTTTTATGTAGACGGATTACGGAAATTCAACACAAGGTATTCAATCGTTAAAGCATTTTATTCTCTGCGATATAAACATTGAAAAATAATGTATGCATGTATATTTTATCAAATAGTAAAGCTATTACTAAAAACACGAATTGAATACCATTTGTAGCAAAGGAAGTTGACACCTAGGCACAATATGAACATCCCAGGCACGGTCAGAGCAAAGGCTAGCCTAATGACGACCAGTTCTTCTTGGGATGACCCAAGAGCCTTCGTGTCCACGCCAGTATCCGTTGTGACAGCTGAAAAAGAAAGAAAAAATGAGAAATCATTAGTGCAGAGAATCAAACAAATTATGAGGAAAAAAAATTACAATCAAATCTTTTCACAAAATTGATTTGTTCTGAACACTTAGTTAACCCTAGCCGGTTATTAAAACTGTACTCTATAGTGTATATAACTTAGTGCATGTGTGTTATGTCACTGTGCTGTAACACGGTTATACTTAATCCTAGCATTACGCGCTTGTGAATATCCAAACCCTAACTTTAATCTTTATTTTCCCTAATTAATCATGTCGTCTTCAAATGGCCGAAAAACACCGAAACCGCGATTTTTTGGATATTACACACGTCCAACGTCATTTAAAACCTATTTAGAATACGTTAAGGAAAGAAACACACCAACACAGAATTTATTTATTTTATTTAAATCACCAATCACATAAACTACATAAGATTCTAAAATTAATGATTGCATGTGTATGTGCTTCTTAATCGGCGAGAATTGCAGAAAATATAATGCCAAAAGTACATTAAAACTAAACAAAAAAAACTTTGAATAAAAAGTGGATCATTTATCTTTTTCTATAAATGATTATCCTCTAAAAGAAAACGGTCTTGTTGGGTTTTTTTTTTTAAAGGGACCAAAAAACAAAAATCAAAGGCACTCATTGTTTGCTTAATCTCTATAAAAATACATTGTCCGTTGAGCGGTTGCGCAGGAAAACAGATTAAAAACTTTATAAATACTCCCATTTTTGTTAAAAAAGTTACCAACCAAATCTGAGTTACATAACATGGTTGAAAGGGAAATCTTTTCAGTGTGATATAATGGGTTCTTTGAACACTGTGGCACTGACAGGATACAGATGAAACCAAAAATAAACCCAATACTGCTAACTGTATGCCTGTCATTGTGTTTGTGATAAGACCATGTTTGATAGACTTACAATAGTTCTATTATATATAAAATTATCGAAGAGTTATGTTTCTTTTTTGTATCTGTGAACGTTCTTTCATCTAATTTTAAGTCAAACTTAGCCAAAATTGATAAAAATAAAAAAGCTTTGTTTTTTTTTAATGTAACTTTAGCCCCTCCCTCAACTATATCAATTTGAACCTGTATCAAATAAACTTTTTCGAAGTTTGAGAAAGGAACAGAAATACTAACCATGTTACATGATTCAGATTTAATTTATATCTATATTTTAAAAATAATAATTCGGGTTTTTTTTTAATCCAAGCAAGGGTATTTTAAAAAATCGCTTTAAAAATATGAAATGATTTGAGCCAGAAAACATATTCAATTTATTTCATATTTAAAATGATAAAGTAAAAAAAAATTGACATTTCAAATGAATGCAACGGGTCGTGTCTTGGGGAGCCTTCTTGCAGATATAAGGAAGCATACACACAGGCAATGGAAGAAAAAATGACAATAACGACAGGGTCTACTCTACTGTCGTTTATATGTTTAAAATCTTATAAAATATAACTCGTGAACATAAACATACTAAAAAAAGAAGAAAAATAATTTAAAGAAAGAAAACAATTACTTACACCCTTACCGACCCGAAAAAATTGTGAAGCTAACATCCCTCATCCGAAAAAATTTACCCCAAACCAAAAATAAAAACATAATGTAAACTTACACATCCACCCTTAAAAAAGGAAAAAAATCCCCAAAACACCCCATTTTAAAAAGAAATACCCCTAACCCCCAAAAAGTCATTAATAATAAAAGATTAAGATTAAGAAACAAAAAAAAAATAAGGAAAGAAAACAATTAGTCACGCCAACCAATTCTTAAAACAAAACGACCCTTCCCAAAAAAAAAAACAATTATACCCCCCCCCCCCCCCAAAAAAAATGAAATTAAATCATGTAAAGTGAAACCCAATAAGAAGAAACGAAGAATTACAAATCACCCCCCTCCCCCCCCCCCCCCCCCCAAAAAAAAAAATTATCCCCCAAAACCCCCCCCTCCAAAAAAAAAAACCCCACCCCCACAAAAAAGAAAAAACCTGAAAAGAGATCATGATAAAAATTATAACATTTATTTTTGCAATAAAATCAGAAATTGAAAAAATTAAATAGTAATTTGATATTTTTTAAAACCTTTGGTTTTTTTAAAATCTTAATATCTCATTACAATGAGAATTCATTATCAGTTTTTTATTCACGCATTAAACTGTTTTTAAAATTATTATTATTACATTATTATGAACATTATTAATGTTAGAATTTTTTAAAATGTTTTACATTAGTACACAGCAACCGACAACGTGTAAACGCGATATTCTTGCGTGCTTTTTTATTAATAGATGTCATTAAGTTAGTATTATATTTTAATAAAATTAGTTTGATTGAAGTGTTAAGACATAAAAGAAACAGAAAACACCTGATTAATGGACATTTGAGTCCATTTTCTGACAGTTGTAAAAGGATTTTCGCCTCGATATCTGAAAAATAAATATTATAAAATCAATATTCAGCACTTCTAAACATTAAATTTTCTTTTTAGATGATACTTATCTAGATGATATTTAAGAAACCTGACATTTCAATAAAGGTATGTTAATCATTTACATTTATACCAAGGAACTCAACGATTGAATATATTTTTAAAAACATTTGGGAGTGAGGATAGCCCTAGAGAGAAAAAATATCAATTTGTTAATATTTATTTAATTTTAATATAACGATACCAAAGAAATAACAATGGAGAGTTTCACCAATTTTCTAATAATTTCAGACGATATTTGGGGGCGTTTGACACCTAAAGATTGTATTTGATGAGTCAAATACTTCGTTTACATTCTTTTATGATTTAATATATTTAAATTTCTAACTTGACCCGAAGGTTTTAGATCAGAAATCGAAAAGAAGATAAATTATACTACATATTGCGATAATACATACAGTTTGTCTCATTGACGCCCAATTACAGAAGAAAACTCAAAGATGCATGGTCCGATTTTTTGCTTATTACAGTATCAAATAATTTTCCATACAAACCAATTAACTTAGAAAGTTATAGACTTTCGCCTATTTACACCATCCGAATCGGTCTCTTTTCAAAGTTAGAAATATTCAGAGTAAATAAAAATAATTTCTTTATGCGCGGCACTGTTAAGGCTTACTATGATTGAAATATGGCTTAATTGACCGAGATAACTACTACAATGTCTATTTATTATACACATACTTAGCCAAACCATCGTTTACAAGCGTACACAAAATTTGATATAAAATCGGACCAAGCAGCTTTAAAAGATTGAAAGCGCATCAAAAATTTTTAATCAACCTTTATTTTGTCTTTATATTTCTTATTTCCCCCCTCCCCAAAGCCAAGTTCGAATCGAGTCGAATATGGGTACACAAGCCGGGGTAGCTATGGTGCAAAACTTTCCTTAGTGAAATAAGTAACCGGTTAAAGAAACAGATTTTTAAAACATAATCTACTTTTTTATAGTAAAAAACAGTTTATGAGTAAAGAAATGGTTATAAGGAGTTATGAATTAAAAATTATATTCACTGCATCCTGATATTTTAGTACATTTATGTAAATAAAAATACTAAAATTATATACCTACTTTAAAATCAACAATCTTCAAAACAAATAACTCATTTCATCTTGTCTGTTGGCCTTCAGTTTCTTTTGCAGATTGTAGATACCCTTTGCAGATATTCATATCCTAAAAATAAAATTAAATTACAAGTTATTCATTAGCTAAGCAAATACTTCTATCATCTTTATAAAGTCCATGTTTATGTAGACATACCGGGCTAGTTCGATGATGATGTGTGTTGTGTGGACCATGTCTTCCTCTTCAATGACTCGGTGCGGGGAGCGGCCTCATTATATAGCATCATCCAGGAAATTACATCTCCAATTTTACTTCCTAGTTGAATGAAAAGTTTAACATGTAATGTAGCATTCATATAAATTGTACAATGCACATTTAACTTTCCAATGAAAGTTATATGTTATTCCGGTGCTATTTCGGAAAAAAAAATGAACAATTTATAGAATTGTTTGCTTTTCTCTATACGTTGCACGAACATTGTAAGATAGAAGTTTCCAAATTTTTGAAATCAATTTTAAATATTTTTGACGTATTTAGAATAATGATAATACGGTTTGAAATAAATTGATGGCAAACGAACACAAAAACAAAACAAAAGTGAATTTAGATAATTGTAAGTGGAAGAAAATAAGCTACAGAGATTTTACCAACCGTATATTTGTCGATGTGGTGTGTTAGACTGGTCTCTTCTAAATAAAATAATTTGCTGTATGCTGGTGTTATATATATCTGTATTCCGGACGCGATATCTCGACTTTAATCTTCCGCATTTTGAAAATGTAATATATTTCAGGCTCAAACTCAAGTATATTTCCTTATTGTAATTTGGGATAAAGCATCACAAAATAACTCTAAATATAAGTATATGTTTGTTGATTACTAGCATATTTGTATTTATTTCCTGTTTACGGACATGTGGTACTCAGATCCATCTCCCTCTCGTGGATGATATTTAAATTTCGAATATACGTAATCTGAAATCATTGAAAAATGTAGAAATACATCGGTACTATATATCTCGCGATCAATAGATATCCATATGGTTCACACAGCTGTTAGCAAGGCAGTGTAATTTAAATTATAACTGTTGTTTACATTATACTATTTCTAGGATGACACTCTTCATCATTGATTTGATTCAATCATGTAATCGAAAGAGTACTGGTCACTCATGATGTAATACATACAAACACAAGTTGAATTTGCTGAATATTTTATTGTCGTATACCTTTTACATTTCCCATGTTAACACAAGGTTCAAGCAACGAAGGACTGAAAGTAGACGACTGGTTTCTTTGAGAGAAGCTAAGAAGGACTAAAGAGGCAATTGATA
The DNA here is from genome assembly GCA_016163765.1 of Magallana hongkongensis. Classification (NCBI taxonomy): domain Eukaryota; kingdom Metazoa; phylum Mollusca; class Bivalvia; order Ostreida; family Ostreidae; genus Magallana; species Magallana hongkongensis. The sequence goes on along the minus strand of WFKH01010931.1, from coordinate 25,583,328 downwards.
AATGACTATGGGAATAGTATTCAGGTCATAAAGACACACTATTTGGGATAACATATATGCACATACATATATATTCTTTCAGGAAGGTGACTACTATAAGTAAACTGATTCAAATCGAACTGATAAATAATTTACAAATCAAGATTTTGGTAAAAGGTTGGTTACTGCAAAAAAAATACCTCATACTGTTTTTCATATTCGAACAGTTATATCAAGAAACAATGTATTTTTTATACATCAAATCATTCACAATTGGTAACTGTCTAGTATTTTATATAGAATTGCAATGTTAAAAGGATATATCCTTTAAGTTCTGGGGGAATGGCAATGATAAGTTATTTTTGAAAGTGGGGTTGTACTTAAATGTATAGAAAAAAGGTTGCCTTCCAGAATAGAGCATCGCTTACACGACCGTATAAATCAAAACTCGGAACTCATTCGAGAATTTCCGCGGCTTGAAAGTATGGGCGGTAATCCTTTCATGCATTACATAACCATATAAAAATACGTTTATGTCTTTGTAAATCGTTAATCTTATTCTTTACATTTGTCCCGAGATACGAGTTTTGCAAGAAGATGTACATCTGTACTGGCTAAATCAGATTTTTTTTTTAATTTTAACAACATCATAATGAGTATTATATGGACGGAAATTTACGTTACTAGACTAAATCGCCAAAATAGGACCTACATGTAAAATACAGATAAAAATGAACAAATCTACGACTAAATACATGTATTTGGTATTTAATACAGTTTATATACTATTCATATTACTACTTCTGAAAAATAGGGTACGCGGTTGTTGAGAATGGGGGAGAACTTTATTCTATAGAGATGTGTAGAACAAAATTTATCTCCGAGTACCGGCTTTCATTTTGCCAAAAATATAGGATAGAAATAAAGGTTTTTTAAAAGTTTATATGCAAAAAAAAAAGAGTTTGAAAATATTTCAATTCCATTTATGCAATAATCCCAGCAGTTCAGAAGGGATCCATATAGGAAAAATCTTCTTAACTCGAATTATACAATAATCAGTACTGATGCTATTTTCTGTTAAATTGATATGGTCAAAAGTAAGTATTAAAATATGTGTGGATTCGAGCTAATGAATGTATTGCAGATTTTATGGATTTATCAAATATGATCAGCACTAGATAATTTAAAGACCCAATATTGTTAAAAATGAAATTTTTTTTCTGTAAGACTTGAAAAATGTTTTGCTTATACTGTTATTTAAAAACTAACAGGAATTAAACGTCAAAAATTCTGTTATTTTTTAATATAAAAAGAAAGAGGTAAATAATTTCTTTATACATAAAAAAAAATCTGTTGTCATAAAAATGTGCATTTAGAAATTTGTGTATTGCATTTAATAAACTTAAGTAAATTACTTACTTTCGTCAGAGTTTGACATTGTTGCTCAGATGAACGATGTTGCCGATGGCTTTCTTGTATCAATATAAAGTTTCAAGAGAAAAAAGACTTGCTTTTTCCTTGTTTTGTAGACATATCCCAAAATACATATTATCATATCCTGTTTTGAAAACAATAACGGAACCTTTGTTCTCATTTTAAGACCTAAAATGTCTTGTTCAATACATCATTACAGATCTCTTTGATCTTTAACTTAAAAGAATATAAAACTATTTTTTTGTGTACAAAAATTTTCCTTTATTTCACTACCATAAAAGTATCTTTTTCAAAAGATATTGGGAATCAACAAAAAAGTAACGACATCATGAATAAAAAATATAAACACAAGATTTTTCCAACTTCGTCGTCTTTCTGCTGATGCACATGTTAAACGGTTTTCAATCTATGAAAATCCATCATAGAAGTGTTGTCCCGGACCTCAAAATTTTCTTAAAGTCATTATTTCCAAATTACGACCTGATGGGTAAAGAGTTAGGAAATAGGAGTGGAGCTTTGTCTGTCAAGAAAACGTTCTGAAGCGCAATCTTGTAGATGGTTCGCCTATCCCCAACATTTTTATTTAAGAACAAGGTGGCCTCATGATTAATTTGAACTTAATACATATGCAAACTGCTATACCCGGGTACATTTGACAATAATTTTTCCACATTTCCCTAATCAAGAGCTATGCGCTAAATGGCGTTAATTTGTAGAGTTTTAGAAGAACAATTTCTACATTGCAGGGGAAGAAAAGTCCCTAATAAGGTCATATCTCTAAGATTTTCTTTTAGGTCACACGTTTCTTTCGCCAAACGTTGTCTCCCACTTCATACCATAGGTTTGGCATAACTTGCACCATGCACCAGAATTTAGAAAAAAAATCTTGTATGATGGTGTTTATAGTCTTATATCTTGAATTGTGTTTATAGTTCGCCGAGTATCAATCGGTATCAGCACGTCTATTCTTTTTGGGTGACGCTATGAACTTACTTGATTTAAAATATTTTAAATACAATTAATAAAATCTAGAAGAAAGCCATGGTTGTGGTGAACGGGAGGGATTAATCATATTATTTTAGAATTAGATTCTTCTGAAGAAAATGGAAGTTGTTACTTGGTTTTCTTACAGGGAAAGTTTACAGAGGGGAATTCAAATTTTCCCTAGCAACTGTTAGTAACTTTCTCTACTAAAATTATTAAGAAGAGACAAGTGTCAAATGTTTAATTTTGTTTTTTATACCATTGGCCCAATTGTTCAGAAAATAGTCATTAAGGGTTATCTTATTTACACAAAAAATCTGATAATCAATATTAAAGACATTTACTCAAAAATGGATATGGATTATATATCAAATATATGCATTTTAATATAAAAATATGTATCTATCAAACTAGTACTTGTTCGTGTATCAGTTGAGGGTTATATAAATATAATCCACAAGGACTAGAAAAAGAAGACACAGAATGAAAATATATAGGGAAAAAATATATTGCATGATGATAGGAAATTTTTTTTTCCACTTTTTTAGATAAAGAGATAATTAGTTTACATGAATTAATGTGCATCTAATTTATTTTTTTTGCATTGTATTTAATACAATACTGCAAGTAAGCTATTTTGGTCAAAGATGTTCTTCAGATAGAAGATGTTGTCAATGGGCCTCTTGTATTAAGTGTCCTTTGAGGAAAATAAGTTTTCCTTATCTGGGGATAAGACGTAGAATAAACTTTCATACCCTGTTTGGACAGAAAAACGGATATTATGTACTTATTTTGGGATCTGAAAGTTTGTCTTTTCCTTGATCTGTTATCTTCGCCAAAAATATAAAAGTATTCTTGTGTAACATAAGTTTGGTGTATTTGCCCTACGCCGAATTCAAATAATTGATACATTTATTAATGAATATCAGTCCAAAAATATGACATGATCTATTCATTAGATATTGTAGAAGACATTTTTCATTATATTGCAACGTATTCCTTTTTCTGCAAATGCCTGACGATGTTCAATCTTTGCTAATCCACCATAAAATAATTTGTGTCCCGGTCCAACATAGCTGCAGGTCTGTAGCTCCCCGGCTGAGAAAATTCGAATAAACGACCTGGGAGCTACAGTTCCATACATGTTAAAAGGTTGCAATTTACGGCGCAAAAGAAATCGCGCTAGTTTTGGACTGATTATTCTTATTTTTTAACACATTCTGTGCAAATATTTGATACCAAAAAAATCCTCGGACATTTAACTACAGATATCGTCACTTTACTTTCCTCTGAGATTCTTGTAAACACCATCATCAGCCCCGTAAAGTGAAGTAGTGCAGTTTGTTTACATGTAAAAATGGCGACTCTCGATCTGCACGTGAATTTAACATACTTTTCCGTTTTGGGGAAATTTTTCTCAATATTTAGCTTTTACTTCCATACCTCCTCATACCTTAGTTTAATTGACAAGTCTTGAATGGTACGATTTATTTAGTGTTAAGAGAAGTGATTTCAATGACAATACAGATCAACCATTAGGTAAAACGAAATTATTTGGTTGGGTAACAAAAACAAGAGGCCCAGGGACCACATCGCTCATCTAAGCAACAATAGCCAACAAAAGCTTTAGACCGTCTTTAGAGTATCAAATACTAAATATCTAGACAACTTAGTAGAGTATATCTTGCTTTTCAAAGATTTTCAATTTTTTCTCAACATATTCTCACGTTAAACATTACGCTCCTTTTTGATGAATAAGATTTTTAAAATTTTCCTTTATTTGTTCCAATATTAAAATTTAACCCTTCCCATTGAGGTCCTACCCTACCCCCGGGGATCATTATTTTGACAAACTTGAATCTCTACACTACCTGAGGAAGCTTCCACAGACGTAACAGCTTTCTGGCCAATTGGTTTTTGAGACGAGGATTATTTGAAGACTTTCTCTATACATGTATATTCCTATGTAAAAATTCACCCCCCCCCCCCAAAAAAAAATAAAAAAAAATTGTGGCCCCACACTACCCCTGGGAATCATGATTTGAACAAACTTAAATCTACACTACCTGAGGATGCTTCCATTCAAGCTACAACTTTTCTGGCCAAACAGATTTTAAAAAGATTTCTAAAGATTTTTCTCTATATATACACCTATGTAAAAATTCGACCACCATTGTGGCCCCACCATCGGGAATCATGATTTGAACAAACTGAAACCTACACTACCTGTGGATGCTTCCACACAAGTTTCAGCTTTTCTGGCTAAAATATTTTTGACCCTTCATTTGAACAAACTTGAATCACCTTACCCCAATAATGTTTTTTGCCAAGTTTGGTTGAAATTAGCCCAGGGTTTGGGTTAAAGATGAAAATGTCTACAAAGTTCACAACGACAACGACGACGCCAACGACAGACACTGGCAAAGAAGATGGGGGGGGGGGGGGGGAAGATAGCGCAAATGCCAATTCGGTTTCGTCGTAGAATACAATTTTGAATTTATTTTTTTCCAATTAAATCTATTCAAATATATTATAATACAAGTTTGCAAAAGCACAATTTCTAGATAAATTCAGTTTTTAATGTTTAACAAACGATAAGAAAAAAAATATTGCCTTAAATTTTGGTGGTATCGAACCCACTAAATAAAAACCCTAGTTATATAAGGTAAGCTTATGTCTGGTGCTCTAACCACTGAGCGATTTCAGACACAACAAAGTACGCTGTTTAAATATTATGTGTGTCTTTGGCCACGAATCTACGGACTTGTATTATTTTTTCAAAACGTTCAATTTTTGGGATACAAAATGATATTTTTATTGTATAGTGGGTCATCTCTCCACGTTTTTGTTGATTGAAATCGGTTTGTTTTCCATTTAACCTTATTTAGACTATGAGAAAAATATGGAGCACAGAGCCAGTCTTTAAAAGAAAAGGCCTTTAAGTTCTAAAAAATGACACTATTTGGAGGTTTTGATACGTATACGCCTGTTTGAGTCAACATATTCCAAGTATTGAACATATTTAAAGGTTAAAAATCGATGATATCTTAAATATATATTGTTTGGAATATTTTTAAAAAAAATATCAGATTTATTGATATTTTAATTTTTCAGTATCTTTTCCGTCCGTGTATAGGCATTTTACACGCCTTATCCACCCATCTTCTTTAATCAGAATAAAAATATAGAACGATTTCAATCCGGAAGCAATGAAAGTTTAAACAGGTTAACATATTAATTAGTTTATTTCTTTTTAATTAGAATTTTGTCATGATATAAGTAAATTGATTGCCATTAAACATAAGCAGAACATCTGGATTCTTTAAAATAAAAGTACCACCCCTTTAAAAACTAAATTAATTAGTTCAGTAAACAAAGGCTACATTTTAAAAAGAAAACGCCCATATAAATTAGAAGGATGGTGTACAATATCAATGAAAGCAAAGGTTATTTCTATGCTATCTCTAATATTTTGATTGTATGACACTGAAAAAGACAAACACTTAACGTAAGTCAAATTGGATGATTTGTCACTCACTTGTTTTTCTTAGACTTGTTGCAACGAATCAAAACAACTTAGTAGAGTATTTAGCTCTCATTTTTTTAATGCATTCTTACGACGACTGACTCACTGTAAACTGGTTCGCTAAAATTTGTCAAATTGGATAATTTGTCACTCACTTGTTTTTCTTAGACTTGTTGCAACGAATCAAATTAACTTAGTAAAGTATTTAGCTCTCATTTTTTAATGCATCCTTACGACGACCGACTCACTGTAAACTGGTTTGCTAAAGTTTAACGTTGGACAAGTGGGACAAGTGGAAGAAAACAAAAATAAACTTGATACTCGAAAATTGAAGATTTCTTTATTCTTCGCAGTAAGTCAAAACGTCCTTGATGAATGGAGAAAGCTTTTTAGTATTATTCCTTATTCATTTATTTAGTAAATCATACTTTTTTGTATTTTTCCTCGAAAATTCAAGTTTTTTTCTTCTTCCTATAGCATGTGCACGGTCTGCAACATGAAAAAAATCTTACTGAATCAATAAGCTTTATTTCCTGCTGTATTATAATGATGACTTTCTCATGTTTAACCTGCGTTTTGAAAAAAAATAATTTGCAAAATAATTAAAAAGTCAGAGTGTCAGCCAAATAAATTTTAGAAAAATTACTGATGAAAAATGCTTTTGAAACATTTAGAAAATTATATCGATAGGCATTATAATATAGGACACGTGCCATTTTTACAATGAAAAATCTGTATTAAAAAAATCAAAAAAAAAAATAAAAATAAAAAAAATCAAAAATCGCCCCATCTTACTTCAGTGGAAAAATACAAGCAAATTAGTTTTCAAATAATCATAACCGTGGGATTTATTACACCATTTCAATTGTAAAGTACTGTCCTAAGGACGATATCTAACATCTGAACAAGGACAATCAAACATGGGGTTTCCCTAACATTGAGTAATGTTTTAAGGGTTAGAGATTTCACATTGTTTTTTTTTCTTCAAGCTAATAGAGATAGGAACCTAACATTAGCCTGGTGAGTTAACAGTTACAATTGTTAGCGCATTAAGTAGTGTCAAATACAAATGGATTTTTTTACTATCTAATATATTCCCCATTATGGATCCATCTCTTGAGAACTTAAAATGTATGAATGAAATGAATACACTATAATATTACACATAGAACATTTCGTATCACTTGAACAATATTACAGTTATTCACAATCAAATCAAAACAAAGTAAAAAAACGTAAAAAAAAAAATAAAAAAAAAAAGAATCAAAGTAAATAAAAATAACAGCATGATTCGAACACACGCTTAAACATGCATTAGTTTGAACAACTCCTAACTAACCGTTATACCACAATACATGTATTACATTAATAGAGTCTTTTAAATAGCAATAAAGTTTTATTTTTATTTTGACTTGGACATGTATAAGATCATCAAAGCAATTTGAACAATAGGCCCACAAGCATTGAAGGTCACCTAAGTACCATATCCCTTAGATGGACCTGTAAGGGAGTCTCAAGTTTGCATTTTAAGCTTCATTTTGAAGTCTAAACCTTAATCCGAGACTCCTTCGACTGTAACCCCCGCTTTTATTATTTGTTGTTTGCAAACATCAATTTATATAAGGTGGGGGTGGGATGGAGCAAGGGGGCCAATAGTACGAGGAACCTCGGATTATCTATACCCTAGCTCCAGTGGCCAAAATTGTACTCTTTTAGTAAAACGGCAAAAGGTTACCAGGGTGACTCAAGTGACCTAAAAAAAAATACAGTTTACTATATGGCTACATTTTTCCCCCCCCCCCCCCCCCCCGCCCTCCCCTCATGGGCAGTATATTTCACAATTTGAGAGAACATTATGAGCATAATAACAATGCATTTAGTTTATCTCCCCGTGTTGTGAACGTACAGAAGAAATTATAAAATTTTATACATTATCATTACATTATCATTATACATTATCACTATGTGGCCATAATGGCCGTACCCAAAGACCTGAACCCCTGACCCAGGGGTAATGAATTTCACAATTTAGAAAGGGGGCTTCAGAGACATCATAACCATGCATTTAAAGAGACATGGTGACGCAAAAACCCATGATTTACCAAATATCGAATTTTACACGATTTGCACATATTTTATATATCATATAAAAAGATGAACTTTTGAAAAATTACGATGTTCAAAGTAAATAAGTCAAATTAAAAAGAGAAAAATAGAATTGAGCGTTGGACCAACACAGATATTGAATTTCCCTTCCGTTTAATAGCCACGCAAGCGCAGGGGAATGTAAATACTGCAGCGTGGCATATATCATGAGCCAGCGGCCTCTCAGTGAAACTTGGATGTCTTCAAGAACTATATATTTATTAAGATGCACTCTCTATGAATGCATATTTCTTACTACAGACATCGAATAACTTCTAATTCAAATTCTTTCTCAGTGTGTCAATCCCACTGTAACTATTTTTAGACAGAAATCGCAATCACGTGACACTCAAATCAATGTTCTAACAACTCGGTTTGTTTACATGTGTTATTTCCGGATGAGTTTTAACAACGTGTATACTAATAGGTGATGACTTATAATACGTGAAACCTACCGTATGGTGAAATTTCGTACATTTATTTTCATTTCCGTTGTCATAATCAAAAAAGTAAAACATCTTTTTTGAGTCACCGTGTAACTTAACTTTAATCAAAGGCCGGAACGACCACAAAGGCGTCAAGCTGACATTTTCTTTTATATAGAAATGGTCAATAATTTGAATTTCTATACTAATAGTAGTAGGCCTATATCAAATAATATTAGAATAAAAAAGTAAATTAATTTAGTTTTGTGCTGCTTTAAAAAAAATCTGTATATTTCCTTATCAAATATGTTGTGATGCGTTTATAATACAAAAACTCATCATGTTTACAAAAATCGAAGAAATTTCAAAGTTCAAAAATAAATAATTTTCTTTCTGCTTTAAACAGTCTTTGAACAATGTTCACAGGTTCAAATTATGAACCTGTGAACATTGTTCAAAGACTGTTTAAAGCA
>WFKH01010931.1:25512322-25534848 GCA_016163765.1 Magallana hongkongensis | reverse complement strand
TCACCGGACGAAACACAAGATATGCCCTACCACATATACGATGACGAAACTTCTGCGTTGCAACAACTAAGAGCAGGTCCGTCTGGCGGTCCAGTCGTTGATCCTGCCACCCACGACTATGCAGCGTATGATGAAATCAAAGAACAACGACAGCGAATTGCTGCTGGATCTGAAAGAAAAAAAGATGGTGGCTATATAACTCCAATGGCGCAAGACCGACCACTTCCACCAGTTGGCGGCGGGGATGGTAACGGGTACATATCTCCCAAATCAGCGCCAAAGCAACCGCCGAAAGGAAACGTGGGTAAAAATGGGGATTCGCCTTCACCTCCAGGAAACGGCGGGTATCTATCACCTCTAGAGGAAAGAAAACTGTCCTCTAATAGTGATTCTAGTTCAGACAAATCAGACAAATCCAGAAAATACCAAAATGAACCGGGTAAAATGTCGCCAAAGACAAAGGGTGAGTACGAGTCAATCAAAGATGCTGGGGTTAACAAAGAACACCAGTACATGGATCTACACACAACTGTATCGTAATGTCGAAGCTGTTCCTTACATTGCCGTCGAACTGGGACACCTCGTTAAGGAACACGACGTGCAAGACCCACGTCCAAAATAAGCAACCAAGTTCAGACAAGCCCTCGAGGATACTATGAAAATACGTATATAGAATAGGAGGCATAACTCCATTCCGGTGGTTTTATATAACTTTTTTCAGCCATTTTAAATATGTTACCAATATATTTTCTCATATAAACAGAAACATTGCTTTTAATGCATTTGCAATCTTACTGTTGTGTATAAAGATGTATGCATGCATATAATCGAAATGTAATCGAACTGTATTATGCATATGTTAATTTTAAATAAATTTGTTTAAATTACTCAGGAATTTTTCACAATATATTCAAGTTAAGTTTTTCCTGGTTGGTTTTTTTCATTTTGTTTCCTTTTAGTTCCATTTGTGTTTGTTTGTTTAATTTTTTAACAAAGAAAGTTCCAGATCAGTCAGTGATGAACAACGAAAGAAAACAAATTCAAGATATTTAAAAGAGATTTTGCGTACATTGTTTATGGTTTAAAGAATTCTTTTTTTTTTTTTGGCCTCTGTGAGCGATGATCAATGAATGAAAGATTTTTTATTTCAAATGAATATTAATCTTACGAATGCTTGTTAACTTGACTTTACATCCCTATTTGAATTTTTTATTCATATATGTATTGTCATAACCTTAATTTGTTTGTAATACTATATCCAATAAACTAGTTTTAGTAACTTCTGGTGTTGATGAAATTTTTAAAAGTTATCAAATAGTTATTAGTTTTAAAAAAAAGATGACAATTTTTCTTCTAAGAATGATACCATTTAACATTTAAGAAAAATAATCCCGCTACCTGTTTTCTGCATTTCACTATGTTGTAGAGGGAGAAGAATGGGATGAATAAGAAAAAAAAAATAACCCTCATACACGAACTATGCACAACCTTATAAAGATTAAATAATTATCAGTTTAACTCCGATTTCCAAATGCTTCACATGTGAACAATTTTAATTGAAAACTCATTAATTTAATTAGGTGACAAATTGCCATCCACCCTTATCGTCCGTTGCCCGTCGTTCCGGTGTGCATTGCGCTTTAACAATTGCACATTTTCAGCTTCTTCCCTGACACTACATGTGCAATCTGGACCAGGTGTGTTGCACCTGCAGGTTGTTTGACAGCAGCATTAAAATTTCTAACCAAAATTGCGCATCTTTACATCCAGGTTGAAAGTTTAATATAAACATAAGTAAAGATACCTGTTTATAGCAACTTCTTATACAGGTGACACTCGATGGCTCGAACTTCGATCTCTCGAAGTTCTTGATCTCTCGAAGTGAAATCACGGTCCCGATTTTTTTCTCTATATAACTAAGCAAATTTACTCTCGATCTCTCGAACTCCGATCTCTCGAAGTTCTTGATCTCTCGAAGTAAAACCTGAGTCCCGTTATACATATTTCCTTGTTTTTCACTTTTGATAACTCGAAGTGGTGGCTGTGTGTACACACGCGCCCGATCAAGCGTATAATTAGCTCCGCGTGGACCTTACCTGGATGATTGAGTGAACGCCTGGGGCTAGCATGGTAGTGTTAATTGGTTGATTACGTAAGTGACACTAACCCTTGCTTCCATCAAAGGGTAGATAGTTTATTTGTAACTGATCTATTAATTTCAACAACTTGTGAAATTTAGGGTAAATTAAACCACTCTTTATTTAATATACTCTGTGATTAAGAAAACATAAACACTTAAAACTTTTTAAAGTTAAAAAAAAAAACCCTTAATAAACACACAACTATGTTCTGTATTGTTTAAATTGAAAAAAAAATAGCAAAAATGTTAGACTATCCTTCCATGTTATGATTATAAATTTCCGGTTACTATAATTTTAGAACCAAAATGACCGGAACAAAAATTTCCGGATTTTTAAAACTTTCGATCTCTCGAACTCTTGATCTCTCTAAGTTTAATCATGGTCCCCTGAAGTTCGAGTTATCGAGATTCACCTGTATATATTTTCAAAATAAAAAAAGAATAAAAGCAGGACCAGCCTCAAAGCAATATATTACACATTTGCTTTAAAACCAAGCCATATTATTTTACCCTTCTCCGGGTACAACATTAATTGAAATTCAAATAAGGAAATACGACATTTACTTTGTTCTTTAACTTCCTAAAAAAATCAGTCCTATTGCAGGCGAAAACGCGCCAGATTCAGCTAAATAAATTATTTTCCCCAGTCATGTTTGATATGAACGGAAAATACAATCATACTTAGTATGATATTTCGGGCTAAAAAGAACATATTTTAACATACTTGCCCCCCCCCCCCCCCCCAAAAAAAAAACTATCCTGAAGATTCATTCCCAAATATTGGCGATATGTCTCACTACCTACTCCAAGCAATCTTTAAGATATTGTAAAATATTGTAAAATAAATAATGGAGGAAGCAAATAACGCTGTGCCGGATAATTATGCCAGTGCCAAGGTGGCATTTTTGCACCCGCTTAAGATGCAGTATCGTTAAAATCCATATATACCAAATTATAGACCATAACCTAAAGAGTATATAACCACTTTTGTTATTGATGTATATCACCTGTCAGGTGAGATATTTACCTTTAAAAATAATTTCCTACAGGAGAATATTTTTCCCATAGGAAAAACAAGTTTCCTATAGGATAATTGTAATTTCCTGCCGGATTAAAAGAACCTCCTATAGGAATTTAAATTCCGATATGATTTGAACAAAACTCCCATAGGATTATAAAATCCGATAGGAAATCTTAATTTCCTATAGGAAAACTATCTGTCTGAATCAATTTCCTGTAGGAAATATTTTTCTCTTATAGGATATATAATTCCTGTGGGATTTTTAGAAAATCCTGTAGGATTTTCAATATTTCCTTTAGGAAAATAATTTCTCCTATGGGAATTATTATTTTCCTATGGGATATTGATTTTTAAAGGTAAATATCTTACCTGCCGGGTGAGACACACTAAAAACAAAAGTGGTTATATACTCTCTAGGCAATGGTCTATCATTTGGTATATCATCTTTGCTAGCCAATGATTTTCGGTCCACTCCGCTCCCCATAAACCCTTGGCAGATCTCATTATGAAAACTCGGTGACAAGCTCCGTTTTTTGATTGGCTGCAGCTGCGAGTAGCTGATCCAATCGCAGCGTTTAAAACAGGCGCTGGTAAATAAACTTTAGAAGAAACACACGTGTGATCTTTGGTAAAACATTCGGTGCTTTTCACAAGTTGAGGTACAAGTGCTCGAGTACAGTGCCTCCCCAACGATCGTCTTACCAGATCACTTTAAAAAACGATATATTTTACTGCATGGAATTGAACAGAGATTTACAAACTTGTCAAGGCTCGCGTGATAGTATGGGACGTAAACATGGCGAATGTAGAAGTTGCCTATACGTTAGTATATACGTCCCTGCTTTTGGTTATTGATTTTAAAGGTTCATTGAGCTGTATTTTTTTTAATTTTTTTTGTCCGCAATATTCACGACAACGATACCAGGTTTTATGGCTTGAACATGTTGAATGCTTTCATATATATCAGCGATTTTTTCACTGCCGGTACAGGTCCCTACAAACACTATAAATAAAACATTCCTTGCTTTCTCTAGGCTTTATCTTCATTCCTATTTAATAGCATCGTTACTTATGTTCCGATTCTCGCTAGTCAACATGTGTATTTATGCCGTAGCGTGTAAATTACCCGTTGTTTCATTCGATTAAAATGTGAAAATGCAAGGGGCGCAACTCAAGTTGCTCGTTAGATAGCGCCACCGCATCACCGAGTTTTCGTAATGAGATCTGTCAAGGGTTTATGGGGAGCGAATGGACCGAAAACCCTTGGCTAGCGAAGATGTTGGTATATATGTTTTTTTATGAAACTGTATCTTAAGCGGGTGCAAAAATGCCACCTTGACACTGGCATAATTATCCGTCACAGTGTTAAATCGACAAAAATAGAAAGCAATTATAATTAATAGAACATTTAAATTTTAGTCCTTGTTGGCATATAGATCGCCTAAAACCGGGGGCACTTACATCACTTCATTACTTCCCACTTTTTATTACAATGGGTTTTCTTCTCTCGCTTTTTCATTACTTTTTTCTCTTTGTCATTTTTCTAGCTGCATACAAATAAAGCTACTTAAACATATGTTTCCCTTCATATGTTAACAATGCCCCAATTTCATAAGGTTCTAGAAGATCTAAAAAATAAAATATTCATCTAAAATTACTATTAGCTGGAATAAGTATTTATTCTTTAAAGCCACCCATTTTTGTTAATAAACTTTCAAGAATACCATGCAGGGTGTTTGAATTTTAGAATAGCACTACAAGGTCTGAAACATAAGAGTATATGAATGATAAAAATGTGTGTGTCATAAGTAAACGTGAACGTTTTAAAGTATTTTTTAAAAATTTGTCTTTATTGATAACGAAATATGTATGTACAGCTTTTTGCTTGTTTGTTTCTACTTTTCTAGATTAAGGTAATTTTCATATTCGCGAGGCCAAAATTTAAAGTCTACGCAGTTCCATGGTTTTTTCATTATCAAACAATATCTAGCTTAATGTAGGTTTTTGTCAGATATTTTAAAATACCACCCTGGTCATTTAATTGTGGGAAACTACTTTAATGTGTATTTTTACTTTGTTTTGTTGAAGATTGAGATGCTCTTTTGTATTATATAAATAGAAAAGACTTATTCCTCCACCTGTCATGTGGTGTTGCACAGATTCATCAATGTAATTGAAAAACAGAATTTACATGGATTTTATTCTTATTCGTCAGAAAACACAAGACTGGAATGAACTTGTTCTGTACGAAGAAGCGTACATTTTATGTCATTTATTGATATCATTTACAATTTTCTATTCAATTTTACCATGCAGTGGAAGTGAGACAATAAACTTGTTGCTCCGTTATTAAGAAAAAAACCAGGGTTGTCAGCTCTTTGTTTCTAGGGTTCTGGGAAAAAAGTTTTCTTTTATCATACTTTTTGAGTTCGTTTGGATCATTTTCATTATGATTGAGATTTAAAGGATAATTAAATTTTAAAACTTAAATCGATTCACCTTATTTCCTTAAAATTACAGAATCAATTAATTAACAGAGAATAAATCATTGGAAACAAGTCTATTCAAACGCACTCTGACTTCCTGTGCATGAATAAACCAACAAAATTTTAAACGAAAACTTTAATTTTTTTTCAAAAACCTGATTCCATTCATCAAATCAACAAGAACAATTATCTCAGACTTTGACGTACCGCTATATACTACATGGATAAATAAATGGTTAAAGCTGAACACTACGCATAAAGGCATTGTCTGCCATATTTCTCTTCCCTCGCCGCTATTCCTACAACCCCTATATAAGCCGCAGGCATCTTAGCAGTTCAAAGTATATCGCTTCAGAGGTCTCACCTATGTGGACGTACATCTCACATTGCCGTGTTACTCGGTCGCGATAGAATTATCAAATTATACGCAACAGTTCCAAGACAAGACAAAAGTAACAACAAATATACATGTACAAGTCAATGCATTATATACAAGCAGAAAATGCACATAAAACATGGAATAAAAGCACAAAATCTAAGACAAACGAATGAATACTACACGTTGACAATCAGGTTCAGGTGTGCAATCGGATGCAACGAAATCGAAGAATTTATATACTCACGTACTTGTACCTATTTATGAATAGTGTTCAGCTCTAAGGAGGCTCTTTCGTCAACAAATTAACCATCAGACCTAGCAAAAACTTTCAGATATGATTTGAAACTATTATTGAGTAAAGAAAAAATCCATAAATTTTACATTTTAAATTTGGGTATTTTCCTATATTTTTATATAGAGCTCTTTTTCTAAAGGAGATCAATACATTCTAAAAATGTCCACGACCATCGAGCCCTCTTAAAAATATAAAAGAACTTCATTAGTAATAATCAATTCAATTCAATTTATTGACAAAAACCACATGTGGCGCAAGTCATACATACAGTATACAAATATAATCAGTACAAATATTTTCTTATGTTAAATGCATCACGTATGAAGTTACAATTATTTCTTGTTGATTTAACATCTGCTGGGTTAAGAATTTTATAAGATATACATGCGTTATTAAAAAGTGAACAATATTCACTTCGTAGTTGTTTATAAAGAGGACATAAAAATGGGGTTTGATGACCACATAAAATGAGATTTGGTTTTTACAATTTACTTCATGTTATTTTACTGAACATATATTCGATTTATTATTATGGTGTCAATGGAAATTAATAAGATTATGTAAAAAGTAACTTTAGATAACAAGTAAAAACAAAGTGTATAGTGGAACTAAGGAGTCCTGGTGGTCAATAGATTAACCATCAGATCCCTCTCATATATATAAATTGTTTATCTATAAACTATAATAAATTATTATTAAAGTTACACGGTGACTCTAAATATCTAAACATCTAAAAAAGATGTTTTATGTTTTGATTATGACAACGGAAATAATGTACGAAATTTCATCATACCGGAGGTTTCACGCATTATGCCATCGCCTATTAGTATACAAGTTGTTAAAACTCATCCGAAAATTACACAAATAACCAAACCGAGTTGTTAGGACATTGATTTGAGTGTCACGTGATTGCGATTGCTATCTAAAAATAGTTACAGTGGGATTGACACACTGTGAAAGAAGTTAAATTTGAAGTTATTCGATTTCTGTAGTAAGAAATATGCATTCGTAGACAGTGCAGCTTAATAAATATATAGTTCTTGACGACATCAAGTTTCACTGAGAGGCCGCTGGCTCATGATATATGCCACGCTGCATTATTTACATTCCCCTGCGCTTGCATGGCTATTAAAGGGGAGAGAAACTCAATATTTATGTGTTGGGCCAATGCTTAATTCTAATTTTCTCTTTTTAAGAAGGTTAAATGGTGAACAAATTAACAATCAAATCTGTCTAAAATTTTAAGATTTGATTGGTTTAGCTATAATCTATTATTAAAAAAGAAAAAAAATCCATATATTTTACCATTTAAAATTGGGTATTTTCCTATATTTCATATTAAGCTCTTCTTTCAAAGATCAATACAGTCTGAAAATGGCCAGGACCATCGAGCCCACTTAATGTGACTTATTTACTTTTGAACATCGTTATTTTTCGAAAGTTCATCTTTTCATAGGATGTATAAAATATGTGGAAATCGTGTAAAAAATCTATATTTGGTAAATCGTGGGTTTGTGCGTCACCATGTCTCTTTACGGTAAAACAAAATCATTTATGTTTACTTCAAAACTTGATTGTTTTCCTATATATTTATATAGGATTCTTCTTTTTTGGAAGATCTATATAGTCTAAAAATACCCACGACCATCCAGTCTTATTAAACTTACACCCGTAATGTTCACAATGCGGAAAATAATCGCATGTTTCTTTGCAGCAAGATTCAATTGAAATTATTATAGGACAAAATGAAAATGGCTCATTAATTGCAAAATCATTCAAATTCCCAGAACTGAAAGTACTTGGGTGTAATGAGATACTTCGTTTGTTTCCCTTTTAGGAATTGCAGAAGAGAATTGCAATTAAAGTCTCCACAATTTGTACCATAAAATCAAATTTGAGTTTCTGTTACAATATTGAATTGTTCTTTTCTTGGGCATGTTGATTCAAGCATCAAGCTTAAGGTTAATAAGAATGTATTGAATACAAGAGAAAAATGCAATGACACCACAGAACAATAATTAGAAATGTGCTGAAAAAAACTACTTATGACCCCTTGTTGGCACTCTGGTCATGAATAAAAGTTCTGCATTCTTATTGTTCGTTATATGGAAAAGTTTAAATGAAGAGGAGTGAACGGTTGTTGTCATTTTTAGACCATATTTACCTTCTTTAGACGAAAAGCTCTCTATAAAGATATAGGACACTTTGAATTTTAAAGTTATAATATTTGGATTTTTTATTTACTAAATATTAGTTTAAGACCAAAAATATTATATTTAAAAGTAAGGCAGATCTGTAGACAATTTTTTGACTACCCAGCTTTCTTAAATATTTCTATAATACGCGCGATAATATGCGCGAAAGCTAACAATTTATTAGAAAAAAACCTCTCTGATTGTCAGAAGAAATGCGATCAAATAGTAGCCCCAGACCGAAATTTCATATAAGTTACGATTTATGAAACCATTTGGTCTTCGTCAGCTGATAGTGACTGCCAGTGTTTATCTACAACTCTATGACTGAATAGATATGTGAGTTTGAAATTAATAATTCAATTGCATATATATTTCGAAATATCAAGTTTTCGTAAAATTAAATTTTTTTATTGTCATTCATTTCAACGGACCATGAATATATCGTAAAACTACATTTATACCACTTGGAATCATTCGCATCATATATTGGGTTTTTTGTACAAATAAACAATATCAAAACATTTGATCCCAGAAAACGAATTAAACTGCATTATATCGTCAACTATTTGGTATTTCCTTATTCTTTTATATTTACACTTAAACTTTGCATCGTATTTAACAATGGTTTTAAGTACATAATAGAAATCCAACATCATAATTATTCGAAAATAACAAAATTAATCTTATGTATTATGTTTTCTTCCGTATAAAATTTCACGCGGGAAATGAAAATACAGTTAAAGACAAAAAGCATCTTTATCTAGCTGATAATATGAAGTAAAAATGTTGGCTAATTTGAGTTATGTGACAATTTCTTGTTTCTTAATGTTAGAATGTTTTTTGGAAATATCAATTGGTTTAGAGGGAGAAAACATCTTCAGGAACATTATGTAAGTAAGACTGAATTTTTCATGTGTCTTCCTTGAATTCAATATTTCAGAGCATATGATTTCTTTTTTTTATAGCACCAATTTGTCTCGATGGTGTTAAGATTATGAAGAAAAGTTAAACATATGTGTTGGTAAGATTTTAATCTAAAATGTTAAAAGTACAAATTATGAATATGTTTGAAATTAATTGTGGACAAACATGTACCATGTTGAAGGTTTTGAGTAAACTGGTTGATATTTATACAAAAATTACAGCTGTCATGTTGTAAATTCTGTATCTAGATCCAACAAAGTAATTCAAAATTTACAAAATGACGTATGTTCGAGCAAATTACAGATGAATCCTTTCTTGAATTTCAATTTATTAAATGCACAGCTGGATATTTTGGATTAAATTGCTCTTCCAAATGCCCAGAAAACTACTATTGTCGTCGTTGCAGTGAGAGATGCGACTGTCCTGAACACTACTACTGTGACCACGTTTGTTGGTGTGAGCAAAATACGACACTCCTCAACCATACCAGGTCTGAGAGATGTAACAGATCTATGAAAAATCAAGAAAATGTGACAGGTATGAGCAAGTACATGTACCTAATAAGCTTCAGAAAAAGATACTTTCGTTCCTACTTAAAAAATACAGAACCATTCTTTGACATATATGGGAATATGAATTAGGATGAACAAGTGATTGAATCAAATAAAACCCCAAAAGCTCATTGGATATTGGATCCCTTTTATATTATACAAACAAAATTAGAACTGTTGGTATATCATGGACAAAGACCCAGAAAAATGTCGAAATGTCAGGCATAATAAGAGCGATTTACGAAAAAAAAAAATCAGAGAAATAATTTAAGAGGTGTGCTTAGTTACACAGGGCAAAAGTTGAATCGGAAATATGGTTTAAACATTCTGCTCTTTTTCAATTAATTCTACTTTCTGTCGAGACTAACTGCAAACGTGTCCGCTTCATTGTCCACTGTTTATTTGCAATCGTCTATAGTCTGAAAAATCACTAATAAATGAAACTGTTATTTACAATATCTGTAAATGGTTGTGTATGTAAAACAGTGGATTCTTATAACTAATATTTTTCAATTAATTCTACTTTCTGCCAAGACTAACTGCAAACATGTCCGCTTCATTGTTAACTGTATATTTGCATTCGGAACTTCTATAGTCTGAAGAACCACAAATAAATGAAACTGTTAAATTCATTCATATATTTGTAATTGGTTGTGTATTCAAAGTAATGGATTCTTAATGATTAATCATTATTCGTTCTGTATACATCTTCTGTTTTTCAAGGCTTGCTTGAAAGAGTTTAGGCATAGACAAAATATGGGCTACTGAAGTTTGAAGACCATTATTTGGATATGTTTCTAAGATATATTGGTGTTTGTAGACCTATTGGCACATCGAGTTACTGAGGAATCATTGAATTTCGTGGGGGCCAATTTTCGTGGATTGTGGGTTTTTTGGGCCTAGTCGTGGAGATGTAATTTCGTGGATGCGTCGGTTTTCAGTTTCAGTCGGAAAACTAAATCTTTTATATTTAGTTTTTGTCGAGGAAGTAAATTCGTGGGTGAAGGCTACCCACGAATACCACAAAAATTGAGCCTCCACGAATTCTACAAATTCCACTGTACTCTATTAATAATAGAATAATTGTTACTTAAAAGAGTAACTAAGGAGAAAAATAGATAATACCGAGAAAATCCAATGTCGGTTGATATTTGATTATAATAATTAACATTTCATTAAAACAGCTCTCCATCTACAGTTAGAAAACTGTAGCTATAATAATGGCTGTCCGCCCGACTCCCAAAGTTTAATGTCTGAATTTATATATGAATATCATTTTCAAGACATATCATATTCTGTGGTTTTTGTTTTCTAAGTGTTCCTTTTATCTCGTTTTACATTATTTTAGTTCATTTTCAATTGTTTTAACAGAAGATTCGGCATTTGAATGGCTACCCATTTTCTTTATTGTGATTGGAATAATCGTGTGCTTAGGCGTTAGCTTCTTCTACTGGAGATTATAGATATATTTTTCCTTGATTCAGAACATAAATACTATGGGAATAAATAAAAATAAATCAAACTATTTCAGTACCAGTATATTATTCTCCATACACAATGCATAATTCATTAAATACTATCATTTTCAGTCTATAAAACAGTTACATAAGCTAAAATTGTATATACTTTCATTATATTTTATGAAAAACAAACGCCAGCCTTTATTTAATCAAAATATATACAATATTTGACTGTCAAATCTCGGCTTATTAAAAAATAGTTGGATGTCATTAAATATTACGAAATTATAGGTAAAAAGTATCATTTTTGACGGAAGAGATAATGAACATAATGAATCCCCATAATAATGGATTATATATATATATATATATATATATAAATATTTTTATAAAAAAAATATTCAATTTCACTAAATTCAGAAAATATCTAGGCAAATTCAAAAAAAAAAAACCCAACAAAAAACATCACCCGTCTAACACTATGCAAAACAGAGACTTATACACAGGAAATCCCTAAAGGTTAATCAACGGCGTTTTAATTTAGCATACTTTCTATCAATTCTATGCATCACCTTTGAAAATCTTTTTTCTAGATCTGTAATTGTGATATAATGCAAGGAAATATCATCTTCATTATTATTTTGAAGCGTACTACAAAAAGGCCAAACTACATACACATTTAAAAGTAGATCACAAAATGGCACGAAATTGGTGCGCTATCAGTTTTACAACGAAGAAAAAACCGCTATCCAACGCGAAAAAGAGGGTCCGAACGCCAAACAAACAGATTCTAATTTGGACGAGTTTGCAGTATATGAAGAAATTAACAAACATTTACATCCCAAGCCAAAAATTAAGGAAAAAAATTAGTGATTATATTTTTCCGATCGGTGATGTTGGCAGGAACATGGAGAAATCCTTGAGAATAGAAAGTAATGAACCTCCAGGACCTCCAATGCAAACCATAAATAGTGATTTACCTTCAGCACCAGAAAACACTGGCTATCTATCAGCGGAGGTAAATTTCGCAAGACAAATTTCAAGTAATAGTGACTCTGATTCATACCAATCAGTAAAATCCATACACTACCAAAATGAGCAAGGCGGATATCTCCAAGAAACAAAGGGTTTGTACGAGTTAATTACAGATGGCAGGAGTACACATTTATATGTACACATACACATTTACGGAAACTCCCAATATACTAGTATAACGTAAAACACAAAACATTAACAGGTGAACCATTATTGAAAACAAATCAAAACCAAAAAATCCGGAAAATATTTTCGAAGAATTATTTTTTTTTATCTAAACAATGCAATACTTATTTTTGATCATTTGTGTTTTATGTAGACATAGAATTTTATCTTTATTTAAGTTATGATTATATATAATGAGAACAAAAGTGACTCATATTCCTATTCTCCTATCTATGACGTACTTGTTCCTTCTGCTGAGAGCGCCATGTGGTTTACAAGCAAACAATTAATCCATATGCACAAAGCATAACAAAGCTGAATGAATGACCAGTCAAAGATATTACAAATTTAGTTTACTTTGTCATTTTTCCACAGTTTATTATGCAATCTAATCTATACAATGAAATCAAACTAATATTTAAATAATGAAATATGATTTGTATTTAAATGCTTTTAATGGGTCGTTCTTCACCAAAACTTTATATTTGTAAGCATGTACCGTACGCACAACGCACAGTGGTGTGATATTAATTACATTTATCAAGTGATTTTAATCAATACAGGTGTTTATATTTTCCGGTAGATTTTCCTCATGTATGATATTGATCGATGTAATTTTTCACAGTAAAGTTCGATGATAATGATGATTCTAAGCGAAATTCATGTACATTTAAGTACAAGTTTCATTTATTCTTAAAAATGGATATTTCATTTCTTTTATTCATGAAAACCGCCAACACCTTACAAGGTGATCATTTATGTCAGGATCCTAGTTAAATATGTCACATATCATAACTTTCATGTATTATAATTATTGAATTCGTATTTGAAACATAACTTTTCAGACAGTGTTTCTAACTTTCAATTTTTAAATGTAAAGCGAAAGTTGACAGGCTAATTTGTTTTTAATTTGCCTTCGTCCGATGATGCGTCAAAATCGGTCTATATTGATCAGTATGTCCGTCCACCTGTCCGTCCGTCCGTCTGTCCGTCCGTCCTTCCGTCCGTCTGTCAGTCCGAGATCGCTTATCTGGTTCATACTTCACATAAACAGAGCTTTTGAGAAAAGGGTGTGTTGTGACCTTGAACCAATTTTCAAGGTCAAATGTGTAGGTCATAGCTGAATTATATAAAAAATCCTTGTCCGGAGCATATTTTCTCTCTCCCTTTTGTCCAATCTGGCTCATACTTCACCCACATGGTGCCTTTGATCAAAGGATATGCAATGACCTTGAATATTGTTTGTAGGTCAAGTGTCAAGGTCATATCAGATGACACAAAAATCCTATTTTTAAGAGCATATATATACTCTCCACTTAGCCCTATTAGGTTCATACTTTACTTAAACAGAGGTTTTTGGTTAATGGTGTGCAGTGACCTTGAACCAAGTCAATGTGAAGGTCATAGTGGATCTCTTTATAATCATTTTTAGATTGTAGATTATTTCCCATTTGCTTGATCTTGCTCAGATTAAACAAAAATGCCTGTATGTAAGGGGTAATGAGATTAAATTAGAAGTTCTATGCCAGCTGGGAAATTTCGAAGTGATAGGTCAAGATCAAAGCAAAATTATTTTTTATCCTATTGTCCATTATTTAAGCGGGGCCCTTTAAGATGGTCACCATCTCAATGTTGTCTAGTTTCGAATTCCTCCTGTATTGAGCTGGATTTACAAATTTATCACATCTCATGTTATCATAAATCGGACGGAAGACCCACTCGCTGCTCGCAACTAAGAGTCAAGATATGGATATTACAGGTTTAATTCTGTGTTCGTTGTCCGGTGAGATTCAGAGAAGATTATGTTAAGTAGTTTGAAAAGAAAAACCAAATATTTTGTTATCCATGGTTAAATGTCACATTGAATTTAAGAAACATTATAAATCTTCTTGTAATTCTATTCAAGTATGACAAACCTGATTACATTTTAGTATTCTGTTCACATTTATAATGTATGCTAAATCATAAACACATATGGATAAGATGTAATTATAATCGGGGTGGCGATTATAAAGTCTCCATGAATTTAAGCAACTTTACAAATCTTTCTTTAATTCTATTTAAATATGACAAACCGAATAACATTTTATTTTTCCTTTCACGTGTATAACGTATGCTAAGTCAAATACATGTATCGACAAGATTTAATTATAATCTTTTAATCTAAGCGAGGCCATCATTTGGCGGTAGGGATGACCAACATGTTTCAAACTTTTCATAAAAGTAATTTTATACTTGATTATTTCTATTTCTGAAAATTCATGTTTCCCTAGGGATCATTTACTATATATTAGGTGAACCTAAGGAAAAAGAATAAATATGGTTTAGGGGTGGGGATCTCAACCGTTTTCAAGATATTTGAGCACTTCCTGTTTTAGAGGGTCAAGACCACCCCCGGTGCTCAATACCTACATATCATTTAATGCCCATTGACACAAGGAACAAGAATATAAATGATTTAGGGGTGGGAATTACAACCGTTTTTAAGATATTTAGGCACTTCTTGTATGAGGGGGGTTAGGATCACCCCTGGGTCTTATGAACTACATGTACATATTATTTGATGCACCTTGACACAAAGAACAAGAATATACATGTTTTAGAGATGGGAATCTCAACTGTTTTCAAGATATTTGGTCATTTCCTGTTCTAGGGTGTTCAGGACCACCCCCGGGTCTTATAACCTACAATGTACATGCCGTTTAATACCCCTTGACACAATGAACAAGAATATATATGGTTAAGGGGTTTGGATCACAACCGTTTTAAAGATATTCAGGCACTTCCTGTTTGAGGGAGATCGGGAACTCCCCGGGGCTCATGACCTACATACCATTTGATGCTCCTGGACCCAAGAAACAAGAATATGTATTGTTTAGGGGTCGGTTTCTGGACCGTTTTTAAGATATTTGGGCACTTCCTGTTCTAGGGGAGCCTAGACTACACCCGGTGCTTATGACCTACATACGATTGAAGCGCCATTACACAAGGAACAAGAATATATATCGTTTAGGGGTCTGGATCCCAGCCGTTTTTGATATATTTGGTCATTTCCAATTCCTGGGGGTGGAGATGACCCCAGCGACCAGATCTGATATACCCCATATTTTGCCTGTAACAGTCAATATATGATTCTGAAGAGCATATGTTATTATTTCTGACCTTTTTACAATTTTTCCAATAGGATTCTATGTAAAACCCTACACCCATTTGACCTTCCAATAATGTGGTTGGCCAACCCCAAATGAAAAAAAACCCAGGGTGCATAACTAGATATGCAGGTTTATTATATCCTAGAGTTTTGTATAATTCCATTTGGCAGTCTTTGAGAAACGCGATGGACAAGTTCAGGGTTAAGAAAGAAACAACACTATAAGTCTCCAAACTTCGTTTGGGAGATATAAATAATCTTTTTTATTGGGAAACTAATGAGTACGTTATTCTTTTTTTATTTTTTGTTTAGAAACGCATGCAAACGCTTGTCAAAATGTAGAGAAACTTGTACAGTAATCATGAAATATTAATCTTATTTCATTTGTTTGGTGAAAAACCTCGGGGTTTTTTTTAATTCAGCGCGGAAATTCATTTACCCCTTAAGGTGGTATGGGACACCTCCATGTTGTGACGTACTATTTATCGAAATAAACAATAAAATCAAGTGTAATTTTATAAGTAGTTTCTTTACCAAAGTTTTCATCGAACAGCGTAGCGTAGTGGGTTAGAGGTTTCTCTACGAATCTGTAAGTCATGAGTTCGATTCCCTCTGGGGATTTCAAAATTTTTATTTTTTAAAAAAAAATTTAAACGTATTTTTTTTGGTTAAATATTGTGAAATTTGAAAATTCTAATCCAGTGAAAATATGTTAATTTTAATGCACTTTAATCCGCATTAATATCGACATATGTCCCACGCCACCTTAATGCGAATTCTATTCTGTCAGGCCGTTTCATTAAGATCTATGAAGGACTTGACGGTGATATACTTTATAAATAAGACGCCTAGCCCAAATAGCTACCCCTTCCCTCCCCCTCATTGGCAGACAATTCATTTGAAGATATTTTGGGATTAGATATTCAAATTAATATTGCTATTTTTGTTCAGCGACCCAGTATCCTTCACATTTACCTCCAATATATAGATATTACTGTATCTAAAATTTGCGATCAAGTGTGTAATTGAAATAATTTTACTCAAAGACAATTGAATTGTCTCTAAATTGTTGTTTTCTTGTTGATTTCATAAACAAATCCGTGACTAGGATCTGAAAGATTGTTTTATATGTTTCAATATAGGTAGCAACAAAGATAGTCAGAAAAACCACATGCTACTTAGTCTCGTTACATCTGGTCTCTTATTGGTGTCCATGTTGTTATGTTCTGATCTAATTTATTGGTAAGAATTTCTCTTATATTGTTGAATAACTTTTAGTTACACATGTACTAGTAATTCAAATATGAATAAAAAAAATTATATTCTCTCAATTATTTCAGTCATTGTAAAGAAATCAAAGAAGAAAATGGTATGTTTTATTTTTACGTTTAGAAGTTTACATTTGTATTTTGTTTTGTTTGATTAAGAAGTTTTATTTTTCGATGTAATAATTGAATTGATTCATAACACCTTTAACAATTTGTATTTTTTTTTTAGCAAAAAGCCAAGATAGTATCCCTTGCAGAGACGATGTAACATTAGATGAGGAAAATGGGAGAAGTACTGTACAAGTTGACTACCATGACCAAATATATAATTCTTGTGTGTACACCAATTTAAGGTTGGTAGTAAACAGAAAGAGTCTTAATCTTTAGAATTCAGTTCCAGATTTAGTAAATGATGAAAATCCGTATTTCACCCGGATTCAAGAGGCATCTACACGATCGAAGTCTGCCAGTGAAAACTTGGATAAATCTGATACATGTTCATGGAGTCGCAGTGCGTATTTTTCTAAGTTATATTTTCATTTTCATTTTCTTTTATAATTTTTGCTTATTTTTTTTTTTATCATTTGGTCTTTTTAAATATGTACATTGTAGTCAAACTTACAAGTACTTAAGTACAATTTTCTTCCATAAGGCATAAGATTATTCTAGATAAGGACTACAAGATGATCAATATCACATTGACCTAATTATGATCATACAGATTCTTCGGTTTACAGCAATCTTTTAGTAATAGTAAAAACAGAGAGAACTTGAATCTCTGGAACTCAGTTTTAGGAGATGACGGTTTATGCGGTTTTAATTTTATTCAAGAAGCACCTAAGCTGTCGAATTTAGCCCGGGAAAACTTGGACAGATCTGCTACATGTGAAATGTGAATTTGATATTGCAGATGAGCTACAAGGGTTCAGCACCTATCAACAAAGCTTTAATCTGAGTTGTTACCAACTGATTTTTAAAAAAGCAAACAATTTTATTTAACAACTTTAAATGCAAGTGCAGCGATGTTAAGATTGTGGTTAAATCATTTTCCATTGATAGATTTGACGAAATATTATTAAAAGCTGTTTTATATTTGTTGTATAACCTATAACATATTTAAAAATAAGAATGTATGATTCTAAAAATCTGCTCGTGATATTATACATTTATTGCATAATGGTGAGGGGGATATGAAGATTTATTCCCCCCAGAAAAAATCCTATTTCCCGAGAGCAACGCCAGAAGGAAATATGATCAGGGCAATAAAACTTCCTATTTTCCTGTCATTGTCATGTTTTTTTAATCATAATCCACCCCTTCGGAAGCCACGCGAATTTTTATTTCATGCGTATGAAAAATCTCAAGGAAGAGCAAACGATGCAATCAAATGATTAATTCTAAAATTTTACTGGATTATATCAGTGTTTTTCATCCTTTTTATATCAGAAAACTAACAAAGAAAGAAACCGTTAAACATTTACTACGTTTCTGCTTGACAAGAATTGAAAAACGATTAGAACCCAGTGTGTTCTATATCATCACTTGTCGTTCGTATAATGAACAATTTATCGCATGAACGTTTTAGAGATGTGAAGATTTATTCCCCCAGCAAAATCATATTTCCCTCGGGCGTTGCCCTCGGGAAATAGGATTTTTCCTGAGAGAATAGATCTTCATATCTCCCCCACCATCATGCAATAAATGTTTAATAGAATGTGGTGAAAACAATCTATATGACGCTCAGTAATTTTCTTTCATCTTTTTCCAAATGTTTTGAGAATCAACAATACCCATTTTCAGTAATCAAATATGTTTTGTCAATTTATGATATCTAAATATAATATTATTCATATAACATGCGGTGTTTAATCCTTAATAAGATGTACGTATACACATGACGTGTTAACATTTAATGACTTTTATGATTATTTGTCGATATTTTTTTTATACATTAGGCGCATGACAGATACTTACTAGAGTAATTTTTATACTACAAATGCTGCCTTGAGGTAAAAGCAATACACATGTATATATTATGCACTCAATGTCTTATCAATGTTCTGAAGTCTGTCAAATTATCTATTCTTTAATCCGGAAATCTATTAGTTAACCGCATAACATTTTGTCAAATACAATTTGTATGATCAGTTTAGAACCAGTTTTGAATAAAGATGTCAGCCAAGACACAACTTGTTTCTGTCACTGAGTTAAATGACAAGTCATATGTCCGTCTGAACATTACAAAGTCTTAATGATATACCGATATAAAGGAGACGGGCGTTGCCCTCGGGAAATACGATTTTTCCTGGAAGAATAAATCTTCATAATTCCCCCCCCCCCCCAATCATGCAATAAATGCATAATAGAATGTGGTGAAAACAATTTATATGACGCTCAGTAATTTTCTTTCATCTTTTTCCAAATGTCTTAGGGAATCAACAATACCCATTTGTATTTTCAGTAATCAAATATGTTTTGTCAATATATGATATCTAAATATAATATTTTTAATATAATTTAATTTTGGTTGTAACGCCTCACTTGATTGGCTGATACAGATGGAGGGACATGTATGATATTGTATAACATACCTTGGTATGGGGACACACCCCCTTGACAACATCTATCCGGAACTACTTTTTTTTTTTTTACATGCAAACCTTACATGTACACATGCATGCATGTGTATACCAGAGTGAATAAATAGAATATGATTAGGTTTATCTCTTTTCATTTGCAAAATAAAAATTTTAAATAATATGTAAATAATTTAGTTTTTTTATCAATTTAAATAAAAAATCTGCTCAAATCTTTCCAAATTAAAAAAAAAAAATTAAAAATGTCATACAAATTGAACTATAACAACTTCAAGACAGAAAAAAATGAATTTCTACGAAAAGAAGCACAAAATGGGAGGAGGGGAGTTGAATTTTTTTCAAGGTATGTAAAGGATAAATAAAAAAAAATATCAATAAATTTTATAGTAAAAATAAACGCCTTATTTACCAAATATATTAAACACCAAATTTTAACCCATAAGGGGAATTGCACCCATATCTCTTTTCAGAGCGCTTTACTTTAAGCTATCTAGGTTTATGATGCTATATTGGTGTTGTTTTAATATTCTGATGCCTCTTTTCGTAGAAACATTTGACGAGCAAACAGATTTCCATCTGATTGAGCTAGGCCCCGGCCTCCCTACTACTAACGTTAGTCTGTTAAAGAATGATGTCGGGACTTAAAAGCATAGACTGTAAATATAAATCCTCTGTTAGCAGTTACAATCGGGATTGCTCGACGGCTCATAAAAAACAAATGAGCGACACTCTTAGTGTACTTTCTGTAAAACAACAAAATACAAACAATCCATTTTCAGCATGCTCGGTAAATTCACACACCGCTCCTAATCCCGAGCCGATCTCCGAACATGAACTTGGGTGCTGCATCCATGTACCCAAGAGGACTGCCCCTGCAATATTCACACTTCCTCTGTTTTGAGTTTATGTCTAATTCAACTTTTAACAACTGCCCCTTTCAATTTGAGAAAAACTGTGAACTCGCAAACCAGCGTCCAAACACCAAATTCAAATATGGCCGCCACCCCTTGCTTCGTTCTAATCTGGGTCACATGTTACTAAGGATGTTGTACTAATGCGCGGGTGGTTTAAAATGTCATTTACGGTTAAAACAAAAGCATTAAAATGGTACGGAGAGTTAGTTTTGTTTAATGTATTTAATTATAAGGAATGAAATTAATTTTTACGTATGTTATACGATATAACATAACTTGGAACAGTTTACGCTTTTTAATAAACCGGGAAGCGGTTTTAAAAAAACCCCGTAAACTGTTCCAAGCGGTTTATAAAAAAGCGTAAACTGTTCCAAGTTATGTTATATCGTATAACATACGTAAAAATTAATTTCATTCCTTAAATAACATGCGGTGTTTAATCCTTAATAAAATGTACGTATACACATGACGTGTTAACATTTAATGACTTTTATGATTAAAAGTCCGTCATATTATTTGATCTTTAATCCGGAAATCTATTAGTTAACCGTATAACATTTTGTCAAATACAATTTGTATGATCAGTTTAGAACCAGTTTTGAATAAAGATGTCAGCCAAGACACAACTTGTTTCTGTCACTGAGTTAAATGACAAGTCATATGTCCGTCTGAACGTTACAAAGTCTTAATGATATACCGATATAAAGAAGACAGTTGCTTTTCCATTTTAAGAATGTAAAATTAGTGCCTCTGCATATTCTCAAACAATCAAAGTCAATCAGGGTAAGAGAGATAACCTTTGTATTTAAAACTCGCGTCACTTGTAATTTGTTTGTAGATGATTTCATACAGCACAAAATAAAAAACAACAAGCGTTTTATAGATAGTGGTTTAGAATGCGTGTTTTATAACATCGATGAAATGAAGGTACCTTGGGTGTACTTAAATAACTTTGATTTTGGTGCGATATGTTCAGAAAACAAACGAGAAGACCCTCAAAGATTAAAGATTTCATATCAAATATTGATTCGTTCGGATGCCACTTTTTGTTTAAATATTTAAATTAATTTACGTTGTATAATCTTTACACTTTTGCGTTAATTATCAATAAGGAAGGTAACTTATTTTAAAATGGAATGTAAATTTACATACAACTCTCGAATATTTAATCATTATGTTTATTTCTTTATAATGTTGGACATCTCTAAATTTAAATTAAATTAAAATAAACCAAGAAGCGTTCCTAACTCTTTAAAAAGAGATGACTATTTAAATAAACCACTGAATAGGAAAGAAACTAGATACGATCTCGTTACGAGTAACGAGTAGGTCTTCTGTTCAACTTTTAAATTATACGATTAAAATATCAATAAAATTTCAGAATTCCCCCTCAACCCCTCTCTTTCAGATAATGTTTACGATTGCCAATATCAATAACAATGCTTTACAAAGTGGTTTGCTTTTTCACATACAGCACATTAAAATTTTTAAATTTTAGTCCCCTAAAATCCCTAATTACGACATCAATGGGTGTGGGAATGAGTTTTACAAACTGTTATTGTAACGATCAACAACTTTGCTTCTATAATGCATCACAAAATCTTTATCATTTTTAAGTTATGTGTAAGAGACTTTACGAGTGTCTTGGTCCCTTATTTAAGGGGCCAGTCCTTTTTTCTTGAGTTCATTCAAAAGGTCTTACGAATACTAACATTTTTTGTTCTTACACTTATCTCAAATTGTTTTTCATTTTTGAGATACAAATGATTTAATATTTTAGGGGTCAGCCCTCTAGATCCTTAATAGGGACAGACATTGGTGTTTTGATTATTGGAATCGATTAGAATCATCAGTGTAAACATTTTCTCTTCTACAATGCCTAACAAAATTTCTCCTTCTCTAGATATATCGCGTCAAATTTTAAGTACTTTGGCCCCTAAAAATC
>WFKH01010931.1:25480249-25503532 GCA_016163765.1 Magallana hongkongensis | reverse complement strand
AGAGAGAGAGAGAGAGAGAGAGAGAGAGAGAGAGAGAGAGGAGAGAGAGAGAAAGAGAGAGAGACAGAGACAAGGAAGTAAATGTTCATGGACAATTCAAACATGTAAATAATCTGTAAACAACATTTGTCAATAAACGTTTACATGCATGGCTGTATCCACGTATGTGGATAAACATAAAACAACCCTCCGTTTAAAGTCATGTAGAATAATTGAAACTTTGGCATTTTGTTAGAACGGTTATTTCCTACCCGCAGTCGCTAAATGTTGTGTGCATACATTCATTGAGATGGCGGCATTTCTTTGATGCCGGCAAAGCGACCGGGTGAGCTCTAATGCGGTCGTATTGAAAGGGTGCTTCGGCGGCATGACTTTGATGCCGGCGATGCTACGAGCATCTGAATTTAGATAGCTGCTGACAGAATCAAGACTGTCACAAAACGGAAAATAGACGGTAGTTATAAACGAGCTCTATATTTGTTCTGAAACAAGTCGATATTAGTTTGATTCTGACAAAAACAAAAAACTGAAAACATTAAAATCAATTATTTTAAAGATAAAATCATGAAACAAAACACAATTAAAAAGAAAAAACATTCGGCACTCGGGGACTGAACCCGGGTCGCCTGGGCACAAGTCCACCACTCTAACGACTGAGCTACTCGGAATCTCGCTTCATGACTTTGGAGCCCAAAATCTCGAGAATGCGTGAATCGATTTTAAAACGGATTCATATTCTGAACTTTTGAACGTGTCTCTATCGACTTCAAACATTAAAACATTTCAAAACAAAAAAGTTGAAAAATGACTTAATTTTGTTTCCATCCGGTGACGACCGAAAGTGACGGCGGACGTTCGGATATGCAAAGGGCACTGTGGCAGATGACTCTCTATCATTCCTGAAAATTTGAAAGTTCTATCTTAAATTTTTTTTGGGATAAAAATTGTGAACAAGCAAAAACATAAAATCTTTAATATCTCGGGACCGGAAGGGACGATCAAAAAAATCTCACGTAATTTTCTTACAAATTTTGTCCTGAATAAGATCTGAAAGTTTCGTTAAAATCATCTGAAGCGTTTTTGAGAAAACGTGACAGAAAAAAAATTAATAATAATAGGGAAAAAGAAACAAACCAATAACAATAAGGTCTTTCGTTGAAAACGGAAGACCTTAATAATAGAGGAAAAGAAACAAAGCAATAACAATAAGGTCTCCCGTTGGAAACGGAAGACCTTAATAAGAAATTGAACGAAAACTATAAGGTCTTCCGTTGGAAACGGAAGACCTTAATAATTATAAATGTTTCCGTGGCATAATATAAACGATGCTTCTTTAGTGAAAATTAGGATACAAAGTATGATAACGTCTCTATTTTAATACGTAAAGTTGAGATAATCTGCATGATTTTTATTTCAGTTTTACATTGTGAAATTTTCCGTAGTCGGGACTTTTTTCAAAACTGTAAATCATTTCAGATTATTTATATAATACGCATAATTACAAGCCCTGTATTTAATGTGTTATTACATTACTATTGCATCATTTGATTTTTTATCTATTGTGTGAGTTTTTGACTTTTGGAAATTTCACATATCAACATGAATGATATAATTGTAAGCGATGTACATGAAAGAAAAAAAAACCAGTTTGGATATATTATTTTTCTTCACAATTGAGTTTTTCCTTCTTCTTTCGACAGAGGCGGCTTATGGTTA
Organism: Magallana hongkongensis; assembly: GCA_016163765.1. Classification (NCBI taxonomy): domain Eukaryota; kingdom Metazoa; phylum Mollusca; class Bivalvia; order Ostreida; family Ostreidae; genus Magallana; species Magallana hongkongensis. The sequence goes on along the minus strand of WFKH01010931.1, from coordinate 25,501,816 downwards.
TACAACAGGTTTGATTGCAACTCTATCTTCAAATTACTTGTCTTCAAAAATTCAGAATATGTTAAAAAAAAAAGTGTGGTTCTTATATTACTTAATTTTGTAAATGCATTAAATATTTCTTTAAAAGTGTTGGTGTTAGTAACATCAATTTTCAATATTCAAAAAAAACACCAATCGACAAAAAATCATTTGATTTTATATTGTACATATAACCATTGATAATCAATGTACATGTATGTTCTATCACACTTGTAGATAATATAAAAGATGGAAGATAGTAGTAGTAGTAGTAGTAGTAGTAGTAGTAGTAGTACATGTAGTAGCAGTAGTAGTAGTAGTAGTAATAGTAGTTGGTTAAGAAAACCACATGGTTTATATTTTCGTTTCATTAGTTTTAATGTCGGTGTCTTAATTTTTGTTCTTTTCAACTTTACTGGTAAGGAAACCCTAGTTTTTACCTCGGAACAAATTTTTCGGCTTTGGTCTTAATTCGAACTTTAATTTAAATAAAAGTGGTTTAATCTAAATCTTATAATCAAGTTTAGCTGTGGTAAGAAGATAAAAAAGGAAAATGGTATTTTCTTTTTTACAAATAATATTAACAGTAATTTTCTTTTATATTTTGAATTTCTTAGAACTTTTGAATTAGATTCCGAAATAAAATTAAACTCGTCATTTCTGCAACAAAACTACAGGTTAGTCCCGAAGGAAACCCTAAAAGCAGTGTTTGAGGAGGAAGATGGAGCTAGTGGTCTACATAGAACCAGAAGGCCAAGACACAACAAATAACGTCGATTTTTTAACATACAACAATCTCAAGCTGATTGTAAACAGAAAAAGCCTTAATATGTGGAAATCAGAACTGAACATAACAAATGATAAAATTCCCTGCGGTTTTACTTGCATTCAAGATACATCATGACAATCCATCTCAGTCAGGAAAAATCTACATGTAGATGATGCAATTGATAGTTTTGCTGTCAATGTATTAGGTTTTAGCATAAGACAATATTGCGTAAATTGAATGGTTGCTAAGTAAGGATTCATCAATTGATACTCTCACATTAAACAGTTAAAAATCTTTGAGAATATTTATCTAAAAAATATTCTCTGACCGATATATTTTAGAAGAAATTCTTAGATTTTATTAAAACAGTTTTGGATTTGACATCATTATACTAGACATTGTTGAAAAACCCTTAGAAATTGTTTTAGTTTAGTTTTTGATGTTATTACTTGCATGAACACCAACCTCCACACTTATTTCCGTCATTATAAAAGGTTACATTGAAAAAGTACACAAATAAATTTATAAAAAGTTAACTTTAAAAAAAACTTGTTTTTCTTTGGATAATTCTTGTATAATTGTCAGAATAAATTAGCTGATATCGGGAACCTATATTTTGTGGAGCAACTTATGAAAAAAGTAATTTAAAAAAGAATTCAGTTAAAATAACTACTTATATGAAATCAAGTAAAGAAGTCCAATTATGTTAAAACATAGCCTTTTTTCTGTGTTGATGTAGAGTTCTCGCATTTTCTTTGAATTTTTAATGCTCTATTTTTGTCTCAACTTTAGAGGGTTAAATCTCGTTTTAATGAATGCTAAAATTAAATTTTCTTCTCCTCAGATTTTTCCTTGGAGAATGCACTTTCAGAAAATAACTAAGCATGTGTAAAGTTTGAAAAAAAGAACTTTTTATGAATGGGAAAAATATATCCTTAAAATCTAAGATTGTATGATTATGATTTGAGAAACAAAATCTACTATGATTTCAGATTTGAGTTCGTCAAAATTGCTATGTAAAAATCCAATCGAGTAAAATACCACGTGTTTAGTCTGCAAATCTTTTATTAAGAGGGCTCGATGGTCGTGGCCATCTTTATACTATTTCAATCTCCTTAAGAAGAGCTCTGTATAAAGATAAAGGACATGATTAAATTGAAAAGCTAAAATATTTGAATGTTTTTTGCTAAATGATAGTTTATAGCTAAACAAATAGTATCTGAAAATTTAAAGAAGATATGATGGTTAGTCTGTTAACCACCCAGCCTTCTTAACGTAATAATAATTCAATATTTAAAAACTTAAATTTTAAGACCCAGAAAATCGTCATCTTGTTAAAAAGAAAGGAATTCATTGAATTCCAAAATATATTTTACCCAATTAATTCTAAATCAGAGCATGTTAGGATTATTCTGTTATCGAATAAAATTGCCATGAAGGAGTACGACCCCCCGACCCCTTGATTAGTGGTTTCACTTGCAAAATTGTAAATCTCAATTGGGTAGAATAAGAATCATAGAGTGAGTGTTGTGATTTATTATAAATAGCGACAAATGTTCTCAAGTCAAAATTACAGCCTATGAGTGATTTTTTGAAGCTGAAATATACACTATTTTGCATATATCTGAATTTGAAATAATTTTCCTGATTCAAATAACGAAGTTGTTACAAACGACTTAGAGGTTTGGGAAGTACACGCACAAACTATTATATAACCAAACTGAATACAGTTTTCCAAATAGGTATAGGTTTTACATCATCATGAAGTTAGAGATCCTTATATTTTTCGTTTATATACCACTTTCCTTTACCCTTACTGGAGAAAACATATGTATAAGGAATATAACGCAAGGGTAATGACACCTATTTTGTATACTTACTTGTCAGTGAATATTATCAATTATTTTAATTGTTGTAAATTTCTTTTAGAATATTTTTACTTTAATAAAGCACTTACGATTATACTATTTTATAGTGAAAATCTTACAGAGGTCATCAATTGTTGTAGAAACTATGAAGAAAAGAATGATCACTGTTTAGGTGAGTACATAAATTATGTTTCCATGTATAACAAAAACCAATTTTAATGAGCATTTTTATACGTCTTTTTGTTAAAAAAGATGTTGAAAATTGCAAAGACTATTCACATATTCATTAAAAGTTCCTTCTTTGACGATAACAAAAGGAAATTTAAAAAAACATGCGTCAACATTTTTATTTTTATACCAAAATACTGTAAATTCCTTATTTTATGCGAGTACTTAATTCTGCGATTCCGGTGTTTTGTATCAAATCGCGAGAATATAAAATCGCGATCACCAAGTTTTTGATATAATTTCCTAAATTTCAAAACTCTCTGAAAAATAAAAGCGAGATTTTAAAATCCGCGAGGGTTGCTTGTCGCGATTTTACGCGGTAATTAATTCCTCGTGTTTAATAAGGAATCTACAGTAATTCTTTAAAGGTGACCTTATTTTTCAAAATTATCAATCTATGTTTAGTGCACTTTTCTGGTATTTTCAGATATATGTTGTGTTAATTCCTATATTTTTATAGTCCAAAATATATTTTTTCTAATTGATTCATCTATATCCAAAGCACATATTTTATAATGTCAGAATGCAGCCCTGGCTTTTTTGGATTGAACTGTACCCAAACTTGTCCAGAAAACTACTATGGAATACTTTGCAAAAATGAGTGTAAATGTGATAAAACGAAAATCTGCCATCATGTATATGGATGTGTTCAGCTTTCGGACCTAGATAACTCGAGGATGATAAACAATTGTACCCTATCAATGGATAGGACGTCTTCATACTTCAAAAAGATATGTCCGATCATAACAGACCAAACAAGCCCAGGTTTGATTTATTATTGTATATTATTCATACTACATCTGTTAAGAGCACATTTATTGTAATTTTTTAACAAAAGCAGTTGTCGTTATTTTTTATCATAGCAGCAAACACTCGGTGTCACACCACAAAAACAAGATTCAAAATGATTGGAAATGTTGTATCATTACTGAATGTATTTACTTTTTTGTCCTTTTCATAACCTTTCTCATTCTTCGCCCTTATTTTGGGAACAGCGCTTTGCTTTTTACTCTTGTTATTATTCGCATATTAGCATATTTAAGGGAAGTGAACATGAAAAAATTAATTGTTGTTAAACAAATTTTAAAAGACTTTTGAAACTTAGAAATGAGGTCTGTAACGTTTTTGTTTATTTCTATCATGAGATTTTATCAATTTAACACTCTAAGTGAAAGGTTTATGGAGGTAATCCATTTTTCCCCAGCATGCATTTGTTCTCTGACGTACATGTAGATAAGCCACATTGATGCTGGAGACTGGGTCAATGATAGAACTGAGTCAATGTTTATACAGAGTTGATAAAAGTTACAGGAAAAATTATGCCTGGATGTATAGCAAAATTTTGTCCTGTCATGAGAAGAAAAGGATTCAGTATATTTTTATAACTGAACCTTAGGTAACTTTACATGATTTGTGCAATAATAAAAATAAATAATTTGTGAAATATGAGACCATGGCATTCCAGATGTTTGTACGGAGATGTGGCAGTCAGTGTTTACATAAATAAAATGCTCTTTGTAGATTTCAAGAAATGTAAAAGAAATGTAAAAATGTAATTTCATTTTCTTTGTGGGGTTTCTTACCGTTACTTTTTTATAAAATGCTCTAGAAATCTTCCTCTCTGATTTGTTTTTATCTTAATTAGATTAGATCTTGATGATACGTAGGTTCCGTTTATGCTGTCAGAAGAATAACAGTCAGTGCTACACATATCGAAAATTCAAATATGCCACATGATAGACCATTGCTCAAAGAGTTTACAACCACCTTTGTTATCAGTGTATCTCACACATAATGTTCAAACTCATAACAACAAATTAAGAAATTCCTGAGTGCAAGAAAAAATAGGTCACAATAACACTGATCCAGGGACATTCCATTCTAGTCACATGAAACATTAACTGCTGGTGAGAATGCAGCATTCTGAGATCCAAAATCTTTCTCTATAAACCCTGTATCAAAATGACAACTCTTTACATCCATTTCAAGTTTTAATTCACATTTTGATGATGACATTTTATCTCTGTTACTAAGCGTGTGTAAAAATGCAATGTGTCTCACTGACGTCAGCATCAGTGCTGCCCTCACTTAGACGCTTAGAGATAACCAAGCAGGGAGGTAATGATTATAACAATATGGCAGCGCTCATGGATTGTACGAATTAGTTATTCTAAGTGGTATATCTTCTTACTGAAGAAAGCTATGTCTAAATGGTTTTCAGATTTCATTATATACATCAAACAGACAAATTTGAGTCCTTGATAATTTTTTCATGTTCACTTCCTTTAATAAGAACTAGATGATATCCCGCGCAAGCGCGGGAAATTACACTTTACACATATTAGGATTTGTATGACATGTGGTGATAACGAACAGGGTTCGTTATCAAAAGTCCAAAGGAAAAATTCAAAACAAAGCAGAGCAAACACGGACCTCTAAAAACATTAGAAGTAGGATTAGGTTCCATGGAGGAGTAAGCATCTTCTGCTGACCGGTCACACCCACCGTGTGCTCTTTGTCGTAATCGGGAAAAACGGTAAAATCCGTAGACAATTAGGTGAATAATTATGGTCTAACAATACGTATGGAAAACGTCAGTCAGCATGCGACCCAGTGTAATATTGTATTTGCTGACAAGGTCGTTGTATCGACCATAGAGTTTACGAAAAGATAACTTTACTCGAGACTGTTGATAATCCAGTTTTATCAATTTGTTTGTCAGTAGCTTGCCTCGCCTTAGAAACTGATTATACGTAGAGCATGCCCGTGCGTATCGAATTAATTGAGAGACAAAAACTCCATATGCAGGTGATAAAGGTATATTGCTACATGAGTAAGGAAAGTTGACTATATCTAAATATAAAACAGATGACGCAGACTCTGTGGTATCTTTTGTACAAGTTCACTGGAATATATCGAGTCGACGTAAGTATGGTAGTAACAATTGTTAATTGATAATACATCGTCGATATATCTTAATCTGGAGTTGAAGGCCACAGCGAGTGATTTATTTTTTCACTTACAAGTTTTTGAGTAAATTTTGCTTCATACATTCTGCTGAATACAAAAATAGGTCTGCTAACAATGGGGCGCAATTGGTACCCATGGGAATTCGTAAGTATCCACATCTGATTTACACCGCTTCTTGAATATACTGTTGCACAGTACTCTTGAAGTTCTCCTTTACTACTGTTAATATTTTGGTAAGTAGTAAAGAAAGAGCCCCCCCCCGATGCAATGTCCCTGTTTATGCGTAGATCGATTTCATATACACCGTAGAGTTTAGCAACACAATCTCTTCTCGGCTCACAAATTAATATACAATTTACTAATCTGTCAATGGTTTTAAAATATGTGTAATCTTTAAACCAAAGTTGTCCGATCATGGGTATCAATGAGCTCGCCCTACACTTTCCGCCATGATGTTAATAAGTCAACCCGCTTTCTTGGTTACCCCGTTCTGAAAAGATCTTTCATCAAAACTAAAATCGTGCAAACAAGAAACGAATTAGCTCATTTTATTTATTCAACCTTTGTCAAATCTAAATTTATATGTACAGTCACTTCATGCATATCTTTTATTTTATTATATTTTATGCTGTGCTATGATATGAGTTTTTTATTATATGCTTTGAGATTTTATTGCAATATGCTATGAGATTTGTATGCTATGCTATCAGAAATTGAAATAAAAGGCTTAATGATATGGTATGCTTTGCTATGCTATAAGATTTGAATTAAAATACCTCCATATACAGATGAGTTTCAAACATTTCGAAGTAAAATAAAATTTTAAAAAACCCGAGTTTACCACTTATCTGTAATATAATTATTTATTTTTTTTAAAATAAAATCATTTAAACAGAGTTGAAATTAGTCGTATGCTATCCTATGGTATGCTATGACAAATAAGAATCTGATAATATGCTTTGAGATTCGAATGCTATGGTATGAAATTTCAATGCTTAATATGAGATTTAAATACTGAGCTACGCTATGGTGTATGTTGTAAAACATATGCTTGAACTGACTGTATACTCTAAATAAATTACCGGTAAATATATTCACCTTTTTCGTAATTATTCAATATTATTTCATTGCAAGCATACATTTTAATGCAAACTCCGACTGACTTGGATCCGTCAAAGCGCGTTCACCACCTTAATCTTATTTTTGCTATTTCAGGCTGTTTTATCGAAAATGAATAAGGTTTTTAATCAATTTCACAATTAATAATTACTTATCAGGTAAAATTCAATTATAGTTTACAGACATCACCTCACACGTGTTGAAATACCAAAGGTGTAAGCAGTTACTCTGGTACAGGCATTTCGTAGTTTATTGGCTTTATCTAGAAAATGCCTTCATTTATAAGTATACATGTGCAAAGCCCTACATTTTATTGTTTATCTAACAGGTGCGGTTAGGCTACAAATACGGAACGTTTTTAAAGTTGAGACATGTACTGTGGATCGTATACTAATTAATGGCCATGATTATCTTTGATATATTATAGTTCAATATTAATAACTATTAAAACTTTTAAATTTGATTTACCAATACAAAGAACATTCCTATATCTGAACATTTTTCTCGAGAATTAAGCTTAATATAGTGAATCAAAGTTATCCAAAAAAAAATCACAGTTTAACTAATTGGGATTCACGTACTGAGTAATTCGTTTTTATATAATTAGGTTCTTAAATATGTAAAATCATTCTCCCTGGCGTTGTTTTAATTTCCGAAAACAGGATCACGATTAATGAAATACTTTTCAGCATACTATATCTTATTGTAACAGCTAGTGTAACTGGTGCCTGCATTGTGATTGGAATAAGACTAATATTTAGGTAATTATGTTGATTTCATATTTGGTAAAAAACAATTTTTATTCGATAAACTATTACTTGCATAATATTTGAGTTAAACACAGCCTTGTTTATGATTCTTAGGCTGTACTTTGGAAGAAAAAAAGAAGGTAACGAAAGTAAAGAACATTTCAGAAGAATATTTCGCATCTTTCAAACATCACATGAATTCTCGTTTAACCCTAAATACTTTTAAACATAAAGAAATGAGAAAGAAACAAAAACATGACTAGCACTTTTGAATTGTTTTTAAGAATGCCTTGAACATAACAATGCGTTGTATGTTATGGAAGAAGATCAACGAAATACAGAAAATGCAGCTGTACACGAGGAACGACAGCACACATGCATCAGTACACATGTATGGAACGTGTGCATACGAAGAAGCTTGTTACAGCACTTTGACTCTCAGAGTGAACAATGAATCTCGTCAGAATCCTATTGCTTCAACAGAGCCAGATTGTACAGATGATAATGTTTATGACTTTGCTGATTATTATCAAAATTTTAATTAATAATTAACAAATGTGTTTTCTCATTTTGATAAAAACCTTAAATATAAGTTTAAAAAATGTTTTTATAAGAATCTCTTTTTTTGCCAGTATACTAAATAATGCTACCTAATCTTTCTACGGATGAATGTAATTGGTTGCTAGAATTTCATATATTCAGTTGTGTTTTGCGATAAATAGGCTCGCGACATTTTGCCAAAGAACTTATTCGCCTAATAAATGAAGCGAATAATTTCCTTTAAATTTGGATTGAAAACATTGTATCTATTTTTATTTTAATCATTTTAATTCGTAGAAATCAGTTTTGTGGGATATGGGGGTTATGCTATGTTGATTTTTAAGGACAGTAGACACAAGAACAAAAACTCAATTTTAATTACTTTTTTCGTAGAGTCTGAAAATGTTTTATTTTAGTTAAAATGATAAAATAAAACGATTAACAGTTTTTGAAATGGCGTATACAGTGTATATAAAACCATATAAAATATAATAACATCGTAGAAATATCGAAAATACGATCATCTGTTTAAACTATGCTGAATATCCTGAATGTGGTTTGAACTTATTTAACTTTAAAGAAACAACGCCTGTCTTTGATTTAATTCCCAACATAAGATCCTTGTGGTACATTCCACTATACAGGAACATGAGCGGTAAATGTAAAGAGAATGGAAAATATTTATTTTCTTGAAAATATTTTTAGAAATAGAGTACTCGATTGACAGGCAGCATAAAACCTGGTTATTAATAATGATCGATTTACAGACCTGAAATAGAGTATGAAAAAGGTAATTTAAAAAAACCCCCAAAGATATAGCACTGAAATGCTGTAAAACAAATTGCACATACGTAATGTGTATATAAATCGCTAAAGTCATTTAGTCCTATTATTTTCTCAAACGATGAATATTGTGTTTGCCGAATAAAGTAATAATATTACAAAATACTTGTAGCTCTCATATTGCTAATGCCTACTGGTACTGTACCATTGTTGCAACCGCTATTAAAATACATCCTCTATTGAAATAATTATTTCAATAGTGGTTGGTAATGTATTTCATTATGAGGCACTTTGCAACCACTATTGAAATACAACCACTATTGAAATAATTATTTCAATTGTGGTTGGGTATGTACATGTATTTCGTTATAGGAATCGTTTTGCAATCACTATTGAAATACGACCATTATTGAAATTATCATTTCAGTAGTAGTTGGGAATAAATTTAATGTTCAATATTTTGTAACCACTATATTTACACATGTGAACAAAGAAAGATGTATATCACTTTTTTATTTGTTAAAATAATAATTTAGAATGCAAAAAATACTTTTTTAACGAATTATTTTAAATACACGATTTAGGTATTATAGACTTGCATTTTAAACTATAGGATAATGAGACTTTAATAATGAAACCAATGATAGAATTTTCACTACTTTGAAGAAAATTTACTGCTATAACCAGTCTTTACAGATTAACCTACGTATAATATGTGTTTTCATATTTTCTCTACCTTTCTTGTCCTATAGATAAATCATGTTTTATGACAATTGTAAATTATTTGTATTAGGGTGAGAACCTTGTAAGTTGCAAGAACTTGTGTTCAAACCCACTGTAAATATATATGTTCAAACCATATAAAAACAACTACTATTGAAACATATATTGTCCTCCGCTTTCACTCAAAGTGGTAGATATTGTATTGGGTCTGTCAGTCCGTCTGACTGTTTGTCCCTCTATAATTCTGTCTGTATGTAACACTTTGTTTACCACTATTAAAACACATTATTTCAATAGTAGCTAAGGGCTTATTTCATTATAAGAATCACTTCGCACCAGTATTATAATACAATCATTATTGAAAATTTATTTCAATAGTGGTTGGGGATGCGTTTCATTACAACCACTTTTGAAAAAATTATTTCAATAGTGGTTGTGATGTACATGTATGTCATTATAAGAATCAATTTGCAATTACTATTGAAATACAACCACTATTGAAATATTTTTTTTCAATAGTAGTTGAGAATGAACTTCATTATAAATATCTAATTGTAACCATAATTAAAACACAATAACTATTAAAATAAATATTGTCCAATAAATGTTGGGGATATAGATTTTGGTCTGTCTGTCCGTATGACTGTCTGTTCGTCTATTATCGCGTCTGTCTGTGTGTAACGCTTTTGTTTCCGGATGATAGTTGGTATGGGAAACCTGGCGATATACATGTTAATCAAAGAACATCGCCATTAAGGAAGAAGTCTTCTTATTATAAGACATACTTCTTATACTAGGAAATTCCCATACCACCTATCATCCAGAAGCAAAAGTGTTACAAACAGACGGAATAATAGATATAATAATAACATACATCCCAGCCACTATTGAAATACTTTATTTCAATAGTAGTTGTAATGAAACCAACCCCAACTACTACTGAAATAATTTATTTCAATAGTGGTTATAATGAAATACATACCCACCACTATTGAAATAATGGAATTTATCCCTAAGGATAAATTCATTTATACAAGCAACAGAAACCTTATCCTTAGTCGTGATCCTAATAAGGATCGGGTTAGCTTTAGCTAAACAATCGGGTTTGGTTCGCAATTGATATCGGGTTCGGCATCCTTTTTCATCAAATTCTTCCATGATGCTGCGATCATGAGACAAAATTTCAGGTTGTTAATCCATGCTATCTGACAACTAGAGTAATCATCGATCAAAAATACATTGGTTAAGTATACGCTCAGTTACTGTAAGTATTTGCTTTTAACCCAATTTAATTCTAAATGTCGTATTTTGTTCATAACAAGCTAAAAATCAGGTATCACGTTATTCCAACACGTGTACTTAAAATCTTCTAACATCAGTTGTGCAGTATATCCTTCTATATTTAAGAATTAGAATAAAATCAACAGTTATTATAATTTCCTCATACTATTTGAAAAATATTTAATGTATGTATACTTCAATTAAATACTGATGCTACAATTGCGTATTTTAAAATGTTGCACCTTTGCTAAAACTAATTCACCATTTTAGAGCTATGCCACTATTAAGATTTTGTAGCACATGTGTTTTCCAACACCTTGACGTCTGTGTTAAGTATATGATCAACTACTGTAAGTATTGACTTGTATAGATTTAATTCATAATGCAGTATTGACCACTTATAAGTTGATAATCAGGTAATGTCATACATTGACACGGGTGACACTCAACCAATATTTTATACAGTATTTTGTGTGATAAGACAAATTTAAAGCCAAATCGTGTTCCTCATTAAATTAAAAAAACAATATCTTAATATGTTTTACGGTGCTACCGTTGTGGCGAGCGCAGCAAGAATAACATTGCATCATTGTCAACTTAGTGATAGATTGACAGTTATCAACTAACATCAAAGAATTTTTGAGAGAGAGAGAGAGAGAGAGAGAGAGAGAGAGAGAGAGAAAAAGAGAATTATAAGATTTCTATGTTTTAAAATTCTTACAAAATACATAGACTTGCTTCCACCTAAAACCGTTCTTTACTTTTGGACAGAATTGATCAGTATGTAAAACGAATTTTGTGTTTAGTTTGGTCAAAATTGTTAACGATTAATACAGTATTATTTTTTTTTTGTACCTTGTTGTTAGGCTATCTGAATTTTTTTTGTTCCTGGTTCATAATTTTTGTATGTTTATTTTTGCATTCTAATTACATACGTTGTATCCGTGCCCCCGGTCCCTGTTTGTAGGTGTGTATTTCCCTATTTTCTAATTCAATGGTTTGGCAATATGCAATATCTCTATAGATTTTTTAACTGTTTATTTTTTCTCTTTATTCTTTTTTATTCAGTTCAAAATGACCTTTTCTTTAATTTTTATTATACTTATACTTACTGTACATGCATGCAATTTAGCTTAAAATTGGAGCGATATGACAGTAAAGTATGGCTCTTGCTAGTATATATATAATCTCTCTATCAAAAAAAAAAAATCGAAAACATCATCTGAGGCAGGTATCGCAGTCTATACCTAAATTGCTAGTACACGTATTTTCGATGTTTGATCCACCTCTGAATTTATCGCGGGAAATATAGCGCGAGACACTGTGACGTCATACGTTAAAATCTAGAATCATTCGTTTACGTATCTCAACTCACTACGAAGGAATGGAAACATGTAAAAAATGTCTTGGGTCTCAACAAAGCTTGTGCTGTACTTAGAACGTGTATTCAAACCTCAAGGCACCGTAAATTACGAGTTAAATGTTAGCCATTTTTGGCATAGCACTACGGGAGAAAACATTAGAGAGCATTATGGGACATAGACAAAAATTTTTCTTGATGAATCTGTAGGTTTAGCTCGTTCTTTTTCCCGCGCGCACTGGTTCTTAGAGCTCGCTTCGCTCGCTATAAATTTTCATGAATTTAATAGTACCCAATTGCTATAGAATTAATAATCAAGATTTTATTTACACTTGGCTAAAACTTGTTATACAATATTGTATATTATTGCCACAAGTAAACGCTTTCAGCACACATGCCGACGATAACCACTAGAAGACTTCAAACAGCTTTCTAGCCTGCTGACCAACGCTTCCCGATGCATTAGGGGTTTGTTCAGACCTCTACAAAATGTTCATATCCTCATTTCTACATAGAGACCAAACACCAGAGATCTTCTAACTGCGTCTTGCCTATTCAGGTACAACTAAACCACCTCAATCAATGTGCTTAAAGGTCCTCACATGGGACCTATTATTAACGGAAAAACAATTGACAGCATATATTTTGCACGTATAACCTACGGCAATCAAGCATAGCTCTTTCAGTTCATTCTTCCAGTTAACATGTTCAGTTACATTTGAAAACCCCTGTAGGTCTAGGTATGAAATGCACATTCAATCCTCGCATTTGCCAGCATTCACATCTCTGGCCATATTGACCAAGCCCTCATTGATTAATATAAAGTCTTATTAACACACAAACTCAGGCGATTGGCGCCCAAAACAAACTTCAGACAGGTTTGGCTTGCTTATTGCATACAATTAGCATATATAAATACTGTTTAACCCTTTTACATTGCATATTGTCTTACTGTTCACACTTCCGAATTAATACCTTACCAAAGTGCAGGACACTATAACATATATTACACTTTTTACTTCAAACTACAGTGTCACATCAGTCATTACTCCAACCCTCGGATCAATCCTCCGAGGTTTAACACAATTCTAACCTTAACAGTTTATGCTCTCACTGTTAATATCATTTAGCTCCTTGGCAAAACCTTGATAAGATAAGATTTATTTCGCCTCGTAGAGTTTCAGATATATAATATGTACTTCTATGCTGTCCGACTTTTCTCCATCTCGGCACCTCCTATTTGGCATGTCTCCAAGAAAATGGATCAAGTCAAATTAAGCTAAATACTCATAATTTCAAGAAGGCCTTAGCGTTGAATTGTATCCTCATTAACACAGTCATGTATTTTTTTCATTTCCAATTTAAGACCTCTTGATTATAATTTAAGACCTCTTGATTATAACATCAACTAGGTCTGGTTTTGGCCTCTTCATAATTATACAAGTCTCGTTGTAACGTACTTCCTTGGTGTAAAGTTTAATCCCATTACTATTTTGATAGTTGAAGGTGTACTCTATTTTTAGAAAAAAAAACCAAAAAAACCAAATTCTACTACAGTAACCCATGGTGCTTAATATAATTTTTGTCATTATTGTCATGATGTATTGTTTGCCTAATGTTGACCTTAACTTATTGAGTTAGTAGTCTATCCTAATGTTGGTCTTTGGTTAAAATTCTACAGATTTGGGTGTGTTCATTGCTGCTGATAACATGTTGAATCACTTACTAGGGATAGGGATAAATCCAGTGTCCCATCAATATTTCTAATCTCTATAGTCATATATCGGTACCAACATCATATCTTCAATTACATTACAATTGCACCAGTAATTATTTTGCCAGTCATAATGTCAAATCATCTTACCTTGCATATATCTTTACACCTTCGGTAAAATGCCAAGCGGTCAACTTTATCGTCACGACCACCCGTATTTCTCATTTGTTACATTCATTTAACCTGCATGTCCCTTCTCTGGTAAGTCATGGTCTTTATGCACAGACGTCAAATTCTTTATACATGTTGATTAAAATTACCTGTGTTTAAATTCTAGGGAATGGGCTTACATATGATCCAAACACAGGATATATCCATTACAACAACATCTCCCATTACAACTAACTTAAGTCTGTTTCATGAATTCAGTCGAAGGAAAATGGCCATGATTGAACGTAGTGTGTTGTAGAAACAGAGGAACATTAGTGTGTTGGACCAAATTCTGCTTGCGGAGAGTACAAATTTTTCTTCAGCTCATATGCATACTTAGCATTAATCAACTATAAACATCTAGGGCCTCCTGCAGGCAGGATTCAATATAGTCTACTATCACAATGATTATAAGTACTGGTATTCATTTTACATGTTCAAATATTTCATCGCAATTGTCAAGTAGCATTAAGTTCTAGTTTAATCTACCACTTTGTGGACCTCATCTAAAATTTAATGTCCCATGTCAGCTTCAGACATATTTTACCATCAACCCAAATACCGGCAACTACAGTCAAACTTCGTTATCTCGAAGTAGATGGGACTGTTTAAAAACTTCGAGATATCCAAGTATTCGAGATACATGTATCGAGGGTAAAATACTTAAAAAATAAGTGGTTGGGACTTACAAATCACTTCGACATATCCACTGTATTCGAGATATCAGTGTTCGAGATATCGAAGTTCAACTGTATATAGCACTGATCTTATCAACTTCTCAAACATCACTCATAACCCATAAGATGCTTTTCCTCGTGTCACCCACAGACTTATTGCAGCACTTCCAACATAAAATAATTTAAGTACTTCCTTATTTACAAGCTACTTGTTCATCTCGACTCACCTTCAGTTTAACCTTGTTTCTTGTGAGTAAAAACATCACATTATGCATCTTATTGCAAGGAATTTGAAGCTTTAATCATGTACCACAATACAATCACTCCTAATTTCCACAAATAATCAAGTTGGTAAGGCAACTCCTCTCCACCCAGCCAGGTGGATTCTGCTATTTGACCAAGTTTTAACAAATTATTTCATGCATGGCCACCTGCGAAGGCCAGTCACTTATCTACTTTATTAACCATCACATTATACATATCCGCAGTTTATTCATACTTCACCTCTAACATGGACTTTTAAGTTACATGATTTCAATTACAAATTTAGTCTACTTGTTTGGGGACAACATGTTAAGGTACATCACTCACCTAGACTTATACTTTTCAAGACACTATGTTGCAAGATGATGATTTAAATGTTTGTTAAACTGTATCAATCTAATTGGTAGTGTAGTGGTTTAAGTACCAGGCTTGTGAACTGCATGAGTTTGAATTCGCTTGGGATTTTTGTTAATGTTTACGGAATCAAATTTTTGAAAATAAATTTTTATATCCAAATTGCAAAATATTTAACCTATTTGGCTTATATACTTCTTCCATCATAATATCTATCATAATCATGTAATTTTCTGCTAATCTTAGAAACTATATTAAGGTGTAGCGAACCACTTTAAAGCAAAGAATCAACCATTATTTCAGATTATAGGTGTACTAACCATTGCTAGCTCCAATCGTATTACATACGCATTTACAAGTCAGGATTTATGCATATCTATAATCGACCCTTATCTTAAATATGTGATGGATACAATACAAAGGGTCTTTATGCCTTTGAGCTCGAATAGACTGAATAACAATTGGTATGAGATTGGGCCAACTTGTACATATAACCCAATCATTTACATTCAATAGTCTTCTAGCTGACTTGCTATACAATGTCTTGTTAATATTACATCCATTTAACCTTTATGGCTTCATGGATTTAAAAATTTGACAAAATTTTATAATTATCTATTATCCAATTTTAAACATGTTTAGCTTACAATGAGTTAATATCACAACAGATCAATTCTGTTTTTCACATCTAATGCAGGTTGATCTAACGTTCATTGGTTTTCTGATTTAGTAAAAACCTATTTCTTGCCCTTGCTCGCAGTTGCCCCTGTATCCCCCCATTCCCAATTTCTGGTCATGGTTTATCCTTAAACTTGCCCTCATCCCTGTGCTCGCCCCTTCAAAGGATTTTGGGTTGCAAATCGTCTGGCGGACAAACACCGTAGCTAAGCTGTTTGTATGGCGGAATTTGCAACATGGCAGGGTTTCTCAGGTCTTTGATGTAAGCAACTGTTCCCAGGGCCTGATCAAAGCTTGGGAATTGGTGGTCAACTGCTCCCAGGGTCTACCTAACCGAACCATTAACCCGCTTTAAGCAAAGCGCTATTTATCCACTATTTGATCCATTGATTATTTATTGACTCAATTCATCAATTGACAATGATGATTGATATTGATTGATAGATTGATTGATTATGGATTGATTAATTCAATAATCCTATTGCTAATGTTATTGATTTATATAGATTGATCAAACAATTTGATTGATTATTTATGGATTGATTGATTGATCAATGCTATTGCTGATGTGATTGATTTATATTTATTGATTGAACATTTGATTGTTGATGTGATGATTGATTGATTTATTGTACAGCCATATACGTGCTCACCAAATGGGTGGCAGGTCAATTGTTAAAATGCATGTTCAATTTCAATAAATAAGCCATGACCAAAAATAACAGTTGGTGTTCAGCTGTTGTCTTTTATAATGGAATTAATCCCTAACGATAAATCTATTTATACAAGCAACAGCAACCTTATCCTTAGTCGTGATCTAAATAAGGATCGGGTTAGTTTTAGCTAAACCATCGGGTTTGGTTCGCAATTGATATCGGGTTCGACATCCTTTTTCATCAAATTCTTCCATGATGCTGCGATCATCAGACAAAATTTCACCAACCTTCCCACCCTATTTCAATTGTGTCATGATGGCGTCAATTTGAACGACTGCCATGTTTATGTTACTTAATTGTTGCTTGTCAGTTCACTGAGTTTGCTTATTTTGCAGCTAAATTAAGACATGTGGTTGTTATCATGCATATGGCTACTTTTTTAAAAATTATTTATTTGGATTCATGTTTGAATAGCTATAAACAATATTCATTATTGCCATCAATTATTCAATCATGTTCATTACTTGGATATTAATTGAAATATATCAGATACTGCTGGTCTCCTTGTTTTATCTTCCAGTCAACAATTCAGGCTGGACTTGCTATTATCAATTACAAGGAAACCTGTTTCACCTTGGGCTTCACCTCGTGTTCAGTATCAACACCTCGTGTTCAGTATCAACACACGACTTACTATTACCAACTACCACGATAACCATTTTCAATTCACACTGGAACAGTGTCAACATGTGTCTTACTATCGCCAACTACCAGGCAATTATTCCTATCGTGGACTTCATGTTGTGCTCAGTGCGTACTCACATCTACCACAATACCCATTATCGTCATAGCTTATTTCACATTGCATCCACTTCTTCCTGTGCTCCTTTTGTAGTTATCATCCGAATTGGTTATTTAAACTCCAGAAACTTGTTTGTTTTTCGGAATTTGCAACATGGCAGGGTTTCTCAGGTCTTTGATGTAGGCAACTGTTCCCAGGGCCTGATCAAAACTTGGGAATAGGTGGTCAACTGCTCCCAGGGTCTACGTAACCGAACCATTAACCCGCTTTAGGCAAAGCGCTATTTATCCACTATTTGATCCATTGATTATTTATTGACTCAATTCATCAATTGACAATGATGATTGATAATGATTGATAGATTGATTGATTATGAATGGATTGATTCAATAGTCCTATTGCTAATGTTCTTTATTTATATTGATAGATCAAACAATTTGATTGATTGATTATTTATGGATTGATTGATTGATTGATCAATCCTATTGCTGATGTGATTGATTTATATTTATTGATTGAACATTTGATTGTTGATGTGATGATTGATTGATTGATTTATTGTACAGCCATATACCTGCTCACCAAATGGGTGGCAGGTCAATTGTTAAAATGCATGTTCAATTTCAATAAATAAGCCATGACCAAAAATGCCAGTTGGTGTTCAGCTGTTGTCTTTTATAAATTATTTCAATAGTGGTTATAATGAAAAACATACCCAACCACTATTGAAATAAATTATTTCAATAGTGGTTGTATTTTAATAGTGGTTCAGTGCAAAGTGATTCTAATAATGAAATTCATCCTTAACCACTATTGAAATAATTTATCTCAATAGTGATATTTAAAATACAATTTATTTCTAAGTGATAATGAATAACTATTTGCAATTTGAAATCAATAATTAAATACATCCACAACCTATATGGAAATAATTTATCAGAAAAGTGATATGTATAATGAAATTTGTTCCCCACTACTATTGAAATACATGCAATTATTGGTAAATTTGAATATTGGCTGCACAGTGATTCTTATAATGAAATACATCCCTAACCACTCTATTGAAATAATTATTTCAAAAGTGATTGTATTTCAATATTGGTTGCAAAGTGATTTTTCTAATGAAATAATCCCCAACCACCATTAAAATAATTAATTTCAATAGTGGTTGCAACATACCAGTTATCGGTTAAGACCAGTTATGGGCTAAACTAAGAGTGCGGGTTTATAGCACGCGACTATCCGAGATTTTTTAATTCAGTCGTCTGTTTCGAATAAAGAAAAGTAAAGTTTGCTTGAAAACTTTCTTGAATATGTTTAAACATGAGCTTCAACGATCACTGTTTACCTCTGATTTAGATCTTTAATTTGAACTTTCAGCAGTGGGGGAAGTGACGTAATAAGTTAAAAATAGAATATTACCTTCTTGTAATACGTTATTATATCCATTCTTTGATTTGACATATAATATCAATACATATATTATGTATAAACAAAAGGAATTGACTAAATTTCGAGAGCTTCATAACACAGTTGAACGCCTGATTGCACAATTATGTATTTAAATAGTCTACGATTTTGTGTATTACCATATGATAACAAACGAATAATTTTATGAGTTTTGTTTATGTATTATAATCCCTACGACCTTTAGTCTGACCCTACAAGGGACATAATTCAAATTACATTTTGCAGAGTATAAAATCAACATGTACAGGGATTTTACTATGTTATTACCACGAAGCCGATAACTGGCACAGTAAATCGTAAAAACTCGGCAAATTCGGGGCGTGCTAAAAAGCACAATAACAAGATTTGGGTTACAAATAATGATATAATCGAACAGATGGATAAATAAGGAGTTTAAAGTATGTCAAATTTTATCCAAAAATATCAAGAAATAAGGGTATCCGAAAAGAAATCGTTACATTTTAGCCGATAACTGGTACAGTGCCAGTATGGACCTGTGTTAAGCCTAGTTAGATTTGTTCTCAAACTAATTCGTTAAATTTTCAGTGTTTTAATTAGAGAATTCATGTTTTATAAACTTTTTAAAAAAATAGAGTCAATTGAGTCAATAAAATCTATAAAACAATTTGATATTAAAGACGCTAATTTCGTTATATCACTTCACTTGGTAAAAATGAAAATCAGTGATTGCACTATACCTATATTCGTAATTAATGAATTTACTGTATATGAATATATATGATATTACTGAAGAACTAAACATTTTAATGCAATTTTAAAAATCACACGCTCTCTTAATGTCTAATAATATTTGTTAGTAAAAGTTAATTTCTGTGTTTCTTTTACCAGGCTTGCAAAGTGGCAAATGAATAAAAGTATTGACAAATGTATGTTTCTGTATGGTTTGTAATCCATTAATGTATATCCAACAAAACATTTAGGATTTTCACGCCTGTGAAACTTAATCATTTGTCATGGATTTTTGGTTAGAAAAGCGTCAAAGGAAAAAAAATCATTACCAGGAATTGTTTGATTGAATACTTTTGAAAATCAGATGTCTTGAAGTAGGATAAGTACTCACTTACTTTATAATTACAAAGAAAGGCTTTTTTAATACTTTAATTTCGCTCAAAAATCATCATCAAACAGATATAAAAATATATAATACATGAGTGTACATTAAAAAAGGAAACTACAAATTTCCTTAAAATAGGAAACTACATTGATCGATCAATATTACGTGATCTTTAATGATTCTCATGAAATTTTAGTTAAAAACCCTCTAGCTTTTCCTTATAGAGCTTAAAGCTGAAACCAAGTTTATACTCTTAACTTTCCAGACTCCTGAAAGAGTGGATTGGAGTGCTCTTTGAAGTCACCTTCCCTAACTCTGATCCATGTCTGATAACATGAGTTACATACATGACTTAAAGCATCTTAAAAGAAAACATTTTTATATTAACATTAATATTAATTATCATACAGAATATTTGTTTATATCTTATTGATATGAATAAAGAAGTTAGATTAATTGTAACATAACTCACTGACACACGGAACCATTTAAGTTTTAAATCATTTACCCTTAATATTACTTTGACCATCGCATGCTGACAATCATTCTCAAAAGCTCACTTGAACTCTCGTTTATTTTATCGTATTTTTAGAACCGCTGCACTCCTCCTAAAATATGAGAGGGTTTGCACAGGATTACATTTAAAACACTTTCCGAGCAACAATCTGTCCGTCAAAATGATTTGAATGATATAGTTTTTTTTCATAAAAACTCCTCTTACAAAATATCGATTTTGAATTTGGGACTTTAAACCGATTAAAGGAAATACTCTTTTTTTACTGATATGTTCTTTCTTTTTATCGGAAAAGATTTTGATGTGTCATCTTTGAATAATTATAGCCAGATACGTTTGTGTTTGATGCATAATCTGGTACGACTTCTGCTAAAACATAAAATCAGAATTGTTTTCGTTTCATTAAAAAATTCTTTATTGTCTAAAGCATTGCTTTGTTTCAAAAATTTCCATAGGCGGTGTTCAAAAGAATAAGTAATAAATTTTTTTTCAAAATTGCACAATAAAGTACTGGTTTTATTGATGTATAAAATCTTTTAGTTTGACGACCACCTGTAAAAACTATCACTGTCAATAAACTCCTTAACCAACAGCTCTGCAGATACTGAAAATATAAGTTATATACAGCACATTTTATTATTGACTGTGTGGTTCTGCAGTCTTCTCATACAGGCCTAGAAATGTTGTTCTTTCATATTAGAGAGAGAGAGAGAGAGAGAGAGAGAGAGAGAGAGAGAGAGAGAGA
>WFKH01010931.1:25394315-25469069 GCA_016163765.1 Magallana hongkongensis | reverse complement strand
TCAATTACAAATTTAGTCTACTTGTTTGGGGACAACATGTTAAGGTATATCACTCACCTAGACTTATACTTTTCAAGACATTATGTTGCAAGATGATGATTTAAATGTTTGTTAAACTGTATCAATCTAATTGGTTGTGTAGTGGTTTAAGTACCAGGCTTGTGAGCTGCATGAGTTCGAATTCGCTTGGGATTTTTGTTAATGTTTACGGAATCAAATTTTTGAAAATAAATTTTTATATCCAAATTGCAAATTATTTAACCTATTTGGCTTATATACTCCTTCCATCATAATATCTATCATAATCATGTAATTTTCTGCTAATCTTGGAAACTATTTTAAGGTGTAGCGAACCACCTTAAAGCAAAGAATCAACCTTTATTTCAGATTATGGTTGTACTAACCATTGCTAGCTCCAATCCTATTACATACGCATTTACAAGTCAGGATTTATGCATATCTATAATCGACCCTTATCTTAAATATGTGATGGATACAATACAAAGGGTCTTTATGCCTGTGGGCTCGAATACACTGAATAACAATTGGTATGAGATTGGGCCAACTTGTACATATAACCCAATCATTTACATTCAATAGTCTTCTAGCTGACTTGCTATACAATGTCTTGTTAATATTACATCCATTTAACCTTTATGGCTACATGGATTTAAAAATTTGACAACATTTTATAATTATCTATTATCCAATTTTAAACATGTTTAGCTTACAATGAGTTAATATCACAACAGATCAATTCTGTTTTTCACATCCAATGCAGGTTGATCTAACGTTCATTGGTTTTCTGATTTAGTAAAAATCTATTTCTGGCCCTTGCTCGCAGTTGCCCCTGTATCCCCCCATTCCCAATTTCTGGTCATGGCTTACCCTTAAACTTGCCCTCATCCCTGTGCTCGCCCCTTCAAAGGATTTTGGGTTGCAAATCGTCTGGCGGACAAACACCTTAGCTAAGCTGTTTGTATGGCGGAATTTGCAACATGGCAGGGTTTCTCAGGTCTTTGATGTAAGCAACTGTTCCCATGGCCTGATCAAAGCTTGGGAATAGGTGGTCAACTGCTCCCAGGGTCTACGTAACCGAACCATTAACCAGCTTTAAGCAAAGCGCTATTTATCCACTATTTGATCCATTGATTATTTATTGACTCAATTCATCAATTGACAATGATGATTGATATTGATTGATAGATTGATTGATTATGGATTGATTAATTCAATAATCCTATTGCTAATGTCCTTGATTTATATAGATTGATCAAACAATTTGATTGATTGATTATTTATGGATTGATTGTTGATGTGATGATTGATTGATTGATTTATTGTACAGCCATATACCTGCTCACCAATTGGGTGGCAAGTCAATTGTTAAAATGCATGTTCAATTTCAATAAATAAGCCATGACCAAAAATGCCAGTTGGTGTTCAGCTGTTGTCTTTTATAATGGAATTTATCCCTAACGATAAATCTATTTATACAACCAACAGCAACCTTATCCTTAGTCGTGATCCAAATAAGGATCGGGTTAGTTTTAGCTAAACCATCGGGTTTGGTTCGCAATTGATATCGGGTTCGACATCCTTTTTCATCTAATTCTTCCATGATGCTGCGATCATCAGACAAAATTTCACCAACCCTCCCACCCTATTTGAATTGTGTCATGATGGCGTCAATTTGAACGACTGCCATGTTTATGTTACTTAATTATTGTCTTGTCAGTTCACTGAGTTTGCTTATTTTGGAGCTAAATTAAGACATGTGGTTGTTATCATGCATATGGCTACTATTTGAAATTATTTATTTGGATTCATGATTGAATAGCTATAAACAAATTTAATCATTGCCATCAATTCAATCATGTTCATTACTTGGATATTAATTGAAATATATCAGATACTGCTGGTCTCCTTGTTTTATCTTCCAGTCAACAATTCAGGCTGGACTTGCTATTATCAACTACAAGGAAACCTGTTTCACCTTGGGCTTCACCTCGTGTTCAGTATCAACACCCCGTGTTCAGTATCAACACACGACTTACTATTACCAACTACCACGATAACCATTTTCAATTCACACTGGAACAGTGTCAACATGTGTCTTACTATCGCCAACTACCAGGCAATTATTCCTATCGTGGACTTCATGTTGTGCTCAGTGCGTACTCACATCTACCACGATATCCATTATCGTCATAGCTTATTTCACATTGCATCCACTTCTTCCTGTGCTCCTTTTGTGGTTACCATCCGAATTGGTTATTTAAACTCCAGAAACTTGTTTGTTTTTCGGAATTTGCAACATGGCAGGGTTTCTCAGGTCTTTGATGTAGGCAACTGTTCCCAGGGCCTGATCAAAGCTTGGGAATAGGTGGTCAACTGCTCCCAGGGTCTACGTAACCGAACCATTAACCCGCTTTAGGCAAAACGCCATTTATCCACTATTTGATCCATTGATTATTTATTACAAAAACTGAAAAATGTATCACAGATGACTGAAAGAGAGAAAAGAACAGTGCGTAAAAGATGGAGAACAAATCAAAAACACAAAAGAAAAAGGGACAAAGATATTATAGATTTGTTATCTACAAACACTCCTCCGAATTCCCCCCATGAAAGAACATCAGTTGCTTTTCCAGTGGACTTAAAAAAAATCTTCTGGAAGGAAAAAAGTAAGAAAGGACCGCGCAAAGGCTTACAGGGAAATAAAGAAATTGAAAAATAAATTACAAAAGAAAGAAAAAGACATTGAAAAGTACAGAAAACGTTTGCTCAGAGAAAAAGCAAAATATATGAGAAATGTAACAGACTCACCGAGAACAAAAACTAAAAAAATACTCAGAGGTCAAAGTGTTTCCAAAGAAGTAAAACGTATGTTGAACTTTCACCATGCAATCATTAAAGGATTAAGAGAGAAGTATAAACAAGCCAGAAAAAGAAAAACCCAGAGAGCAATTGTCAACATTTTACCTTCCAAGTTATTGCGAAAGTATAGAGTAAAATCTGTCGCTGCTGGGGCAATCGGATACTCAAGAAAAAGAATTCTTACTGCAATGAGCACAAAATCTTCAAATTGCGGAAATAAAAGAATTCAAAGAATACAAACAGCAGTCAAAATCTTTCTGCAAAGGGATGACAACAGCCGGTCCTCTGCTGGGAAGAAAGAAACAATCACCAGGTTTAAGATAAAGAAGCAGAAACGATTTCTTAATGATGATATGAAAAACCTACATGCTAAATTTCTAAGTGAGAACCCAGAAATGGGAATATCATATTCCTGCTTCTGTAGAGTCAGACTATTTTGAGTAGTAAAAGCAACAGAAAAGGACAGGCAAACTTGCTTGTGTATCAAACATGAAAATCTTCAATACCAAGCAGACAGATTAAGGGATCTGAATATCATTGGGACGTCAAACATTAATGTCCTCGCAGATATGATTTGCTGTGACTCAGATAGCAAGACGTGCATGTATAAGGAATGCCTAACATGCAAAGAAAAGGTGATTTCCGTAGATGTTCTTGAAAATGACCCAGGGAAACAGATAAATTGGAAGAAATGGACAACTCGTAGGGTCCAGAAAGTTAAAAAGGTACAAGGTGAAGAAATAAAGTACACTACATCCATGACTACCAGAGAAGAAGAGCAAGGCACAGTCGAGACATTAGTTGAAGATTTTCAGGCAAACCTTATGAAAACTTGCCGACATTTATACAACATAAAGCACCAATATGCTGCATTACGAAAACTTAAAGAAAATATGACAGAAAATGAAATCATAATTCATATTGATTTTTCAGAAAATTACTGTTGTAAATATAACAAAGAAATTCAAAGTGTCCACTTTGGTCCTAGTCAAACTCAAGTTACTTTACACACGGGTGTGGTGTACTTCAAAGGAGAATGCATCCTGTCGTTCTGCACTGTATCCGACTACAATAAGCACGGACCCCCTGCAATATGGGCTCATCTAAAACCTATTCTAGCCCATGTAAAGGATGTGCATTCCACAATAGATACTGTCTACTTTGTTAGCGACGGTCCGACCACTCAGTATAGGTGCAAAGCAAACTTCTATCTCTTATCGTCATACTTTTTTGATCTTGGGTTTAAGATCGGCAACTTGGACATTTCTTGAGGCAGGGCATGGTAAGGGTCCAGCAGATGGGATCGGGGGTGCAGTAAAACGGTCGGCTGATGCTGTCGTTGCGCATGGCGGGAGTATTACAGATGCTAAAACCATGATGTCTGCTCTAGAAAACACTGGGACAACAATCAAGTTCTTTCTCATCACAGAGGCAGATGTAGAGCCAATCCAGAAGTATCTCCCATTGAACCTAGACACGGTACCACAGACGATGAAACTTCACCAGATAAGCTAACCATGTAAACATTTTCTCTAATCTCTCACTAAATGTAATTTATTGTGATTTAGTACAAATTTTGTAATCTCGCTTTACTTTTAGGTGTTTACAAATAGAAGATGCGCCGTTCAAGTTCGTGCCCTGAGCTGCTTTTGTCAAAAACCAGACATGTGCTCTTGTTTTACACCCACTCCATTCACTTTTACTCATGAAGCTTCGACAGCCTCTCCGACTACATCAACAGAAAATTCAGTAGACGCTTTCCAAAAGTCTATAGATAGCTAGTTAGTAGGGAAATGGTGTGTTGTTTTATATGATGATATTCCATATCCTGGTGTTGTACAAAACGTTGATGATGATGATGTTGAAGTCGAAGTGATGCACAAAATCGGAAATAACCGATACTTTTGGCCCATGATTCCAGATATATTGTGGTACAATCATTCGCAAATTATTTGTGAAATAAGTGAACCGACTAAGGTTGGTTCTAGGCATTATCAGCTTTCTAAGTCCGACTGGGATAAAGTGGTGAAAGTGGTTGATGTTTAAAAAAAATGTTAAACAGACAAAACTAATGCTTTGCATTTCATGTCTTTAAATAAAACTTTGTTTTTGTGTGTACGATTCTCTTATTAATGGTTTTAAAAACGTCTACTAATAATATATTTTGTGTATACGGTCATTACCATAACGTCTTGTCATTACCGTACGCCAAAGTCATTACCATAACACACTCTAAAAATTGTAATATATTATAAAACAGTAGACAGAAATACTATTTTTTTGTATTTTTTAAATAAGTAAGACTTTAAGTGTATGTCCGAAACGTAATGATAAAGATATGATATAAATTAGACCCTAAAAGAACAAAGACATAATGTACAAACTGAAGAATTTAATACACAGGGCGTTGTTTCTGCAACTACTCTAAAACAAACTAAACGATTCACAATTTTTTACATCGGTTTTAATTGCATCATTTTATTTTATTTGGGATGTATGAAATATATATTGATATAGATCATTTGACTGATTAAAATGAAAATTGATTCTTGTTACAGGAATGACATTCATCAGTGAATAACACATTTTAAGTGCTAATTAATTGAATTTTATCACCAAGAACTTCACTGCTGATAATAATAACTTGTCGCACTATTTTTGAAAACATTAGAAACATAGAAATTATCCACATTTACACATTTATTAAAATCCAGAATTCAGGTATTTGTTTGGGCATCTCTGTGTAGAATGACCCATTTATTTAATTAAACATTGGAGTGTAAATTAAGGCGTCGTTCTGAAAATTAATAAAAGCGATATTACTCCAAATCGGAAACATCGTCAGACATGAATTAATGGTTGGTTTGTAAGTTTAAAATGTATTAAAAAGTGTACAAATAATATTTTAAATCAACAAAAAAAATGATATCATCCCTCGCACACGGCCAAGGAGATCCCGGCAAGTGGACATGCAAGTGATCCGGGTAGGTTCGTGTTCCTCTACATGTACCTTTTTCACGCGTGCATGTTTCATATTTTGTACGAACACAACTATTTTCTTTTATTATGTTTTCAAATATTATATTGGTTTAAGATAAAAAAAAATTAATTTATTACATGTACAGTTGATTTGGTATTGTTTAATACGATTGCGTACAAGGTAGTTTAAAAATCAAATTGTAATCAAAGTTCCTTGTTATATCTTTGCGGTAGGTGCTGGCACGATAAAAGAATGTCCTAAATTGATGGATTCGGTGATTATTTTAAAAAAATTCACATGAGTTTTTAAACAAGTTTTGTTTAGATTCTATCGGTCACATATTAATCACTTCTGTAGTGTTTCTACATGGTCGTTCGTTTCATTGTAAAACTTTAAAAACGAAGTCACTCTGTGTTGCCCCCTCCCCCCGCCCCGCTGCCAAGTGCTCGCGCTGGATTTTTTTTTTTAAAATTGGCGAAAAGATATCGAAAAGATATCCAGATCTGTCAGTAATCATTTTTTGGCGACTTCTCCTTGTGTGTAACATTTTCACTTTCCCACCCGTTTGTTTATTCGGTCAGTCTGTGTTAATTCAATCGCCACGTGCGGCCGAAAATCTTGTCGCTTCAGCGCACACAGCTAAGAACAAACCCCAGGTTATTTATGGCTGCAGATCATCAATTGTTATGTAATTGAGTAACAATGTATCGAAGGTTATCGAAGGTTAATGGGTATTGAAGGGTGCTTTCACTACAGTGGTCAATTGTCAAACAATAAGGCTATTATTCGAATTCATTCATCTTCACATTAAAGGTGAGAGATCGTAATCTGAGAATGTGGCTAATAAATTAACCTGTTGAACACGCTTAACTTCTATAATTATGAAGTTATATATAATATATTATAATTAAAAGTTTTAAGTCAAAGGAAATTTGTTCCTGGGATTAAGAAGTTATGAAATACGACTACATTATGTAATGCAGTCGGTCGCCATAGAAATCATCAAAGTACTGCAAGTGTCGACAGATTCCTTCTTTCTTTGTATTGTGTTCTCGGGGATTTTTTATCATTTATTGCTAATTATATGAAAATTGATAAAAAAAAAAAAACAAAACAAAAAACAAAAAAAAACCCCCTTTTTATTGAAGTTGCGTAGTATGAGGTTGTAATGCAACTTAATACACTTACAAGATTAGCTAAAGCCAGTGGAATACTAATTTTAGGTCAACAATATATGAATACCCAATCTATTAAAATATAAGATAAATAGTTTCCAGAACTATAATAATATGCATGTGCACATGAAGGTTGCACCCTCCTATAGGTGAGGAGCTAAACGTGTAGCGATGTACATACAATGTATATGCACATACGGATTCCGGACCGTGGCTACAGACGATACCCATTGACAGTCTTTCAATCATCTATGCGCAGTTTTTCCGACAGAAAGCTGCAACGGAAGACCTATTCGTTGCTTTGCAACGAGCACGTCTCTAGTTCAGTCGTCTGTTTCGAATAAAGAAAAGTAAAGTTTGCTTGAAAACTTTCTTGAATATGTTTAAACATGAGCTTCAACGATCACTGTTTACCTCTGATTTAGATCTTTAATTTGAACTTTCAGCAGTGGGGGAAGTGACGTAATAAGTTAAAAATAGAATATTACCTTCTTGTAATACGTTATTATATCCATTCTTTGATTTGACATATAATATCAATACATATAACATGTATAAACAAAAGGAATTGACTAAATTCCGAGAGCTTCATAACGCAGTTGAACGCCTGATTGCACAATTATGTATTCAAATAGTCTGTGATTTTGTGTATTACCATATGATAACAAACGAATAATTTTATGAGTTTTGTTTATGTATTATAACCCCTACGACCTTTAGTCTGACCCTACAAGGGACATAATTCAAATTACATTTTGCAGAGTATAAAACCAACATGTACAGGGATTTTACTATGTTATTACCACGAAGCCGATAAATGGCACAGTAAATCGTAAAAACTCGGCAAATTCGGGGCGTGCTAAAAAGCACAAAAACATGATGTTTTGGGTTACAAATAATGATATAATCGAACAGATGGATAAATAATGAGTTTAAAGTATGTCAAATTTTATCCAAAAATATCAAGAAATAAGGATATCCGAAAAGAAATCGTTACATTTTAGCCGATAACTGGTACAGTGCCAGTATGGACCTGTGTTAAGCTTAGTTAGATTTGTTATCAAACTAATTCGTTTTAATTAGAGAATTCATGTTTTATAAACTTTTTGAAAAATAGAGTCAATTGAGTCAATAAAATCTATAAAACAATTCGATATTAAAGACGCTAATTTCGTTATATCACTTCATTTGGTAAAAATGAAAATCAGTGATTGCACTATACCTATATTCGTAATAAATGAATTTACTGTATATGAATATATATGATATTACTGAAGAACTAAACATTTTAATGCAATTTTAAAAATCACACGCTCTCTTAATGTCTAATAGTATTTGTTAGTAAAAGTTAATTTCTGTGTTTCTTTTACCAGGCTTGCAAAGTGGCAAATGAATAAAAGTATTGACAAATGTATGTTTCTGTATGGTTTGTAATCCATTAATGTATATCCAACAAAACATTTAGGTTTTTTACCCCTGTGAAACTTAATCATTTGTCATGGGTTTTTGGTTAGAAAAGCGTCAAAGGAAAAAAAATCATCACCAGGAATTGTTTGATTGAATACTTTTGAAAATCAGATGTCTTGAAGTAGGATAAGTACTCACTTACTTTATAATTACAAAGAAAGGCTTTTTTCATACTTCAATTTCGCTCAAAAATCATCATCAAACAGATATAAAAATATATAATACATGAGTGTATAGAGTTTCCTTAAAATAGGAAACTACAAATTTCCTTAAAATAGGAAACTACATTGATCAATCAATATTACGTGATCTTGAATGATTCTCATGAAATTTTAGTTAAAAACCCTCTAGCTTTTCCTTATAGAGCTTAAAACTGAAACCAAGTTTATACTCTTAACTTTCCAGAGTCCTGAAAGAGTGGATTGGAGTGCTTTTTGAAGTCACCTCACCCTGACTCTGATCCATGTCTGATAACATGATTTACATACATGACTCAAGGCATCTTAAAAGAAAACATTTTTATATTAACATTAATATTAATTATCATACAGAATATTTGTTTATATCTTATTGATATGAATAAAGAAGTTAGATTAATTGTAACATAACTCACTGACACACGGAACCATTTAAGTTTTATCTCATTTACCCTTAATATTACTTAGACCATCGCATGCTGACAATCATTCTCAAAAGCTCACTTGAACTCTCGTTTATTTTTTCGTATTTTTAGAACCGCTGCACTCCTTCTAAAATATGAGAGGGTTTGCACAGGATAACATTTAAAACACTTTGCGAGCAACAATCTGTCCGTCAAAATGATTTGAATGATATAGTTTTTTTTCATAAAAACTCCTCTTACAAAATATCGATTTTGAATTTGGGACTTTAAACCGATTAAAGGAAATATTCTTTTTTTTACTGATATGTTCTTTCTTTTTACCGGAAAAGATTTTGATGTGTCATCCTTGAATAATTATAGCCAGATACGTTTGTGTTTGATGCATAATCTGGTACGACTTCTGCTAAAACATAAAATCAGAATTGTTTTGGTTTCATTAAAAAATACTTCGTTGTCTAAAGCATTGCTTTGTTTCAAAAATTTCGATAGGCGGTGTTCAAAAGAATAAGTAATATTTTTTTTCAAAATTGCACAATAAAGTACGGGTTTTATTGATGTATAAAAACTTTTAGTTTGACGAACACCTGTAAAAACTATCACTGTCAATAAACTCGTTAACCAACAGCTCTGCAGATACTGATAGTATAAGTTAT
This sequence comes from Magallana hongkongensis, assembly GCA_016163765.1. Taxonomy (NCBI): domain Eukaryota; kingdom Metazoa; phylum Mollusca; class Bivalvia; order Ostreida; family Ostreidae; genus Magallana; species Magallana hongkongensis. Next base: position 25,459,292 of record WFKH01010931.1, on the reverse strand, counting down.
ATACAGCACATTTTCTTATTGACTGTGTGGTTCTGCAGTCTTCTCATACAGGCCTTGAAATGTTATTCTTTCATATTAGAGAGAGAGAGAGAGAGAGAGAGAGAGAGAGAGAGAGAGAGACAGACAGACAGACAGACACAGACAGGCAGCGAAATATTGTACAGAAAACACCAAAGTGTTGAAATTGAATGTGAGGAAAAATATCAAAGACCTATTGTGAACTACCTTAATGGTTCATTAAATTGTTATTAGAGAATAGAGATATTAGCTAGAGAAGTAACGATTAGGAAAAATAAAATTAAAAATATTATTAATTATCAGGAATTGTTTTGTACTAATACTCATGAAAAACAGGTGGCTAATAACAGTGTAAGAGCTGATTTATTGTAAAATGATATACAATTTAATTAAAATCCGAGAAGAAATACATCAAAACCATTGATGACATTTAGGATCGTTGAAAGGCAATGTCGTTAATTTGATCTGTAAGTAGATTGAAATTCGGACATATTTTTTTACCAATCGAATTTCAAATTTTGATTTTATTTCAGTGGTCAGAAAGAACAATTTTAATCAAAGCTTAATGATTTTTTCACAAATTGGCTGGAGTGTCATTGCATCGTGTGTCAGAACATTTAAACACCTTTGATTGCTACCATGGATAGCCCTTAAAGTTAGTTTAAAATGATTACAGCCATAGTGTGAGGAATAGTTCGAAAAATCAGAGAATAATTATTCAATATATATAAAAAGTAAATTTTTTCAAAGTAAGACTAAGGTACTATATTTGGATTATCAATGAATATATCTGCATGTTTATTTTGATTAAAGTTTTTCATTGTGAAACAAGTTAAAATATTTGGATTATTAATAAATATGTTTTGGCATGTTAATTTGATTGTTATGAAATTATACATGGTTAGAAAGCGATGACTTTGGCTTAAATCAATTTCCCGATGAAGTTAAATGTAAGTTTAGTATTGTATACATTATCTTATATTATTCTCAATGCTTCTATGTGCGAGATGATTCAGGTGCGAGATGATTTCGCCGTCCAAGATTTCTTGGAACACTCCTCTGATTTTTTTTTTTGTCAAACAATATTCACAGATCTAACACTAAAGAAAAGTTTAAATTAATGTGAGACAACTTCTTCCTTTAATTGTTTCGTTTTATTTTGTTTTTGTTTATTTTTGATTTTTGTACCTTGATTTATCCTTCTTCTTTTTCTTCTCTTTTTCTTTGGAAATTAACAAGTATTAACAAACGTTAAATCTTTGCTTGCTGAGGTGTTTCAGGTTTTAAATAAGACTTGGTGAAGCCTCATTTTCTTTTTTTTACAGCTTCTGAATAGACATTTCAATGCAGTTTTTTCCGTTGTCGCAATTTGTTGCGATAATTAAATTACTGTCTTATTATCATAGTTATCTTGTATACCTTAAAACTACTGCGTATTATTTTAAGTTATTTAAGGAGGTTGACACCTGAAATAATAGTAATGTCAATCATCCAAAAACCACTTAGATATAAAGATGGGGACCTAAAATGTTCATTTATATTACTTGTGACCCATGTCACATGCCATTTTTTTGGAAATATAGGGCCCCAAACAGAAATGATAATTTCCCTCAAATTTTTGCTAAAATTTGACATAGAAATTGATAATTTGAAGAAGTCAAACAAATATTTAAAGTTTGAACTATTATTTAGTCTTGATTTTAATACAGTATAAAGTTGAACACATGTAGTGACTATAAAAGTAAAATATAAATCAAATTTTAAAATTCTTGCTTTACTGGTGGCTTCAAGGGCCAGTACATAATGAACACAACAACATATGTTACAAAACTTTGGAGTAATCAAATTATAACGCAAATTAAATAAATTATAGTAATGTCATCTTTCCAAAACTTTGCATAAAAATAGTTATACATTCTATGTCTCATTTAAAAGTAAAACAAGTAGGGGTCACATCTCAAAAATTTGAGATGTAGCATGAAATAAGCTAATTTTAGGCCAAAATTGGAGTTAAATTTTTGTTAACTTCTATGAAATATAAGCTTAATATGCCAAAAGATATCGATTAAGATATCAAAATATTGTTTAAATATGTTTTTCAAAATATCATGAATATATCGTAATACACAAACTATCTAGAAGTTTGGTCTGCGCTGAAAATTAGGAAGCTAAAGTAACAGTACTCTAAAACTAGTGAGTTATGAAAATTGTTCATTTCCTTCTTGAAAACCTTCCGCCACAAAATATAGTCCCTTACTAAACTCTGTAAAAATGTAATTTTTTAAAAACAATTTTATTCAATATAGTTTATTTGGCAATGTAAAATATAATTATACTACTAGAATTAATATGTAATGCAGAATTTTCAGACTAGAGGTGACCCAAAATGGCTACCCAAAACCTAAGGAGCGAATCTTTAATACAAAATGGTGGGAAAATGTGGGTTTTCACAATGAAACAGTGAAGAAGATGTAAGCAGACATCGACCAATTAGTTCCTATTTCAGTTAATTTTTTTAGCATGATATTACCCATGTTTGCGTTTGAGACAATCTAAAAAAAAATATAAATATCATTAACGTTCACCGACACCACAATACAACATTTAATAACACATATGAATGAAACTCTTCATATATTAAAAAAGAAAAAATTTCGATATGTTTTTTGTCATGGATGTTGTGAGCTTTGGTTTCTATATCTTTGTCCATTTTACGCTATCCTACGGCCTTACAGGAGAAACATCTGTCTTTATAAAGACACACATAATAGGCAAGAAACAACAGAATAACTAAAAGTAAAAAACATAATATTTAATATGTAAACGGTGTGACCGTTTGGCCGAGAGCAGATTTTTGGGGGGTTAAAACAGAGTATACAGTACAGTTGGATTTTGGTAAGAGAGAATAAGATTCAGGGAAGATCTGTCTGCATGCCTTAAATTCAACTAAACGTCTCGTGCTCTATCTATATTATGACGTCATGTTTCATACGTAAAACAAAATTTGTCGGAAATAGCCGAAGAAATATACTTGATTGAATTCCGATAAATTTCTTCTTTCTTCTTTCAATGCTTATCAATTTCATATATTGATGAACTAAAAATTTTGCTACTTCATTCAGTGTCTAAAAGATCGGTTCCTTGATGTTAATGTTTTTATTTTCCATCCATAAAAATTTGACAAGATATACGTAAAACTAGTCGTATTTCTTGATTAAAGCATTGTTAAAACTTATCTGGTTTGCATAATCAATTATTTTCATTTAAATTACTTTTAATTGAAACCTTGGAAAGTTTTTAATTGAGTTTAGGGGCAATAAACATCGATAAGCGTAAGTCATTTGATATTCGAGCTAACTTTTTTGAACAGAATGGAGGCCAATATGGCGGCGCCCAGAGCTGGAAGAAAATTTTTTGGCCCTTAGTACCTCGGATTCAACTTATATATACGTGTTACCATTAAGCCTCGGTGCGCTCGGTATTATTCTGTTTTTGACTAATAAGCTTTTGGTCAATCATTCCAAATTTAATAAATTGACTTTCCACTCTTTAATTTGTTTTAGTATCGACGTTTTTCTTAACTTTATCTAATTCAAACGTTCTCGTTTGTTAATAATAACTTCTGTCAAAAGTTAGTTTTATATATTACTAGGCGTCTCAAATTACCGTAATTACCCATTTGCACCCATTTCTCTCCTCTTGAATATTACGTTCGTGTGGAAGGGGTGGTTGTGGGTTCAAATTTTTACATGTTTTAAGACATCTCGAGTTTGTATTACGTACAGTAAATTTATACAAGCTGTCTTGTATGCACTTCCAGAATCCATTCTAGCTGTTGGAACTATGAAGAAAAGAATAATAAATGTGTAGGTAGGTATTGGTTTACACATCACATACTAGATTAAATTTAATAATTAAAATTAAATAATTGACATAAACACGGTAAATCTTTTTATATATTTGCATTATGCTGAATCACGTAAAGCGATGAAACAAAAAAAGAAAAAGAAAAAACAAACAAATTAAAGAAAGTTATATAGATAATTTTTATTATATTAGACAAGTCAACCTGTATCAAAGGCCACCCTAATTTTTTTATATTATAGAATGCAGACCCGGCTTTTTTTGGACTGAAATGTCTTCAAATATGTGGAGAAAACTACTATGGAAATTTATGCAAAAATAAATGCGACTGTAATGAAACACAAATCTGCCATCATGTGTGTGGATGTTTACAAAAAGCGGACACAAGTAAAAATGACAGCTCCTTATCAGAGAACTTGAAGTCATCATATTTTGCAGAGTCATGTCCAACGTCATCTGATGCTATAGTCACAAGTCAAGGTATCAATTATTGCTACATATTTTTCATTTTCTAACTCATTTAATTTTTTCTTTATCACTTGCTTATATCTGTGTGAATTCCAGTTATATTGCATTCGTTGTCAAACAACAAAAACAAAGTTTGTGCATGTTACATGTTTATGTATGTTCACTAATTATAATTATAAAATTTTCATCTCATTTTTTTAATACAATTTACTAAGAGACATTTAAACAATAAAGTGCTTTCTTTGGTGATTCATGCGGGATATGAAGTTGGCGACAATGCAGAAAAAATACATAACCCGCGTTAGCGGGTTATGTAAATTTTTTCTGCAATGATCGCTGCCTTCATAACGTTAACCCGCATGAATCATCAAAGAAAGCATTTTATTGTTTATATTTACATCTTTCTTATAATAAATTAATAAATTGATTGTGAAAATTAAATTAAATTAACTAAATTACTGTTATTGTACATCAGTACGTTAGTTAAAAGAAACAACCAAATCGTCTCTTATGGGAATTTGAGTATGACATCATCATGATTATTTCGTGCAGTCCGTGATTATTCTTAGGACGCTGTAGGTGTAGATTTCAGTCCTGTCAGTTTCCTGTCAGTTTCAGTCGCTGTAGGTTTCGACCAATCGATAAACGGGGCGTGTAGATTTCAGTTCTGTGAGTTTCTATAGAGCTATGAATAAACAATAAGTTTCAGTAAGAAAGAGATGGAATCATACTCGGTAGATGTAAATATATAGGTTTGTTAGAATTCAAGGTTAATACGCATACCAAAATTTGATTTGTATTACTTATACATTACATTAATATTTTCGCATATAACACGTGATTTTAATTCAAAAGAGTGTATGATGTTAGTCTTGTACACAAAGGATTTGATAAATATTTCTGCTCCTCATACAGTACATAAACTTTTTATTATAACATCATTATTGTTGCCTATCCAATGTAACTAACCTTGTTTACTCTTTCACGTTTGTACCGGTCGAATTCACTCATTATAACATCGGTTATAGTTGATGGTTTAAATTTCTATGTAACAAAATCGATATATAAATATAATGCACAGAAGAAGCTAGGCATCTTAGAACTTATTCATATTTAGCTCATATTTAGCTCTTGTGTCTTTGTTTTGATATGTCATGAATAAAGTAATTAATAAAAACAATTTACCCTGAAAATGAGCCCGGAATATAATAGGGTATTATTTGGCCTCGGTCAGATCAGGTTACCTAATAGGTCAGAGTCATCATTTCATCGTTTTGACCTCGTAAAAAGTAATTAATTGTATATTGTTAAGCATTTGTTCGAAATGTAATTTGTATCAAATGTTTTTTTTAAGACTATGAAAGTCGGGTTATTTAATCTTTAATTGAAATCATTCATTATTAACTTATAATTGAAATTACTTTTTGTGTGTTTGCCTTCAAATACAGCTTCAACTCTGATGAAATATATTATACAATAAAATATCTTATTGGAGCACGTGTTGCTAGTGCATGTGCATGTTTTGTTCAGATTAGGAATTTTTTTTTTAGGTAATATGTACATCTTTATATAGTGCCTTAAATACCTACAATGTTTAATGAAAATTTATGCCGCGGTTAAAGAGGAGTTGCGCTGACAATCTGTTACAGTACTATTTTAAATAAATGGCTAAATTTCTTTGTTCAAAAAGCCCAACATTCTCAGAAAAATAAGGAAATCAAAATTTCCTGGTAATATGCATATCCAAACATTGTGTTTAAAATACCTACAAAGAATAACAAAATTCAGTGCAAAGATTAGGAGGAGTTGCACTGACAACCCCCCAAACCCCCCCCCCCCCCAGAATTGACTGAATGATTGATTGACGGGCGAAAGATATTGCAAATTAACGAATGGAAAAAGCCTCAGCAAATGTGTGTTCCTGATGTAATGTATGCTTGAAATTGATCAATGTGTACCTAACAGAATATTTAGGCAATTATCATGAGTTTTTGTTTAGAAAAAAGTATCAATAGAAAAAAGGCAAACTAAGAAAAAATCATCAACAGGTATAGGAAAAACAGATGTTTTGAAGTAGGGCAAGTACTCACTTGCTTACAATTACAATGAATGCTTAAAAATCATCATTATTCAGATTTAGAATTTCATGATACATGTCCAGAGTTTCCTAAAAATAGATAGGTACATTCGATATTTGTTGATCTTTGATGACTTTCAGGAAATGTTAATTATATCCTTTTAGCCCTTCCTAATAAATGAAACCAATGTTAGACCTTTAGATAGTCTTTGAGAGAGGGAGTTACGTTACTTTGTCATTTTTAACACGTAGCCTATTTGACTGTCATTTTTACCCAACTCCAAAACATGTTACGTATACTGCCTTATAACCATGACCTCTAAACATCTTGGAAAAAACTCCTAAAGGTTGTTGTTATCAGACAGTTCATATATATAATATATGATTCAGGAAGTACAATTAGTTTACACATCGCTTACTGACATACGGAACCTTTTGAGTTTTATTTGATAAACCCTCGAAATTACTTAGACTATCCGCATCCTGGCAATCATTCTTGAAAGCTAACTTCACGGAAGTTCATTAATGGCCTCCTATATGTACATGTAGAGCCGCTGTACTCATCCTGATGAATGAGAGAATTTGCCCAGAATTCTTAAAAAACAACAGTAGATGCCCTCTTGTTGCAAACAGAATGATATTAATCACATCGATATTTCAATATAGATCTTAAATTTGAAGCTTTACTGTATGTATATACATATACCTTACATCCCTGCGCATGCTTTTTAACTGGACTTGATTCATTAGCAAAATTGCATCATTAAAAAACGAGGTATCATTAAAGAATTCAAATTTTAAAACCGATATGAAGAAAATATATTTTCATTGATTTATTCTTTTTAAAGAAAACAAAAAAAAAAAAAATTAAATTATAAGGAGCTTCATCCGTATTGATTTCTTTTCATGAAATAGTCTTTGATTATTTTTCAAAATAGTCCAGGTACTTTCGTGTTTGATGCATGACCTGGTTACAAATTTTATCTTTATCCCTGTTAATAAGTCAGACAAAACTGATGAGGACTTTTAAACGAGTGCTAATGGTTTTAAAAACACTAAGATTTATTCTGTCTTCTGCTACGAAATAAAATCAGAATTGATTTCTTTCCGTTGAACACTATTGTCTAAAGAATTGTTATGTTTCAAATATTTCCATAGGAGGTATAAAAGTATAGTGACTTAGTTTCAAAATGCGCATTTAAGGTTTATTGGTGTACGAAACTTTCATTTTTAAACTCATTGTCATATAGTACTGAAGATATTGAAATCATTTAAATGCAGCACGATTTAATATTGAACAAGTGGTTCCGCCTTCTTCTGATATTGCCTTGATATGCTATTCTTTCATATTAGAGAGAAAGAGAGAGAGATAGAAAGAGAGAGAGAGATTGTATAGAAAAGATCAAAGGGATGAAAGATATTGAATGTGAGGAAATATTTGTCCAACTGTTGTAACATATTTTATAAGCTTACTAAATTAGCATTAATTTGATTAAGTTAGAGAAGCAGCATAAGCAAAACTAAAAAGCATCAATATTTACCAGGAATTATATGTTACAATGAACATGAAAAGCAGGAGGCTTGAAAGAGAGTAAGTACTGATTGATAATTTTTGGCAATCGAATAATAAGCTATAGGGATCATTTTGCGAGGAAAGTAATGTTAGTTGTTTTTTAATGAAATGATATATTATTTTATTAAAATCCGAGTAGAAATGCATCCAAATCATTTGATACATTTTAGGATCATTAAAATGCGATGTCGTAAATATCATCCGTAAATCTATTAAAATTTGGACATAATTTGATTATCAATCAAATTTCAATTGATTTGATTCGTCACAAATAACGATTTTAACCACACCTTATTGATTTTTTACAAATTGAATGTTGTTTCATACCAAAGATTGCATCATGTGACAGCAGTTTGAGCATCTAACCGTATTATAAAAGACAACAGCTGAACACCAACTGGCGTTTTTGTTCATGGCTTATTTATTGAAATTGAACATGCATTTTAACAACCGACCTGCCACCCAATTGGTGGCCAGGTATATGGTTGCACAATAAATCAATCAATCAATCAATCATCAAATCAACAATCAATAGTTCAATCAATAAATATTAATCAATCACATCAGCAATAGGATTGTTCAATCAATCAATCCATAAATAATCAATCAATCAAATTGTTTGATCAATCAATATAGATCAATTATTTTAGCAATAGGATTATTGAATTAATCAATCCATAATCAATCAATCTATCAATCAATATCAATCATCATTGTCAATTGATGAATTGAGTCAATAAATAATGAATGGATCAAATAGTAGATAAATAGCGCTTTGCTTAAAGCGGGTTAATGGCTAAGGCTAGGTAGACCCTGGGCACAGTTGACACCTATTCCCAAGCTTTGAACAGGCCCCGGGAACAGTTGCCTACATCAAAGACCTGAGAAACCTTGCCATGTTGCTAATTCCTCCATACAAACAGCTTAGCTAAGGTGTTTGTCCGCCAGACGATTTGCAACCCAAAACCTTTGAAGGCGAGCACAGGGATACAGGGATGAGGGAAAGTTTAAGGGTAAGCCATGACCAGAATTGAAAAGGTGGGGGGGGGGGGGGGGACAGGGGCAACTGGGAGCATGGGCCAGAAATAGGTTTTAACTAAATCAGAAAAACAATGAACGTTAGATCAACCTGCATCGACCTGTTGGGATAATAACTTATTGTAAACTAAACATGTTTAAAAATGGATAATAGATAATTGTACAATTTTGTAAAACTTTTAAATCCATGAAGCCATAAATGTTAAATGGATGTAATATTAACAAGACATAGTATAGCAAGACAGCTAGAATACTGTTGAATGTAAATGATTGGATTATATGTACAAGGTGACCCAATCTCATACCAATTGTTATTCGGTGTATTCGAGCTCAAAGGCAGAAAGACCCTTTGTATTGTATTCACCACATGTTTACAATAAGGGTCGATTATAGATATGCATGAATCCTGACTTGTAAGTGTGAATGTGATAGGAATGGAGCTAACAATGGTTAGTACAACCATAATCTGAAATAAAGGTTGATTATTTGCTTTAAGGTGGCTCGCTACACCTTGAAAAAGTTTAAGATTAGCATAAAATTAAATGATTATGAGAGATATTATGATGGAAGGAGTATATAAGCCAGACAGGTTAAATAACTTGCAATTTGGAATTAAAAATTTGTTTTCAAAAATTGATTGCATAAACATTAACAAAAATCCCAAACGCATTCAAACTCGTAATATGGAGTTGACAAGCCATATACTTAAACCACTACACAACCAATTGAATTGATAGTTTGACGAACATTTAAATCAACATCTTGTGACAATGTGTCTTGAAAAGTATAAGTCTAGGTGAGTGATGTACCTTAACATGTTGTCCCCAAACAAGTAGACTAAATTTGTAATTGAAATGATGTAACTTAAAAGTCTATGTGAGGGGTGAAGTATGAATAAACTGCATGCAAGTATAATGTGGTAGTTAAGTAGATAAGCGACTGGCCTTCGCAGGTGGCCATGCTTGAAATAATTTGTTAAAACTTGTGTCAAGTAGCAGAATCCACCTGGCTGGGTGGAGAAGTAGTTACTTACCAACTTGATAATTTGTGGGATCAGGAGTGATTGTACTGTGGTACATGATTAAAGCTTAAATTCCTTACAATGAGATGCATAATGTAATGTGGTGAATCGAGATGAACAATGCAGCTTGTAAAAAGGGAGTGCTTTAATTGTTGATGTTGAAAGTGCTGCAATAAGTCTGTGGGTGACACGAAGAAAAGCATCTTATGGGTCATAAGTGATGATTGAGAAGCTAAAAATGAATGCTATATGGTTGCCAGGATTTGAGATGATGATAAAATATGTATGAAGCTGACATGGGACAAAAAATGTTAGATGAGGTCCACAAAGTGGTAATATAAACTAGGGCTTAATGCTACTTCCTGACAACTGCGATGAAATATTTTAACTTGTAAATTGCGTACGGGTACTTATGATCATTGCGATGGTAGACTATATTGAACCCTGCCTGCAGGAGGCCCTAGATGTTTATAGTTGATTGATGCTAAGTATGCAAATCTGTAGAACTTAAACCAAAGACCGACTTAGATGGACTACCAACTAATAATTTAAGGTCAACTGTTAAGGTTAGAATTGTGTAAAACCTCAGAGGATTGATCCAAGGGTTAGAGTAATGACTGATGTGAAACTGGTTTAAAGTAAAAGTGTTATGTATGTTATAGTGTCCTGCACTCTCGGAAGGTATTAATTAGGAAGTATGAATAATAAGAAAATATGCAATGCGTAAGGGTTAAACAGTATTTATGTATGCTAATTGCCAGCAATGAGCAAGCCAAACCTGTCGGAAGTTTGTTTTGGGCGCCAAGCGCCTGAGATTGTGTGTTAATGAGACTTTATATTAAGCAATGAGGGCTTGGTCAATATGGCCAAAGATGTGAATGCTGGCAAATAGAGGATTTAATGTGCATTTCATACCTAGACATACAGGGGTTTTCACGGATAACTGAACATGGTAACTCGAAGAATGGACTGAAAGAGCTATGCTTGATTGCCATAGGTTAATTTTTTAAAATTTTTTTTAAAGAAAAGGTTCCATTTGAAGACCTTTAAGCACATGATTGAGGTTGTTTAGTTGTACCTGAATAGGGAGGACGCTGTTAGAAGATCTCTGGTGTTAATATCTATGTAGAAATGGAATATGAACATTGGTAAAGGTCTGAACAAATCCCTCATGCATCGGAAAGCGTTGGTCAGCAGGCTAGGAAGCTGTTTCAGGTCTTCTAATGATTAACGACGGCATGTATGCTGCAAGCATTTACTTGTGGCAATACTCTACAATATTGTATAACAAGTTTTAGCCAAGTGTAAATAAAAGCTTGGTGGTTAAATCTATAGCAAATAGGTATATATATATATATATATATATATATATATATATGTAAAATCAACAACACTAGGCATCTTTAAAGTGTCGGATCTAATGTATAGATACTAAGCCAGTAAAATGAATATATAAAGCACTGAAAATGGCTAACGACACGAACAATTGAAATTGTCAAATTTTCGGGACAACCAGTCCCTTCTTCAGGACATAAGAAAAAAATTACATAGGTAACAACAAAGAAAACAAAATCTAGCACTACAAATAACACTACTAAAGAAACTATAAAAAATAATAACTACATTATATACAGTTTCGATAATCAATGTTGGTAAGGTTTTGCCAATGCGACCGATCGCTCTGGAGTAATCAATCGACTGTCAACTTCACGCCTGATCGAGTTAATTAGGCTAATTAAAATTGATGTCCGAGTTAATAATGGAAAATTCAAACTCCCGATGTTAAGTCGTACGGCGCTTTGGTTTAGATCCGAAGTATTTAATTAATTATGCAAAGAATCGGAGTTTGGTGTAAAGGAGAAAAAAATTTAAATTAAAAATAAAGAAACATTACTAATAATTATTAATAAATGAAAAATGGTATAATAAGTAATAAGTGATAAGTCGCAGTTGACAGATTTGGTAAGATTACTATATGGGTATCAGGTGATGTTGGGCTATGTCACATTCATTTTAATGAAGTCAATTTGCTTGTTCATGCCATCAGGTCTGAATGATTTAAGTCTGTGCATCCAGAACTTTTGTTTGCTTTTCCTCTCCGCGTCTGTCCACTGAGGATTATGGTCAATAACCACTACTGTCATGTCTTCCCCTTTGTGACCACTTATATTAAAATGTTCCCCGACGGGCTCCTTGATTTTCTCGGTGTTTATGGTCGAGCGGTGGTTGTTGATTCTTCTGCGGAGGTCACCTGTTTCCCAAATGTATTGCTTAGAGCAAACCTTGCAACTGATGAGATAGATGCAGTTGTCTGTTCGGCAAGATGTGTTGCCCAATATTTTGTAGGTACGACCCGTAATGGGGCTTTTGAAACTGTCCGTGTTGTTGCTGTGCTTGCACAACAGGCATCTGGCGTCTGAACACGTTTTAAAACCGCCATTGGGCAACGGGTTGTCTAATCTTGCTCTCACAACCATGTCCTTTAAGTTCCTTGGGCGTTTAAATGCAGCCATTGGTGGATCCTTGAAAAGATCAGCCATTCTTTCGTTAGAGTAAAGAATGGGCAGATATTTTCTAAGGATGCTGTTAAGGTTCTTAAGGGCGGGGTGGTAGGTAGTGACAAGTGGAACCCTGCTTTTGTCTGATTTCTCTTTGTATTGCAGAAGCGTTTTCCTGTCTTTTGTAACAATCTCATCAATTGCAGATTGCACTGTGTGGGCTTTATAGCCTCGATTACACAGATAGGATTTTAATATCTTGCTCTGTTCTTCAAAGATTTCATTAGAAGAACAGATTTGTCTTATTTGGGTTGTTAATCCTTTAGGAATTCCTCTAAAAGTATGGGGAGGGTGGCAGCTAGACGGCTTGAGATAGAGATGAGAATCAGTGGGTTTCGTATGGAGACTGAATTTTATTTTACCATCTTCCAGAGTTGAGGTAGTGTCCAAAAAATGTTTTTAGAACTAGAAATATCAACTGTAAATTTAATTGAATTGTGGAAGGAGTTGGCGAAGGTCATGAAATCATTTAGGGAGTCTCGGTTTTCAACCCATTTCATCTCAATATCGTCTATGAACCGCAACCATTACTTCTGTGTCAGTAATGATGGTGATGACTTAACTGTCTAAGCTTTTTAGGAACACTCCTGTGGGTTTTTTTTTCGTCAAAACAATATACCCACAGCTAACATTAAAGAAAGGTTTAAATCGATGGAAGACAACATCTTCATTGACACGTAAATGTTTTGTTTAGGGAGTTTTTGTTTTGTTTGTTTGTTTTGGGTTTCTATTGGGGGGAGGGGGGATTGACAAGTATGAAACAAATGAAACAGTGGATAAATCTTTGCTTGCTAAAGTATTTCACGATTGATTACGATTAGACTTAGTGAAAATTCTTTCTATTTTCGAAACCATCTGAAAAGACATTATAATGCAGATGTTCCGTTGTCGTGCTTTGTTATTGCCTATATATCCAAATTATCTTGTAATGCCTAAAAAATACTGCGCACAAATACGAATTTCACCAAGTTATCAGATGTGAAAATGTTTACAAAATTTTATTTTTGATATTTAAAGTGTCAAGTAAATGTGAGCACACATCAACCAATTAATTCATATTTCAGTTAAGTTTTTAAACATGGTATTACCAATGTTTGCATTAATATTTTGAGACAATGTAAAATTATTATAAATTAATAAAAAGGTCATAACTCCGGCGATTTTTTTTTACATAGTCGCAAATAGTTAACAATGATCGTTAACCGACAGTACAATACTTTTTCCATTTTAAGCTGCAAGTAAATTAGCAAAACTTCTCATTTGCATATCATTGTACTGCACTATACGCAAATTTTAGAATCATATAATATAAAGTTTCAGTTTTTAATTCATTCAATTCCATTCATTGATGTTGCCATGTGCTATTTTTTATGAAGCTTTTTATTTGATATCACTGCTTCAGCAACTTGTGGCCATTCTAGACCTTCTTCACTGTGTGACTCTGAACATATTTCTGTATAATTATGTAATTTTCATTGTTTATTTTAAACCATTTCCTTTAATTACCGATCTAGTTTTTAGCATATTTTTGTGAATTTTAATTTTTTTTCGTTTATTTTTCAAATGTTTATATGTTATAACCATCTATTACAGGATTTAATAAAAATATCTACAGAAAAATGAGCACTTTAAAATAATTGGTTTTACCGAAATGCCTAACAGTATTCATAGAGCTAGAATCATCAAAAACTGAAAATATTTCCACTCTCAGAGTAACTGTTGCTTGAAAGTACATTATTATGTTAATCAATTTCAACATTCCGTAATACTCTCAGTCTTTTGATTAGAACACTTAATCTTAAATCTTTAAAAGAAGATAAAATACTTATTTAATCCGTATACCATTTCCATGATCTTTTGGATACACAACACACATTTTTATGATGAGAGACCTCTTCACGGCAGTTTATAAAAAAAACAACCGTAATTTTATATAAAAAGAGAAATTAAAAATATCGTTAACTCTCAAAAAAGGATTTATATAGACTCCCGAGTACATACAATTTAAATAAAACCATTTCCCTATTTCAATATAAAAAAAAATATATAGCAAATGATTATGAAGTATAGGAAGTTAACTCTTATATTTAAGAAGATAAAATATTGATATGCAGCATAGTTTTTATGGTGTATTAAAAGTCATGAATATTGTGAGCTTTGGTTTCTATACGTTCGTCCATGTTACGCTATCCAACGGCCTTACAGGAGAAAACATCTGTAGGTATAATGACACGCATATTAGGTAAGAACTAACAGAATTATTAAAAGTAAAAGAATCGATTTATTATAATACAGTGTATGTAATTTTACTGTGAAGTTTTTTGTCAATAAGTATGTATTAAATTGTCTTTCTATGCGTTTATATTTTTTGTTACTATCGAAGATTTTCTTCATTACTAAATCTAATAAAACACTTTCTTGTTTGTTAACAATTACTTCATATATTCTTTTAATATTTCACTTAAAATAGGAGTCTTCTCATTATCAAAAATACTTCTTATATTCAAAAAATTAAAAATGTTCACACAATCAAACAGACCATATTACTAAATTACAATATCAGTTTAATCGACCATCTTATTTTCGCAGCAAGGTCAGGTCAGGGTCGTTATCTTTTTCCTCAACTTAAAGGATTATAAAAAAATAGATGTAGTCTTTTATGTGGCACTAACATCTTTTCATGAAATAAAATTTTTATTTTTCAATAAAATGATATACTAGCATAATGTCTTTCAGTTTATACTACTAAACTGAAATTAATATTTAAACTAAAATTGATATTGCTTACCCACATTTCCTCTAATTTTCTAAAATTTTGAAGATATTTTGATTATTTTTCTATGCTTCTATTATTGAAATATTTCACATTTTTACATATTATAAGGACTTTATGTACAGATATTGAAAGACAGAAAAACTAATATATTGATCATTTAGTAAGAGAGAAACTCATGGTTATTTATAGAATGAGCGCTTAGAAAAGCTAATAAAAATGTAATTTGTTTAGAAAATAATATTTTAAAAACACATTTTTAAACCCGTATCTTGTTATTAGTATACACAAGTTTATCTTTTAAAAAGATACGTGAGCTAGCGCTGTAGCCATCATAATATCTAAACCTTTAATTTGGTTTAATTTTCTGAATCGATTAAATAATTATTTAATTTAATAGTGGTGCACTAAAGATGTGTTGAGGTTGGTGTCTCAATTCAGAATGGTGAATCTAGAGTGGGCTTCACATCGGCACTGGCATAACTCATTAAATGTGCTTTCATTATTTTGTATTTGCTGTAATTTCAATTTTGAGATGATGGTACAGTTCTGTAGCAATCGTATCTTCTCGGGCCTTTCCGGCAAGCTCGGAAAACATATCCGAGGGTTTTTTTTCAAGCTTAACGGAAAGACCTAGGAAGGTAGTTAAGAAAAGATAGTAATTATAATTTTAGAAATAACTTGGCATTATAAGACCTACTTTTTGGCATTTATGTACAGGTTGAACAACAAAACACAAAACTTCAGATTATATGTAGATGTCATGATAATACAAAATTGACATGGTACAGTTTATCTACAGGAGTATTCCCAGAATCCCCTACTGTGAAGTCAAGCATGCGTATTCCAGTAATTAAAAATGACTAACGTAGTTGCTAGTGCTCGAGAACCAGAAAAATCCAGCATTAATGTTGTTGTTGTAAAAATGCTTATCAAGTTCACAAATCTACAGTAATTTTGAATTACAAAAACATGTGATATTTTCCTACGCCAGTGTTCCGCCAAAAAATAGCCTTTGTTAGATTCTTAACTTTAGTTACTATTTCTATGCCAAGTTGTACAATTGTAAGAGAGAACAAAAAATATGATCTTTTAATTTCCTTTCATCTTGAATAAATGAACGTTTAATCAAATGTACTTTTGATATTTTGACAAGTTGAAAACCAGACAAGACTCCTTTCTTAAGCTAGGCATCTTAAAATATGTAATAACTAATTTATGATCCCTCTAGCTCCTCTTGAATATTACACTTGTATGGAAGGGGATGGTTGTGGGTTTAAAATTATATTTGTAATAGGACATCTCAAGTTTGCATTACGTCAATTTATACAAGCTGTCTTGTACGTACTTTTAAAATTCTTTCAAGATGCTGTATAAACTATGAAGAAAAGAATAATAAATGCGTAGGTATGTATAAATTTGCAAAACACATATATGAAAACGAAATAATTAACCTTTACTAGGCAATATTTTTAAAAATATATTTCCATTTTTCTTACTCTAGTTAAGCAATGAATATAAAATGGCTTTTTTAATTTTTCGAAACAAAACAATGAAAAAATATTAAAAATAGTTTAGGTACTTTTTTTTTACACTTGACATGTCAACTTGTATAAAAGGTCACGTTAACGTTTTGATATTGTCAGAATGCAGACCCGGCTTTTTTGGGATGAACTGTCTTCAAACATGTGCAGAAAACTATTATGGCAATTTATGCAAAAATAAATGCAACTGTAATGAAACACAAATATGCCATGATGTGTGTGGATGTTTACGTAATTCAAGTATGACAAATGACAGTTCAACAGCAGAGAATGTGACATCATCATATTTTGCGGAGGCATGTTTAACTTCAACTGATGCGGTACTTACAAGTCGAGGTATCAATTATTGCTTAATATCTTCATTTTTAACTTCAATTGACCTGCACCTTATTTTTTTATCACTTACTTACTTCACTTGTTTTCCTTATAGCTACCAGTAACATTGTATTCAATATTACACAACCGAAACAAGGTTTGTGCATATAATATCCATTATCATATTCATTTCTTTAGAGAATTCAAGGTTCAAGGTCAATAGATACATGTTTATTAAAAATTATATAACTTACTCACATATATGTTACATTAGGCCTAGTATTTTAGTATATAACTGGTGATTTTAAATTCAAAAAAATTGTAAGATGTTAGTGATGTTAACAGAGGACTTGATATTTTTGCTCTGTGTTCGATACATGAGCATACGCTATTTATGTCATGAATTCAGTATTGTTGTATATCTGATATAACGAACCTAGATTATTTAACAATTTAATTTGGATCAAATGGTTAAGAACTAGAATATATGATATCGCTGAAAGTCGTATTTCGGATTTTTTTTTTATATTTTTGTCCTTCGAGATCTTTCGCTCTTGACTAATAAGAATACTTCATCGCGTGTTTGTTTTCAAATATAGATTCAACTACAGATGAAATATTTTTTACATTCAAATTCCTTATTGGAGCAGCGAGTGTAATTAGTGTATGTTTCGTAGTCGGAATATGGATATTATATCGGTAAATGTTTTAATATTTTGGTTAAAAAATAAGCATTATTCGTTTGTTTTTTTAATTAATTTTCACGTGTTTAACATTTACCTGAACTACATTCTTCTCTTGTCATTCGTAGGCTGCACTTGCGAAACAAAAAAGAAGGTATTAACCCATCATTTTCTATCTTAGTTTAATGTTATCTCATACATGTAAGATTTCCCCGTAGCAAACAAAGTGAAAAACAACATTTTGTTTTTAAATTTTAGAACGTCGAAGTCACCAGAATGTGGTTTATGATTTAGAAGAATCACCTAGGATACAGGAAAACCCAAATGATCATGAAGAGCCGGCAGAGCATCTGTATGGTACATGTAGTTACGAGGAGGCCTGCTACAGCACACTAACGCTCAGAGTAAACAATGAATCAGTTCTAGAGCTTTATACATCAAAACAGGAGGAAGTCTTTAATGATCATAAACGTTTATGAGCATGCTTACAGCTTTGAACGTCAAAATGATGATGGACAGTCACTAAATGTATTCATATCTAATTTGAGTGAAGCAAGTGAATGACTGAAAACTTCCTAAACGTCATACTTTAAGGAGGTTGGCACCTGAAATACTAGTGATGTCAATCATCCAAAAACCACTTGGATATAAAAATGGGGACAAAAATGTTCATTTGTTTTATTTGTGACCCATGTCACATGCCATTTTTGGAAAATATAGGGCCCCTAAACAGAAATGATAATTTTCCTGAAATTTTTGCTAAAATTTGGCATGGAAATTGATTATTTGAAGAAATCAAACAAATATTTATAATTTGAACAATTATCTAATTATGATTTTAATACAGCATGAAGTTAAACACAAGTAGTGACTATAAAAGTAATATCTAAGTCAAAGTTTTAAAATTCTTGCTTTACTGGTGGCTTCAAATGCCAGTACATAATGAACACAACAACAGATGTTACAAAATTTTGAAGTAATCAAATACATGTAATAACGCAAATTAAAAAAATACTTGTAATGTCATCTTTCCAAACCTTTGCATACAAATAGACATACATTTAATGTCTCATTTAAAAGTAAAAAAAGTAGTGGACACATCTAAAAAATTTTAGATATAGCATTAAAATAAGCTAATTTTAGGCAAAAAAATGGAGTTAATCTTTTTTTAACTTCTATGAAATATAAGCTAAATATGCCAAAATATATCGATAGAAATATCAAAATATTGTTCAAATATGTTTTTTAGAACATCATGAATAAATCGTAATACACAAACTATAAAGAAGTTTGGTGTGCGCTAAAAATTAGGAAGCTAAAATAACAGTACCCTAAAACTACTGAGTTATGAAAATTGTTCATTTCCTTCTTGAAAACCTTCCGCCACAAAATATAGTCCCTTACTAAACTCTGTAAAAATGTAAAAAACATTTTAAACAATTTCATTCAATAAAGTTTATTTGGCATTGTAAGATATAAATATACTACTAGAATTATTATGTGATGCAGAATGGCTACCCAAAACCTAAGGAGCGAACCTCTTTAAATTGAGCGCAAGATCAAATTTAAAAGAATTAAAGAGACACTACAGCTTATTTTCCTCATCTTGGTTATTTTTTTTTTAACACAGTACAATAAAAGAATAGAAGTTTGCATGTACTGAAAGTTCTTATCTTTTTACTGCAATAATAAGCTCACGACTGCGTGCTAATGATGTTCTGGATTTCAAAATTTACATCATATCGACTCGAACTTTAAAATTTTATTTACATCACGTGAATTTGAATGACAGCAGTTGTCAATAAAATATTGGATATTTTAAAGAAATAAACAGTTAGTGAAAATAATTCATGCACAGAATCATGTTCATGACAAATAAAGCGTCTTAACTCTTGATGTCAAGAAATTTCTACACTTGTTACGACCACAGGGCGTTATTTTAAATGAGGCATCTGACGAACAAGGGAAATGGAAATGCTCAGCGGATCTAGATGTTAAATATTCATATACGTGTATATAAAATGATGTATTGATCACACAGGGATTTATTATTATTTTTTATCTCCTACAAGATATATAGTTCGCACCTGTATTTTGTTTCCTTGTCGTTTGACTTTTGGCTTTCTAGCCAAATCTGTCGAAATTTGAAAATTTCGTTTCATCCTCTTGCTGAAAGCCACGCTGAAATGTTTACAATCAATGCGCATGCGGTGTTGAACGAAAGGCTGGGCTAGCAATATTTACTGTATAGGCCTTCCAAAATTATTCTTTTTTAATTAGTGATAAATTGAGAATTTAATATTTTACAAAGCGTAATTTTTGCAAAGTTCATCCTTTTAACTTTGCAAAAAAAAATTCATTTAAGTTACAGGAAAACTGTCATGGTATTTGCGCAAAATGAGCTGTAGTGTCTCATTAAATAACAATATCGATTGACGCTAACAACTTATTATTTATTATAAATTTTGAACTTAAAAAACCATATAAATTGGACGTTACTCAATAAATAAAACGAACCAATTCGTACCTTCTATTTGCCATTTTAGTTTCCAGAGCAATTTCCAGAAAATGCTAAGAGCGAGATGTTATGGTGGAAATGAGGTCGGAAATAGGGTGAGGTCACCATGCATCGGAGATTTTTTTTATTAGACTAGACAAACTTATTAAAACTTAATATACAAATATGTTTTAAACACGTATACGTTTTGTTTTGCATTGAATTCTAAATTTAAAAAAGCCTTACCTTAAAATAATAAAAAATGTATGACTTTATCATATCAAAGAAAATTTTAAAACTATGTGTCAATATAAAGTCAGATTAACCATCATTAAAAAAGTGGAATAAGGATAAGCAAGATTTTATAAAAGTGCAAATTATAAGAGTTTCGTTTTTTATATCGCAAAAGACGTCATCTACCGTAAATGAAAAACCGAATGTTTTAAATAGAAGTGATAAAAATCAGCCTCATTTCACCTTAGTCAGTTAATTTTATTGTCATTTTCTGCCCAACAAATTAATTATAAGTTCAACAGTGATTAAATCCAACCCACTTTTAATCAAAAAATGTTCCGTTTTTGTGTTAAACCGTAAGACAGATTGATAATAAATTATTAAGGTCTTCCGTTTCCAACGAAAGACCTTATAGTTTTCGTACTGTTTCTTATTAAGATCTTCCGTTTCCAACGGAAGACCTTATAGATATTGTAATGTTTTTTGGGGTTTTTTTTCCCCTTTTTTGTCCACAAGATTTCTCAGAGATGGCCGGATAGATTTCTTTGAAATGTTCAGGGATGATAGAGAACGATTATAGCTCGAGGTGTTTTTTTTAAATTCTCAAAATCCATTTCCTGTTGTCCGTTTCCTGTCCCGCGAAAAAAAAGCTAGTGACATCGAGATCTCAAAAACGATAAAGATTTGAGCATCCAAACTTTGTAGGATGATAGACCTATAGTTGTAGATGTACTTAAACTATTTTGTTTGTTCGTCATAACTTCCGGTCGTCACCGGAAGCACTTCAAAATTTTTCTTTTTACGCAGTTGTTTGAAAGTTTAACTGTTTTTCTTTGACAATTTTAGTAAAATTGATAAACAATAAAGTACAGTTGTCTCATGTTCAAGAAATGCTAACTTTTATTTTCACTGAGCATTTCCGTTTGTCAGTTTCCTCTCAAGAAACAAAAAACATTGACTCCACGAGATCTCAAAAACGGTGACGACTCCAACAACCAACCTTTGTGGGATGATAGCCCTAAGTATGTATCTGTGTTTACATTATTTTGTTTGATTCGTCGTAACTTCCGGTGGTCACCGGAAGCACTTAAAGGTTACTATTTTTTTCTTATTTTATTTATTTTACATGGAATGAATATATCAATATAAAATCTTACATATGTTAACTATACAATGTTAAATAAGCAAACATATTCTACTTCCGGTGAGATATATCAAATATCTTAGGTAGCTTTCCTTTTTACAAATTTGATACCAGCGAGATTTTAGTCACTGTAATGGATTGAGACACGAAACTTTTATGAATGATAGACAATTGATTGAAGATGTGTTTAACGGGTTTTATTTTGTCAACCGTCACTTCCGGTACTCACCGGAAGGGTTCAAACAATTCATGTTTTTTAACAAGGTTAACAGACTTTCTTGGGTGTTTTATCTAGCCTGATAAACAGTGATGTACACTAGGCAAATGTACAAGAAATACCAGCTTTTATTTTCATTATCACTTCCGTTCGTCCGTTTCCGGTCCCGAGACAAAAAACCTAGTATAAAACAGGATCTCAGATTTGGCAGAGAGTATCGATATTTCATCGTATCATATAAAACAAATCGGACGGAAGACCTACTCGTTACTTGTAACGAGATCTAATTTTTTTATCTTTGTAAAAGCGCACAAGTTGACGGTCTTTACTTGGTTTATTCCCACTTAGCCAACATTCTGAAATTCCCAATTCCCACCTGACCAACATTTTGATTTTTACATCAGAGTGATCAGCAGGCTATAGTCTGTTTTAACTTGTAAACTGTTTTCCATTGGCCATTAATATTTGATTTTGGATATCTTTAAACGAACAAAGCAGAAAACGATTACGATCTCATAATTTCCATCAAGTTTTACTCAAGCATTTTTGCGCTTTCTTAACGTCATATTGTGAAGTTTAAAAATTTGATGACACGTTAGAGCATAAAGAAAATGAAGAAGAAAAAAATGAAATGGGATTTATAGCTTTAATTTTTATATACTTGCATCATTATTTAAGGTTATGTTAAAGTTGAGCCAACTTATAAAATTAATTCAAAATATGATGATGATACTAGTAGACAAGCCATGATGAATATAGCTCAATTAAAGTCACAAAATAAGAGGGGTCTCAACAGTAAATTACTTCAAAATAATAATTCTGAAATTACATTTTCATCTGAATTACTTAAAAAAAAACCCCAAAAAAACCCCTCAATTCATATTTATTCTACTGTAACAAATATTTTATCCCCCACAACCACTTTTATCTGAAAACAGACTATAGTTTATCTGTTATTAAATTCCTTTGTTCTCCACCTGCAACCCATTCCTACTTAGCCAACACAGATCTACCTGAATTTTACCTGTATTTTTTCAAAATGTTGCCTAAATAAAAAGACACCCCTTAATTTATTATAAAGTTACGTGTCATGTTTTGTAGGCACTGGCACAATTAAGTTCCTTTATTGATAAAAAGCTCTGAACACGGAGATAATTAATTTGAATTACTAGTTATTAAAAATAACCACAGTTTTTATTCTTTAGACCTGTAAATTTTGGTTACTAGCATTGAATGTGAACGTTTTTTTAGTCATTTTCTTTACTGTATTGTTATAAAATGGTTTGTTAAGGGCCTTCTTTAAACTAAACAAGAAACGCATGGGCCACATCGTTCACGTGAGCCACAATAGCCATGATAAAATCAGATTTGCGGAGTCATATACAAAATATCTGGACAGTAAAAATAATGAAGTCCTGTATAAAAAGATTTTATTTGTTTCTTTAGATATTCTTATGTTAAACATTAAGCCCCTTTTTGTAACATGATAATTTCATATTCATTTCACATACTTATTATTGCAGTTCTCAAGAAGATCTTAAACAATGGCTCATATCTATAAACCTATATCAAACTTTAAGCCCCTGGTGGGGCCCAAAAATTGTCAAGGGGCCACAGACTAAGCAATTGAGAATCAACAATACGACAAGATGCCCGCAAATAATTTGAGAATAATTAAAAAAAATGTCCTATAATTTGAAAATAATTTTAAAAAATGTCCTATGTAAAAATTGGACCCCTCCCCCCACAATGTGGCCTAATCCCACCCCCGAAGATCACAATTTTGATAAACTTGAATGTACACAATCTGCGGATGCTTTCACCAAAGTTACAGCTTTTCTGGCAAATGGGTTTTAAAAAAGATTTTTTAAAAAGATGTTTTCTATATATTCCTATATAAATATTCAACCCCAAATTGTGGCCCCACACTACCCACGGGGAAGAGATTGGAACAAACTTGAATCTACATTACATCAGGATGTTTCCACACAAGTTACAGCTTTATAGGCCATTTGGTTTTCGAGAAGATTTTTTTTTAGATTTTTCTCTATATATTCCTATGAAAAAAACAACCTCCCATTGTAGCCCCACCCTACCCACGGGGATCATATTTTGAACAAACTTGAATCTACACTACCTGAAGATGATTCGACACAAGTGACAGCTTTTCTGGCCAATTGGTTTTCGAATAGAAGATTTTTAAAGACTTTTCGCTATATATTCCTATGTAAAAATTCGACTCGCCAATGTAGCCCCACCCTTCCCCCGGGTATCATGATTTTAACAACTTGAATCTACCTTACCTGAGGATGCTTACTCATAAGTAACAGACTTTCAGGCCAATTGGATTTTGAGAAGAATTAAGATTTTAGAGATTTTTATATATATATTGCTTTGAAAAGATTGGAACCACCCCCCCCCCCCCTCAAAGTTTGGCCCCATCGTTTCCCCGAGGATCATGATTTGGCCCTTTTTTAAATGAAGCTTGAGAACCTTACCTCAAGATGCTTTGTGCTTTGGTTGAAATTGGACCAGTGGTTCTGGAGAAGGAGATGATAATGTGAAAAGTTTATAACAACAACGGCAACAACGACAAAAACGACGACAGACAACCATTAATTTTTTTATCACAAATCTCACTTGCATCTTTGGCAAAGGTGAGCTAAAAAGGATTCTTTTTAATCTTGAATTTAAAAAATAAAATCGTGAAAGGTTTTAAAATGTTTCTAACTCAATTTAGAAACAATGTAGATGAGGTTCCATTTACACCCAGGATAAATCGTCAAATTCAAAAACAACTATTAAATGAAAATCGTATGTAATTTTGATTCAATTAATTGTTTATTTCAAAACGAAGTATATCACAATGTGTAGGTATCTAAATAATCTTTAAATTATACGTCATGCGATATATTATGCGAATCAACACCATTAGTTTCTAACATTTTTTTTTGTTCTAGATTATTCAATAGCCACCGAAAACCGGATTTCATATCGCTGTTCTAAATTTTAGCTTTTAGCTTTAATATATTGCTTTTCTGGTCACCAAACCTTTGAACAACGAAAACACTTCATGTAACCACATAAGAAACTATTAGCCAAGGATGGATAGTGGGAGAATATTTCAAAATCTAGGTTCTTACTAATAAGGTTTTATGTAACACTTCCATATAATCGCATACTTCCTTTCAAAATAGACAATGAAAATAACTTTATTCATTTTAGTCTATCAGTTTCTTGATGCTTTACTGCATAATGCTAGAGGAAAGCGTGTTATAGTTGTCCCGTGTTAACGTTTCCGTCACTTTTGCACGATTTTTTAACAAAAATAAACAAACATTTCAAAGAAATACAGTTGAAATTGATGAAAGGGAAAATCCAAGATTTCTTCATTCAACCTTTTTTTCACCCAGAGAAGATCAAACGAACGTAAAATAATTTCTTACAAAATTTATAATGGGGAAATGAAATATTTAATCATTCGGAAGTCATTCGCATCACCCCACACAATTTTTCAACGTTATCATCCGAGTACTTTCATGTCACTTGCAACGCAAATTCCCCGTAAACTTTTTATTTTTAGCTGTGGTTTGAAATTTGCAAACTAGGGGGCGTTTCAAGAGAGAAATTTCTGGATTTTTTTCAAGTATTTAATGAACATCTTTTAAATTCTGAGGTATTTATGAATATCAAATGATTAAAGAAAATTTGCTTGCACAAATATCTTGGGACATAGTCTAGCTAAAGATTCGCAAGGCATGAGTTGAGTTAAAAATCCGCTGGACCTTTATATTTTTAACCTTTAGAAACATTTAAAATAAGTTTTATTGTCAAATATTGCACTTTTTGACAATTTTACAACAGTTATCATATTTTAAATATGATGATAAAGGAATATATAGCGAAAATGTGAGACTGAAATTATTATGGCCCTGGGACCTGATCCACATTTACATCGCCTTTCATCCGACCTTAAGAGAGTGTTTTATCATTAGCATTTTAGTAAGGTTCTTTTTAAGGTGAGTTGGGTTGTTTGACCCCAAATCAAACATTTTTATGAAAATTTTGTCAACTTGTTTAAAGTTTGCTGCAATTTAACTGTAAATAACTGTATGATGAAATAAATTTGGCAAGTGCAGAAAAATCATTCAATGATACATTTTTTTAAATGAATACAGTCAAACTTCGTTATCTCGAACTAGATGAGACTGTTTAAAAACTTCGAAATATCCGATTATTCGAGATATCGAGGGTAAAATACTTTAAAAATAAGTTGTTGGGACTTACAAATCACACTTACATATCAATTGTATTCGAGGTATCAGTGTTCGAGATATCGAAGTTCAACTGTAACTGTTATCGAAACCATTATTAATGACATGAAAACGTGTTAACTCCGCTATATATCAATTCTCCCGCCTAAGAAATTATGCAATAAAATACTTTTCCATTAGCGCATTTGGAAAAATGCGAACACCTAAAACCGACTTTTGGACATTAGAATCCTATGAAAATTTTCGAACATTTCGAGAGCTTGTGTAATCGTAATACGAGTTTAATTTGAGATGACAGCTTCATTTCTCCTGAAAAAGGTAACATAACTTTCAAGGTTCAGACGCATATGGGCTTATTCTCGAATGACCATCAAGACCTTTTTGAAAACTTAGTAATTATCTGCCTGTTACGTAAATATTTAAATTAGGGTTTATGTTTCCTGTCATAAAATACAAAACTATCTCAAATGGATGGATTTGGTAAGTTCAGGCATTCAGTATAATTATATAATTGTGCTATCAAAACTGTTAAAACAGTTTTCACATTGTCTGTGTGGTATTTACATCGTAATGGTAATTACGATCTTTTGTTTGTTTGTGTTTGCTCTTGTCTCGTCTACCTACACTCTTGAAAGAGGACTTGTCTGTTTTAAGAATGAGACTACACGAAGGTTGGTAATATTTTCTTTTTAAAAAAGTACAGTACATATTTTTGATTTATTGTTATATATTGTGTTTTAAAACCTTGTTTCAATATATTAGATTGACTGGGACGTTCGTTATTTGTTATTTCATTATTTTGAACTAGATCATAAACAAAATACTTCATTGTTTTACTACGAAAATTCGAACAAATGTAGCTATGATTGAAAATTCCAATCTTCATATTAATTTTCCATTTGTTAAGTGTATTTTATAAAAATCAATCCTTTCATATTAAAGCCTCAGTAACAACAGTTCGAGCGTGTTCGGTGATCATAACCGTGCGTGTGCTACGGCCTTTGCCAGTCCTGGCTTTCGTGGCTGATAATACGGCAAGAAAATAGTATTGAAGTACTTGCAAGTACAATGGAAGAAAAACGAACGTTTGACGTGCCAGTCGTAAGTGTCACGTACGGCTTTATTTGGAGACATGTTGCTACTCGAAACGTTCGATGCCTGTTAGAACCGTACTTGAGTCTTACGATTGTCGTGCAACAGACGTACATTCGCCTTGCGAATGGCAGTATTGACAATCGCGTCGAGAGTCACTTACAAGTCAATTATATCGTCGTCTTTCTTTACCTCACGACAGTTTCACGGACAGTTATAAGTTTTCCTGTTAAATAAGGAGTGTTTCTCTTTTATCTTTAGACATTTACCGGAATTAAAATTCATAATAATTCTGTTGTAATAAGTAAATATTGAAACGTCAAAAGAGCTCGAAGAAAAAGAAGACTACTATTATGTAATTGCTGCTTTATTGAACAGACTAGCTAAAATAATGTTTTCAAAATATAATTTATCTTTCGTGTCTGATAAAAAGATTTAAAAATTGCTCTAAAATCTAGGGGAAAGTGTGGACAAAAATCTAATCGAATTAATTATCAAATGACACTTTTTCCTGGGTAATGTTGTAATAATGACTTGAGTCTCAATAATTCGAATTCGAATGCTGTTACATTTTTGTTAACTATTTGTTGAACTTCACAATATCTTCGAAAAGCTTTGATGAAACCTTTAATTAAAAGTAAAAATCCACATCGAATTACTTTACTTTTACAAATTTTATTATTTAAAAAAGTTAAACTATTTACACTTCATTTATGTCTACAAATTCATTTCTGGTATTCTGTTTCGATATTATCATACAACAATTTGTAAAAGTTTTAATGGTCATAAGGTATGATAATAAATATTTTCATAATGGAGAAACTACTCTGTTAACAAACGAAAATTATGATACTCACGAAATTTACTAGTATCGTATTTTTAAGTATATGATAGTTTTATTAAAAACTGTGTACCCAATTTTTGAGCTAAGTCCTACAACAGTTCCCTCTAGTACGGTGTGTTGAAGTATTATATAGATGCTATTAGTTGGAAAAATCGTTCTGCGCTTCAATATCATTTGTCTTCTCCTCACTGTATATGATTCTATATTAGGACGCTTGCAAGTTAAAGTGCTTGGGGAATTTTCTTCCTTTTTTCTACAATCTGCTTAAATACTTGGTTCCATCTCGTCCGGTATTTCTTCTTTGCCTCCCATCTTCTTGTTAAAAAGAACGTATTTTTTGGTTTGGTTTTTGTTTTTCGAGGGGGATTCCTAGAAGTTTTGATTTGATTTTGATGAATGGTAAAACTGTCAATTCTTTTAACCTTGTGGGGATATTTTTCGTATCATTTTTTTATATCTTATTTATGGGCGATTCGTACGCACCACGATCGATTTGTATGGCGTAAGTACGTTAACAATGCGTTCAATTTATATGTTGATGATGGGCACAAGCGACTTGTCGTCAACGTACTAGTAACCCAAGGGACAAGTGAGATCTCCTTACGTCTTTCGTGCATGTAAAATCCTATGGTTATCTTACGGGTTCCTAGAGTGTAGTGCAACTGCAGGGTACGTTTTAAAATCTCGCAAGGAAACTGTGGTGACTGTTGTGCATGTCTAACATCCACCGTGCGTGCTTACACGAAGCGTGTTTCTCAAGATTTTCATAAAAATCCGCCCGCAGACCACCGGTAGAAGCACTTACGACCAGTTGTGAATAAGGCTATAGTCATTCAAATTCTAAACTATTTTATTAATTGCTTTGAAACTTTGTTTAAATGTGAAGAGGAGACAGGGCGTTGATCACGTGACTTTTGTTGATCAAATGACAGGTATTATAGAATATATTGCAATGGGTAATAAATATTGTGGAAATCAAGTTGTTTGAAATCTTTTTCTTTATAATGGTTAGGTATGTAAAGAAGATATCTTCATTTTGATGTGTGCCCCAAAAACACATTTTTTCATTTTGTTAAATAGGTAAACATATTCTGACCAGTTGTATTATGTAAAATTTCCAAATTAAAAATACATTTGTTCAACTTTCTTAATTTTAACAATATAGATGTACAAAATCGTAAGTGCTTAATATCATTTACTGATCTGTAAAGATTAATAAATAAATTCAAAGAACGTATTTCTTTTTGATGATTTAAAACACAGAAAATTTCCAAATAAGTCATAAACCAGAAATTTGGGATAGGGTGATTCCTCTTGAAGTATCTCTGTTGTGTCAAAAAAGTAAAAATCACATGCTAAGGTTGATATTTGAAAGTTTTAAGTAAATTACAAGTAATATTTTTGTGCTATCACGTTCTGTTTAAATATATAACCAAAAGCTTCAACATTTGTAGTGATTATTTTATGAATATTTTCGTAAAATTATGATATTGCTCTGTCAAAATGTTGTAATTAATTTTGAAATTTATATTTGCTCTTAAAATTTGTGAGCAAAATTTGCAAATTATTTCATTGAATTAATTAATTATTTCAGAATATTGATATTGTAAAAAAAAATCATAATGCCAGAAAAAAGGGGGGTCATATCATAATGTACCCCTTGTAAGACAAGAAAGTGGCATAAAAATAAGATATGTTGTAGATGACATCTTAATGTTGATATGTTATGAAAAGCAAAAAAAAAAAAAAAAAAAAAAAAAAGAAGTCAAATATCTACATTCACTACGTATTTTCTCCTCTTTTTTCTTTAGCAATTGTAATTCACAGCAATATAGGTATCTATCGATTTATCTAACGTACTGGTGTACATTAACAATACTGTAGTTACTTTTACATAGCCTTTATGATTATTGTAATAATTTATTGTAAGGTAAAATGTTATCTTTGATGATTAATACAGGCCATGAAGGTATCATTGCAGAATTTTTTTTTACAAAACCCGCTAGTGCGGATTATGTATTTTTTTCTGACACTGCAAGAAAGATGAAAGATGAAATATAGGTAGATGCTTGGACAAAACTATTTTTGTATTTGATATCTATGGAAAATATGTGTGTAAAAATACTTTGATTATTTCTAACACTAATATTTCATCGAAAGAGCAGATCTTATTAGAAAGAAGCTATGTTGTAAGGGCTTTGAAGAAAAGAATAATGTTTGCGTAGGTAGATATCAGATAGCATTATACAATAAGGGACAGATACATGTACTTTATCATTATTATTCCTATTTTTGAATCAAATTCATTGTGTTTTAATTTTATTAGATAATCATTATATTTTTTCCTCTTTAATTTCTAAACATAGTATAGATTGAGAAACAAAAACATATTTCAAGTAACATATGTGAAAGTGTTCTGTGAAATAAGATATACATGTAAATATTTTTTTCACAATGAATGTCCCAAACAAAGCAAATCTTCAAACATTTGTGAGTTCATTGCTAGTCACTTCTTTTGGAAAATGCTTTTAGAATGCAGTCCAGGCTTTCTTGGATGGAACTGTACTGAGACGTGTCCAGAAAACAATTATGGAAGAAAATGCATTAATCAGTGCAGCTGTAATGAAACACAAATTTGTCATCCTGTTTGTGGATGCTTGCAAAAATTGGACTTGAATAATTCCTATAATACTAGTATTTTGTTAAAGAACGTGACCTCTCTGGCTTATAGAGAGGAGTGTCCTACTACAAAAGATGTGTTATCAAACAGTAAAGGTCTGGCGACCGTTTCACTAAAAAATCGTAGATCGTAAACGTACGAGTACACTTACGAATTCCGGACATGCACGTATACGAGCGTTTCACTAAACCTATCGTAAACGTAGCACTTACGATTTGCGAGTTACGTTCAACTCAGTGGAACTCTTTCGACAACGGAGGTAATTTCGGTTTGCATAGCAGACGATTTGTTTACATTGGATTCAGCGCGAAGATGGAAAGAAAAGCTAACTGGACAGAGGGCCAAGTAGAGCTTCTCGTCGACCTCGTGACAGATGAGGAGCGTTGGTCGGTGATTAGAGGGAAGTTCGGTCCCACGCTCACCGTCCAAACAAAGCACAACGCTTGGATAGATGTTACAGAGAGGTATGAAACGGGTTGTATCTCCAATGATTTTTATCGTCTGTCAGCGAAATCTGGGGTTGTTTAATATTTCAACAGTTTAAAGTACAATGTTTAAAAAGGTATGTCTTAAGACGTTTTATTTTTATTAATCAACATTTTGCTTTGTGAAACTGTTTTTTAATAAACGGCACATAAGAGTTACTTCTCTTGGTTTGTTTACATTGGATTCCAAATGGCCAAACTCGTATATAACGTTATGATATTTTGTAGAAAACACTAACAGTCCTTGCCAACTATTGTACTTATACACACCACAATTCTTTCATAAAAACGCAAATCACACATCTTCATTTTACTTTTGAATGCAGAATTAATGCAAGTTCAACTTGTCAAAGGACGGTGAAAGATGTGAAGGCCACTTGCAAACGTTGTTTGTAAACCTTGAGATTAAAAATAATGCCGATTTTAATTACAGATTCAGTGTTTAAAATATTCATTTTAAAATGTAATATTGTAATTCAGTTAGACGAAAGAAAGAATGAGAAGGATTACCTTAAAGAAGCATCAGCAACCACCTGTACGTTAATAGCGTGGAAGCCCTTTCGACAGACGTACTCTGGTTCGTTGTCTTTGGGTGCTATGATAGGAATCAAAGTCCCATCAACGGCGCCGAGGACGTTGGGAAACCCCGCAATTTGATAAAATTCGTGTTTTGTACGAATTGCATCATTGCCTATAATAGTAAACATGCAGATTTTGGCATTATAGTCATGAAAATATTAAAGAACGCCACATTCATTTAGATGATCATGTATGTATATCAAAGAATGTGCTAAAATTAAATGAATATTCATGTAATTATATTTAAAATATTCAAAATCAATGATATCTATAGCTGTATATGTACTGGAAATTTTTACTTGTACACACCAGTTGGAAAATGGATGTTGTGAAGTCTATTGCAAATGCTTTTGGTCACGCTATCAATTGCTCTAGAAACACTAGCCCTGGAAATCCCGTGTAAATCGCCGCACTCTGAGAAAAAAGATGCCTTCGACAAGTATCTTATTGTCACTAGAACCTGAAAAAAAGCGTACCAGAAATAATTGAACCTCTATTTTGTGAATGTAAACGCGCGCGTGTATGTGTGTGTGTGTGTGTGTGTGTGTGTGTGTGTGTGAGAGAGAGAGAGAGAGAGAGAGAGAGAGAGAGAAACGGGGAGGGGGGGGGGGGGAGTTTTATGAAATATAAATAATTATGAACATGAGTGTCTTATATATTGAATCACCGGTATTTATTTTTATACAAAGACCACACCTTTATAACAGTTTACAAGAATTTTTAGTTTTTAAGTGGTTCAAATACACTTTTATATGTATGTAACGTCCTATTGTATTCTCATCAATTTTCCGCTGAACAATTTCACATGTTCTTATATCAAATGTATAACAGATACATGTATGTTTTTTAACATGAAAATATATTTCATATCAAATTAAATCGAACTATGTCTCGTTGAAGATTGCATTGTGATATAAAAGAAAGATAACTCTTATAGTGTGTCACAAATATGTACATGTAGAAAGTGTCGGACTCGTGCTTCACAATATTTCAATACCTGTGTTGATGTTGGCAAGGGGTGGCTTCGTCTGGTCAACCTCTCTATATCTTCATTCACCAAATCTACGAGTTTATATAGAAAGACTCTAGGTAGGCGATATCTCTCGATAATCTCTGTATCGTTTAAATAGTCGAGAGGATTTGTCCGGTCCCGGAAAATCCTCTGACGACGAAAATTTCGCCGAGCATCGTCTGCTAATAGCAAAACGGCAGCCATTTTATTTATTGTTTACGTGCACGTAAATCATTTTAAGAGTGCCTCGGACTGCTCGTAGACTTAGGAGCAACTTCCATCGTAACTCGCAACTCGCAACTCTTAGTGAAACGCACTTACGTGCTACGTTCGCGTTTACGTCTACGTTTACGATCTACGATACGTTAGTGAAACGGTCGCCTGATCTACTGTTAGTTTCGTTATTTATTGGTATGCATCAATGAAAAAAATGATATTCTCGTTTGTCATATCAGACACATGTATCTCTATTTTGGTATATTTAATATACTTGTATACAACACATTTTAGTAAAAATTAAAATAACAATAGACGATACGGTACCTCAATGTTTATTATTTGGTACGTCAATATTTTGTTTTCCGTTCGTCATTTTAATGAGAATTTTTGAGTTTGGATCACTGTCCTCGTCGTCAATGACTGCTGATACATGTTGAACTGTGCGTATGCAAAAAATGTTATTATAATCCCTTTTCAATGAAATTTTGTTTTATTAAAATTTAAAATTTTATGTAGAAAAAAAGAATTGTGTATTTAGCATTAATGTTCTAATGTACATAATATCTACTTAAGATGCAGATCTATTTACCTGTTGGCTGCAAATAAAGAGAGAGAACAGTTGGTTGATTTTTCTATACTATTTGTTTGTTTCTTTTATATAGCATAAGAATTATTGTGCTACAACCTTACATACCCTATACTAGTCTGGTACGATTAAGTCGAAAAAAAACCTTTTAACGGCAAATTGTTATTATTTGGTCCAGCATAGTTTTTTATCATAATCAAAGTGTGCTGATTCCAAAAAAATGAGCTGGCCTTCATGAAAATGGCGTTAAGTATAAAAAAATATGATAGCCTTCCCAAAAGGGCGTTAATGAGGTCAAAATAACTATTAAAAATGGCGGACAGCTAAATTTCATATTTTTTTTCTAAAGTTTCTCAAAGGGAAGAACGCATGAGAGAAACAATAATAATTCAGTCCAGCAAAGTATTTTTGCATAATTAAGGCGTGCTAATATAATCTGAAAAAATTATGCTGGCTATGAGAACATATGGCGATAAAAATGGCCAAGGCCATTTTTTATATAATTCTCTTTTAAAGTCTTATAAATTGAGAAAACAAATTATCACAAATTGGTCTAGCATGGTATTTTATCATATCTAAAGTGTGCTGAGTACGACAAAATATGCTGATCTTTTAAAAAAAAAAATGGCGGACAGTCATTTCATTAATCTCTCTCAAAGGCTCTTAAAAGGAAAAAAAAGTGTGAGTATAATACTTTATAATTTTGTCAAAAAGGCACTTCAAATTGACGGATAGCCAAATTTAATTAATCTATCTTAAGGGCTCTTAAGAAAAGAATAATGATATAATATCATAAATTGGTCCAGCAACATTTTAATTGTAATTAATTGCCAAGTCTGAATAAATGTATTCGTCTTGAAATAGTGTTAATTTTGTCAAAATTTTGTCAAAATGGCAATTCGAATTGGCGGATAGCCAAATTTCATTCATCTTTCTTAAAGGCTTTTAGAAGAAAAAAAAATGTGTGAGTATTATACTTTATAATTTTGTCAAAAAGGCACTTCAAATTGGCGGATAGCAAACTTTAATTAATCTATCTTAAGGGCTCTTAAAAGGAAACAATGTGTGAGTAGTAATTGATACCAAATTGAATATGTAAGTAGCAATTAAAGGACTATCTATGATTTGTAGACTTTTACAAATAGAAAAAAAACAGGGTTAGGGTAAGGGTTTTTATTGAAAAAGTTCTTGTCTGCTTTGTTTCATTTAGCTACAGTATATATGTTATTTTTACAATCCTTTTGGAATGATGCGTTTGTGATTTAGAATTTTTTAGTATCTATACACTGCAAGTTAGCACATTAGCATTCACACAGAAAAGTTCTACAATCAGTGGAGCAGTTGCAAGCTATCAAATCTACGAAAGCTTAAGGATCAAGATCGTAGGTCATTCATTCCAGCAGCAAACAACTATCACTCAAATTTTTCATCCCATCTCTCGGCTGGTCATGGCAATATGGGCCTGCTTATAAATGCATGTCTCCCAATCATATTACCTTGTAGTGTGTTTGTTTCATAAGCAAACGTAAGGCATATCCTAAGTTGGGGCATATTTTCGGGCGCTTTGATTTTATGAATAAAGCAAACTGAACCATGTCAGTGGGCAATGTGTCTTGTTATATATATAACTGAAGAACTTCTAGAAATCTTTGATTTTCTGTTCAGTTAATTCCTATTCTCATAGTTGTTTCTGTACACTTTGTCGATTTCCTCGATATCTCGTAGAAATAAGAAGATGATGTGTCACACCATATCAGTGAATGAAATGAACCAAATGCTAAATATGAAGCCTAGAGAGGGAACATTTTCTCTACAACCGCACTGACATGGATGTTTATCGGCTTTAAAGAGGTTCGAACAGCCATCAGCAAGCTTAGTTGTGAGGATATGTTGCAAATCGACACTGGCAGGGTCTAGCATAAAAAAAACCCTTAACTCTTCCTCTGAATAAAGACACGCATTGCTTTTTGTACATTTTCTCAGCACATTTGGGCCAACACATATTGACAATTCTGCAAGAGGTTGTTTTATCCTTAACGAAGACTTAGACAGCTTTACTCCTTATACAAAGTATAAATTGTTCCTAATAATGTTGAAAAGAGTAAAACTCTTAGGGTTGACCAATACACATTGCGCATACTGATCATTATATAAAATCTGTACGATATGCTGATTTGGGGCAAACTTTGAATCACGAGCTTTTCCTGTGCATATGATGATAAATTTATTTGCTATAAAGGCGTTAAAGGAAGAGACAGACAGACACTAGAATAGTTCCTAATGTCGTACACTGTTCCCAAGTAGCCGATTGCACCTGTTACATGTATCATAATAGCGTCTTAGAATGGATCAGGTCTAAATCATAGAACAAAATCATGAATTCGTGAGTTTGATATGATTTTAAAGTGATTTTAATATGATTTCTTAAGAAAAGTTTTTGTTTGGGTATATTCACATAGAAAGATTAGTGAGTTCATTTTATTGAATATTTTAGAACCATAAATAGCATCAGAACCCTCATGACAAAACATATTTGAATGGATGTTCTAAATTCAAGCAATGTGTAAAACAAAAACAACACACATTTACAATGTGATCAGTAGTTTAATGAGTATACAAATGTGCAGACATATTTCAATTCATTTTCACTCTATATGTATATATATCATTTCAGGCTTAAAAATTTCAGTTACTCTAAACTGGATGTTCATCAACAAGATGGCACATTTATGCAGCCTTAGAGTTATTAGTACAATGGATAACACTTTATAGAGGAACTCCAAAGCTGGTAAATCCAACTTATATTTAAAATTATCTTTTGTAATTGTATTATCCTCTTGAAAGAATTGATATCACCTCAGTATATTACTGATAATTAGATTTTGTCTCTGTTGCCATTTTTATATCAATTTATTAATCCATGTTAACTTTGTAAAATTTTGTTTCAGATTATTACCTAGTGGCTTCTCTTTAAGGGGATAACAATGCCGGAGAGTCTTGAGATAACCAGGGTCAATGATAATGAGTCCATTATGACCAACATCTATATGAGCGAGTTAATTGTCACTGGAGAACAAACGGGAAAACATGCTTTCATTAGTATCCAGCTCTAAAAAATCCTCCTGTGTATGTATGTCACATGCATTATGTTTCTAAATTATATTGGACAACTGCAGCTATTCTTGGTCAGCGGTTTTTGCGAATTTGCTAAAATTTATAGTTTCATGGGAATTCAAATTCAGTCAATCATTCTTTCAATATAATTGAACAAGATATAATATTGGCTATTGCACTTTAATATATTTTAATTTTAATTTCGATCATTTCAAAAATGAAATTCACAATTAATTGTTGTTCATGAAATTTATATTGGTTGTTCAAGACATATTGACGAAACTACAGTATCTGATACTTAACATGTTCATTCTTAACATTTCATTTTGTAATTTAAACATTCATTTGATAGATTACATGTACTAATTATTTATTTTTTCTTATAAGTCAGCTGCTGTTTGCAGAGTCTTAAAGAAAATTATACCCTTTGAGACCATAAATGAGAGGTTCTGGATCAGGATGTTTTGTGATTTGCCTCTAAGCTAACCAACCCAACGATTTAGCTGAAGGTATGTACATGCATATGTACTGATATAACATAACTTATATGTTTGTCGTCATAGCAGTAGTTGATCCACCAATAGTATGACCACATGTACTAATGCTATATATTAAGTAAGTTAATATATCATTTATTATAGTGACCTGTGTATCCTGTACAATCTAGAATATACATTTTTATAAATCAAACACCTGGCCCATTGGATTTATAAGTCAGTTAAAACTTAATAATAATACATGTAATAAGTGCATATATGAGAATTTACTTTGTCTAATTTTAAATGCAAAGTATACAAACTTGCTGTTTGTCTTGAAAAAAATACAAATGAGAGTTTGAAATAGGTTGTCTGGAGTTGAGTAAAAAGTGTTCGGAAAACTAATACTTTGATTAAGTTCACTTCTGATGTTGTTAATACATGTATATGTAGAGTATATTATGTTTTAGAAGAAAGTGGAATTCTTCCTCTATTTCTTCTGAAGTTCACTTCTGAGATTGTTAATATATAGAGTATATTATATTTTAAAAGAAAGTGGAATTCTTCCTCTATTTCGTCCAAGTTACAGAATTTGCATGTTCGCTCAGTTACAGGTTCCCCCGAAATCATTCGGTCTCTATCCTCAGCGGTAAAGTACCCCACACCGAAACTGCAATATTGTTGATCTATTATGTTTAGGAATGTTTATTGATATGTAATTTTCCATGCAAATATCCCTTAATAATGAGTTTGTATGTATTTGTTTCAGAAAAAGGAAATCGAAGACCATAAGCCAATGAATTTTCAACAGATTTAGACGAAACTTATAATCACAGCACCTCATGGACAAGCTCCAACATATAGCAAACTAATTGAGCCATACATACAGTGAACCTTTGCGTAGTCTTTGCTCTGAATCATCAAACCTTTTAATTGTTCTGTCAGCATGTACTGCAACATTTAAGCATTGAATGCTTATTTTGGGATATCGTCGGTCCAATATCTCATCAGGCCGTACAGACAAATTGAATACCGCACAGTCGTATGGGATTAGACGATTCAATAAAGCTGCGGCTACCTTATGTAACTCTTTTCTTGAGTAATAGAAAAAACTAGAAACCTTCCTTTTTGAATAGGAATATGACTTGTAAAAAAGACCTTTTTTTTA
The DNA here is from genome assembly GCA_016163765.1 of Magallana hongkongensis. Classification (NCBI taxonomy): domain Eukaryota; kingdom Metazoa; phylum Mollusca; class Bivalvia; order Ostreida; family Ostreidae; genus Magallana; species Magallana hongkongensis. The sequence goes on along the minus strand of WFKH01010931.1, from coordinate 25,420,739 downwards.
TGGACACTTTTAATTATTTAACCTATTTATCCTTAATTATTACATTTATTGATATTAATGACACTGAAATTTTGATATCTTTATCTCATGGTTTCAGATACGACTGCTGTAACTTTTATTTGTTTTACATATATGTTTGAACAGTGCCTTAGAGTTTCATATATAGGGCACTCTATAATAATAATAATCATTGTTTGGAAATGTCAATTTAATACATTTATTGGTCTTCTTATACAGTTCTTGTTATATTTTGTCAGAACAGTATGTAAACCTCTTTAAAAACGTTATGGTAGCGTTAAAAAAACCATACAAAATTACCTTCGCTTAACATTCTAAGAGAATGTTTTTTCAACGTTATAGAAACACCATTTTAAATAACGTTATTACATCGTTAAAAAAACCATACAAAATTACATAAGCTTAACTTTTTAGAGAATGTTTTTTCAACGTTTTAAAAACGTAATTCAAAATGTTAATAGTATGTTATGTTAATGTTATTAAAACACCATTTTAAATAACGTTATTACATCGTTAAAAAAACCATACAAATTCACGTAATTTTAACGTTATAGATTACGTTTTCATATCATTTTGATAACGTTTACATTACGTTAAAATAACGTTGTTGTGCTAACTGGGCTAATTAACGCCATTTCCGTCATTGCCAGCATATTTGTTCAGACTCGGCACGGCTTCATTATGTTGATAAACTTTGCTGGACCAGCATTTTAATTGTTGGTCTCAAGCTTTTCTCCATTTATAATAAGAAACTTTAGGAAAAATTTTTGAAATATGGCTGTCCACCATTTTGACATATAATACTTTTTTGTGGAGACCAGTATAACTCTTCAGACTAAGCACGCCTTATTTATGATTTCAAATTTTGCTGAACAGAATTATAATTGTTTGTTTAACGCATTTTTGTTTACATTTAAAAAACTTAATTATACTAAATTATAAAACTGGATGTCCATCATTATGAATCGTAATTTTTTTTACTTAATTAACGCTTTTTTCTTGAAAGACATCATATCATTCCTGACTAGCCACACCTTAGTTGTGATTAAACTTTGCTGGACCGAATAATTGTTTGTCTAACGCTTTTTCTCCATTTTAGAAATATAGGAAGAAATTACAAAATTTTGGTATCCGCCATTTTGAATCGCCATTTTGACCTAATGAACGCCATTTGTGGAAGCCAGCATACGTTTTAAGACTCACCACACTTTGGATATGATGAAATACTATGCTAAACTAATTCATTAGTGTGTGTCGTTATTTTTTTCCCATTGAATAGACTTAGAGAGAGAATTTTAAAGATTGGCTGTCCGCCATTTTGAATCGCCATTTTGACCTACTTAACGCCGTTTTCATGAAGGCCAGCATATTTTTTCAGACTCAGCATACTTTATTCATGACAAATAACCATACTGGACTAAATAATAATTATTTGCCGTTTCTAGCGTCCTTTTTAGAAATCAGGACCAGACTATACTAAAAAGCAATGAAAATTAGGTAAAAATATAATAGAATTTTTTTTAAATTTCTGCAGAATGGCGCGATCATTTCAATATAAGAAGAAACACCAAGGATTAAAGGAAAGCCAAGATTACATGAAGAGTCAGCAGAGCATCTTGATGGTGAATGAAGTTACGATGAGGCCTGTTACAGTGCATTGACACTCAGAGTTATCGGACACAACGGTCATCATGTTGGCGAACAACAACCTTACATGTATGTATACATTTATGACATGTGTGACTATAATCTTCATAGACGGTTTTTTAATTTTTTGTTTTTACTTGGGATTTTACTGACCTCTTCAAAACAAATTTCAGTTAGGATTCCTGAATCTTAATAATAATAACCCGGACAACAGAACAGTTATTCAGATGAATTTGTAGAAACAAGTATGACTGTATCAATTAGAGACAAAGTTTCACTGTAACAAGTTTAAGACAGTGTTTGTGATAAAAAATGTTAATTATACACGGAGTGGACTTTGTTTTCATAACAAAGAACACTGTACTCTGAATCTCACTTAATACTAAGCTTACGACTCTACAATTGAAATGCCACTGAAAATCATCAGACGAAAAAAAAAATTGAAAACTTTGAGCTAAAATCATAGCCATGCCCCTTTAAGGAGATATGAGACGCCTCCAGGTAGGTTTCTTAAAAAAGAAAGAAAACAAACAAACAGTACAATATGCTATACCTTTTTGATTTATTTCAACAATTTCGAGTCTAACAGCGTAGCACAATAGGTTCAAGTGTAAGCTACTGATCTACAAGTTATGAAATTAAAATTCGTATTGGCTTACATTTTCAAAAAAAATTATAAGAATTTATAAAATGCGTTTAATTGTTAAATACTTGAATTTCTCAAAACAGGAATTATATTTTAAATACGATGTTTATTCATTTGTATTGATATCTCAAAATATGCTATACATCATTAATAGTATCTCGCGGTTTTAAAATTTTTTTTAAACGATTTGAGAATCAACTTGACATTTTATTTTAACAATCTTGAAAAAAAAACACGGTTTATATGAAAGATTTAAGAATATTTATACAGAAAGATGGTTGATAAAACTTCATGGATTTCAATGAAAACTTCCCCCTCAAAATGACAGTTTTATAGCCCCTGAAATTTGTCTATCATTTTACTTTATTTGTTCATAAAATTTCAAAGAGTATCCACGAAGGACCATCATGACCATTTGAAATTTGTAAAGAAATAAATATGTCTATGTACATGTATGTTTCGTTTAAGAATTAATATTCGTGTGTCAAATGAATACTGTATATGAGTAAATGAATACTCAGTCATGGCAAGGTCCAGTATTTTCTCTTCCATTCTCTCCCCTTAATGAATATCAAAGTGCATGAAGATAAATAATGTTAATGTTTCGTGTGTATTTTAAAACTAACTTCCCTGTCCGATTTTGCAAAAGTTCTGTGTGTCGCCCAAAATTTATGTTGATCGTTTAAAACCCGGGATATAAATATATTTATGACCATAAATTATGGGGAATCCATCACATGTTTAAATTTCGCAAAGTGACAGTTGACCAACAGATGAAGGGTAATTGTGTAAACATTACGTATACATACAAAATTTGGTCGGCTGCCATCGGGTATGGTGAACTGCAGCAATTAGTGTGAATAGGGTACGCTAAATAGAAGGATATAGTCTGTTCTTACTAACAGCGAAATTTTCTTGATATAATAATTGAATTTGAAACAAATGAAAAAAATTGCTTTTAATTTCCATTAAAAGTTAATTCCTTCTGTGTATTTATATTAAGGCAATGGATACAAAATACCTCTATAAAATAACCACTTATTGATATACTTCAAAGATGCGCGCGCTCGATTAAATTACAGTTTACAAATATACTATAACAGGAGTGAATCAGGAATTGAGAACACAACTACAATAAATTTTATATATACATGTAGTATTTGTATTTTTTGAAATGACATTTTGTCAGAAAACGAATCTCCTTTTATTTTATTTTTAGAATCTCCTTATGGCTCACAAATTAATATACAATTTGTCAGTTGTATAAAATATATGTAATCTAAAAACACGAGTGCATGCATATTTATTTGTATATTAAAATCAAAGTTATCCGTCAAGGGTATCGATGAGCTCGCCCTACACTTTCCGCTTTTTGATTTCACATTTTGTAAAAAGCAAATTTTCTTCGATAAACGATTACTTGACTTATACATGTATCCGAGCTGAATACAGTCTTGTTTATTATTTTCAGGCTCTACTTTGAAGAAAAAGGTAACGAAAGTTAAAGATATCGCAGAAGATTATTTCGCGTCTTTCAAACATCATGATCACATGAATTCTCGTTTAACCCTAAGTACTATTAAACATAAAGCAATGTGGATGAAACAAAAACATGACTAGCACTTTTGAATTGTTTTTTTTTAGAATGTCTTAACCATAACAATGCGTTGTATGTTATGAAAAAAGATCAACGAAATACAGAAAATACAGCAGTACACGAGGAACAATCAGTACACTTGTGACCTCTTGTGAACGTGTGAATACGAAGAAGCTTGTTACAGCACTTTGACTCTCAGAGTGAACAATGAATCTCGTCAGAATCCAATTACTTCAACAGAGCAAGATTGTACAGATGATAAAGTTTATGACTTTGCTGATTATTATGAGGTTTAATAGCTCCCAAATGTGTTTTCACATTTTGATAAAAACCTTAAAGTTAAATTAATAAAATGTTTTATAAGAATCTCTTTTTTGGCCAGTATACTAAATAATGGTACCTAATCTTAATCTTTTTATGGATGAATATAATTGGTTGCTAGGATATAATATATTCAATTGTGGTTTGCGATAAATAGGCTCGCGACATTTTGCCAAAGAACTTTTTGGCCTATTGAATGAACTGAATGATTTCCTTTAAATTTAGGTTAAAAACGTTGTATCTATTTTTATTTTAATCATTTTAATTCATAGAGAAGAGTTTTATGAGATATGGGGAGTATGCTATGTTGATTTTTAAGGACAGTGGACAAAAGAAAAAAAAATTAAAATTACTTTTTCATAGAGTCTGAAAAGGTTTTATTTTAGTTAATAAATTACCATTAACAGTATTTGAACAGACGTATAAGGAGTATATTAAACCAAAGAAATATAATGACATCGTAGAGAGATCGAAAATACAATCATCTGTTTCAACTATACTGAATATCCCAATTGTGGCTTGAATTTATTTAACTTATAAGAAACAAAGCCTGTCTTTTATTCAACTCTTAAGTTGAATTCTTGTGGTACATTGAACTATACAGGAACACGAGTCGTAAATGTAAAGAGAATGAAAAATATTTTTTTCTTTAAAATATTCATAAAAATAGTATATACTCGATTGACAGGCAGCCTTGAACCTGGTTCTTAATATTGATCGATTTCTAGACCTGAAATAGAGTATGAAAAAGGTAATTAAAAACCCCCAAAGATATAGCACTGAATTGCTGTAAAACAAATTGCACATACGTACACAGGATGAATCTCTGCCATTCAGTCAACTGAATGTAAACTGAATGGTCTGGAAAGGTTACTGAATGGCATAGCTATGCCATTAAGCCACCTTTCTGTTACCTTTCAGTCACATTTCAGTTGACTGAATGGCAGAGATTCATCCTGTGGTAATGTGTATATAAATCGCTTAAGTCATTTAAGTCCTCTTATTTTCTTACAAGATGAACATTGTGTTTGTCGAGTAAAGAAATAGTAATACAAAATAGCTCTCATTTAGCTAATGCCTATGGACCTGTGTTAAGCTAAGTTAGATTTGTTATTAATTAAATTGTTTCACGTAAAACTAATTCGTTAAATTTTCAGTGTTTTGATAAGAAAGTTCATGTTTTATAAACTTTTTTTTAAAAACCAGTCAATAGAGTCAATAAAATCTATAAAACAATTCGTTATTAAAGATGCGAATATCGTTATATTACTTGTACGTGACTTTTAAAAACTGAATTCACTAACAAGGATCTGGTAAAAATGTAAATCAGTGATTGCGCTATTTCTATGTTCTTATTAATTTAATTCTGATTGTAAAGCGCTTTCTGATTGGCTAAAAATGATTTTATATCGTATTAAGAATGTTGCATACGTCATAGTAAGACTAACGTCAAAAATGTATCAATCCGCCTGACGTTACGTTTGAATTACGTTACATTGGAACAATTTACGCTTTTTTATAAACCGCTTCGCAGTTTATAAAGCGTAAACTGCCCCAAACCATTTTATATCGTATAACACTAATAAACATTGAATATATTCATTCCTTAAATAATGGAATTTATCCCTAAGGATAAATTCATTTATACAAGCAACAGCAACCTTAACATAAGTCGTGATCCTAATGAGGATCAAGTTAGCTTCAGCCAAATCATCGGGTTTGGTGATTGCAATTCATATCGGGTTCGGCATCCTTTTTCATCAAATTCTTCCATGATGCTGGATCATCAGATGAATTTTCACCCAAACCCACCCACCCTATTTCAATCGTGTCAGGATGGCGTCACTTTGAAGGACTGCTATAATTAAGTTACTTTAACTATTGTCTTGTCAGTTTATTGAGTTTGCTTATTTTGCAGCCAAATTTTAGACAAGACATGTGGTTGTTACCATGTATATGGCACTATTTAAAATTATTTATTCGGATTAATGTTTGAATAGCTATAAACAAATTTAATCATTGCCATCAATTATTCAATCATGTTCATTACTTGGATATCAATTGAAGTATATCAGATACTGCTGGTCTCTTGTTTTATATTCCAGTCAACAATTCAGGCCGGACTTGCTATTATCAACTACCAGGATTCCTGTTTCATATCGGGCTTCACCTCATGCTCAGCGTCTTCAAACGACTTGATATTACCAACTACCATGATAACCATTCTCATCGTGGGATTCAATTCACACTGGAACTGTGTCAACATGTGACTTACAATCGCCAACTACCAAAACAATAATTCCCATCGTGGACTTCAATTTGTGCTCAGTGCGTACCCACTTCTACCATGATGCCCATTATCGTCATGGCTTATATCAGTTTCTCACCCACTTTTCTTGTGTTCCAATAGTGGTTACCAATTAAATTGGTTATTAAATCTCTAGGAAAGCTGTTTGTTTGTCGGAATTTGCAGCATGGCAGAGTGTCTCAGGTCTTTGATGTAAGCAACTGTTCCCAGAGCCTGCTCAAAGCTTGGGAATAGGTGGTCAACTGCTCCCAGGGTCTACCTAACATAGCCATTAACCCGCTTTAAGCAAAGTGCTTTTTATCCACTATTTGATCCTTTGATTATTTATTGACTCAATTCAACAATTGACAGTGATGATTGATATTGATTGATTGATTGACTAATTATTGATTGATTGAATAATCCTACTGATAATGTCATTGATTTATATTGATGGATCAAACAATTTGATTGATTGATTGATTGATTGATTGATTGATTGATTGATTAAACAATCCTATTGCTGATGTGATTTATTTATATTTTTTATTGAACATTTGATTGTTGATGTGATGATTGATTGATTGATTGATTGATTGATTGATTGATTGATTGATTTATTGCCATATATAGCCATATACCTGCTCACCAATTGGGTGGCAGGCCGGTTGTTAAAATGTATGGTCAATTTTAATAAATAAGCCATGACCAAAAACGACAGTTGGTGTTGTCTTTTATAAATGAATTTACTGCATATTAAAATGTATGATATAACTGAAGAACTAAACATTTTAATGCAGTTTTAAAAATCACACGCCCTCTTGATGTCTAATAGTATTTTTTAGTAAAAGTTATATTTTTTAATTTTTATGTTTCTTTTACAAGGCTTGCAAATTAAAGTGGCGAATGAATAAAAGTACTGACAAATGTTTCTGTATGGTTTGTAATCCATTAATGTATTTCCAACAAAAGATTTAAATTGTTCACGCCCTTGAAGCTTAGATATTTGTCATGAGTTTTTGGTTAGAAAAGCGTCAAAGGAAAAAAAATCATCATCAGGAATTGTTTGATTGAATACTTTGAAAAGCAGATGTCTTGAATTAGGATAAGTACTCACTTTCTAATTACAAAGAAAGGGTTTTTTTTAATACTTTGGCTCAAAAATCATCATCAAACATTTAGAAACGTATAATACATGAGTGTACACGTTTTCCTTAAAATATGAAACTTCATTGATCAATCAATATTACGTGATCTTTAATGATTCTCATGAAATTTTAGTTAAAACCCTCTAGCTTTTCCTTATAGAGCTTAAAGTTGAAACCAAGTTCATACTTTTAACTTTCCAGAATCCTGAAAGAGTGGATTTAAATGCTCTTTGATTTCACCTCTCCCTATCTCTGATCCATATCTGGCAACACGATTTACAACCATGACTCAAAGCATCTTAAAGAAAACAATTTAATATTAACATTATGATTAATTATTGAACAGAACATTTGTTTATATCTTATTGATATGAACAAGGAAGTTAGATTAATTGGAACATTACTTACTAACACACGGAACCATTTTAGTTTTATTTCATTTATCCTTGATATAAATTAGACCATCGCATGCTGAAAATCATTCTATAAAGCTTTACTTGAACTATCTTTCATTTTATAGAATATTTAGAACCGCTTCACCCCTCCTAAAATATGAGAGGGTTTGCACAGGATTACATTTAACACGCGAGGAACAATCAGTTCATCCGTCAAAAAAATTTAAATGATATAATTTTTTCCCCTAAAAACTCTTCTTACAAAATATCAATTTTGAATTATGGACTTTAAACCGTTATAAAGAAAAATACTTTTTTTTTACTGATATGTTCTTTATTTTTACCGGAAAATATTATGATGAATCATCATTGAATAATTATAGCCAGATACTTTTGTGTTTGATGCATAATATGGTACGACTTATGCTAAAACATAAAATCAGAATTGTTTTCGTTTTGTTAAAAAAAACTCTATTGTCTGAAGAATTGCTTTGTTTAAAAAATTTCAATAGGCGGTGATCAAAAGAATAAGTAATTTTTTTTTCAAAATTGCGCAATAAAGTACAGGTTATATTGATGTAAAAACTTTTAGTTTGATGACCATCTATGAAAACTGTCACCGTCAATAAACTCGTTAACCAACAGCTCTGCAGATACCGATAATATTAGTTATATATGGCACATTTTAATATTGACTGTGTGGTTCTGCAGTCTTCTCATAGAGGCCTTGAAATGTTATTCTTTCATATTAGAAAGAAACAGACAGACATACACAGAGAGGCAGCGAGATATTGGACAGAAAGCACCAAAGTGTTGAAATGGAATGTGAAGAAAAATATGAAAGAGCTATTGTGAACTACCTTAATGGCTCATTCAATTGTTATTAGAGAATAGAGATGTTAGCTAGAGAAATAAGGATAAGGAAAAATAAAATTGAAAATAGTATTAATTATCAGTAATTATTTTGTACTAATACTCATAAAAAACAAGTGGCTTATAAAACTGTAAGTGCCGATTTATTGTAAAATGATATACAATTTTATTAAAAACCGAGAAGAAATACATCAAAACCATTTATGACATTTAGGATCGTTTATGACATTTAGGATCGTTCAAATGCGATGTCGTTATTTTGATCCGTAAGTCGATTGAAATTTGGTTTTTTACCAATCGAATTTCAAATTTTATTTCTATTTGAGTGGTCACAATTAACGATTTTAATCAAAGCTTAATGATTTTTAACAGATTGGCTTGAGAGTCATTGCATCGAGTATCCGCACATTTAAACACCTTTGATTGCTATCATGAATAGCCCTTAAAGATAGTTTGAAATGATTACAGTCATGATGTGAGTAATAGTTCGAAAAATTAAAGAATAATTATTCAAAACAAAGTAAATTTGTTAAAAACAATACAAGTTACTATATTTGGATTAGCAATGAATGTATCTGCATGTAAATTTTGAGTAAAGTTTTTCATTGTAAAACAAGTTACAATATTTGGATTATTAATGAATATGTATCTGTATGATAATTTAATCGTTCTAAAATTATACATGGATAGAAAGTAATGATTTGGTTTAAATCAATTTCACGATGAAGTTAAATGTTAGTTTAATATTGTATACATTATCTTGTAATATTCTCGATGCTACTATTTCCGAGATGATTTAGCCGTCTTATCTTCTTTGGAACACTCTTCTGATTTTTTTTGTCAAACAACATTCACAGATCTTACACTAAAGAAAAGTTTAAATCAATGTGAGACAACATCTTCATTTAACTGTTTCGTTTTGTTTTTCCTTTTGTTAGATTTTTTAACTTTGGTTTATCCTTCTTCTTTTTCTTTTTGGAAATTGACAAGTATTTACAAACGTTAAGTCTTTGCTTAGGTATTTCACGTTTGAGATAAGACTTGGTGAAGCTTCAATTTTTTTTATTTTTGACAGATTCTGAATAGATATTTTAATGCAGATTTTGCGTTGTTGGGATTTGTTGCGACAAATTACAGTCTAATTATCAATGTTATCTTATAAACCTTAAATCTACCTCTCACGAATACGAATTAAACAATGGTAGGACAAATGTGGGTTATCAAAATGAGAGTTGAGTAGATATAAGCACACACCAACCAATCAGTTCCTATTTTAGTTTAAAAAAAATTAACATGATATTACCCATGTTTAAGTTTGAAACATTCTTTAAAAAGTATAATAACGTTCATCGACACCACAATACGACATTTAATAACATTTGTGAGTGTAACAGTTCATATATTTAAAAAGATAAAATATCGATATAGTTTTTGTCATGGATGTTGTGGGCTTTGGTTTCTTTATGATCGTCCATGTTACGATATCCAACGGCCTTACAGGAAAAAACATCTGTGTGCATAATGACACGCATAATAGGTAAGGACCAACAGAATAATTAAAAGTAAAAACAATCAGTTTATTATTGTGTATTTGACTGTTAAGCTTTTTGTCAATTATTTCACGTTTAATTAATTCTTTCCATTCTTTAATTTTTTTTAGTATCGACGTTTTTCTTCTTAACTTTATCGAATTGAACACTTTCTTGTTTGTTAACAACTACTTCTGTCAAATGTTTTTATGATATTTTACTAGGCGTCTTAATTTATCGTAATTACCAATTTTCACCCCTTTTGCTCCTCTTGAATATTACGCTTGTATGGAAGTGGATGGTTGTGGGTTAAAATTATACATGTATTAAGACATCTTAATTTCGTATTAGGTACAGTAAATTTATACAAGCTGTCTTGTATGTACTTCTAGATTTCTTTCTAGATGCTGTACGAACTATGAAGAAAAGAATAATAAATGTGTAGGTAGGTATGAGTTTCCATAGCACATAGATGAAATGAAATAATTTAGCTATACTAGGCAATATTTTTTAAAATATAGTTGCATTTTGCTCACGCAAGTAAAGCGATGAAAGTTTTTTTTTTTCATTTTTATAAGCAAAACAATGAAGTTAATATTAAAAGAATTTTTTCAGTATTTTTTACATTAGAAAAGTCAACTTGTATCAAAGGTCACATTAACTTTTTTGATATTTTCAGAATGCAGACACGGCTTTTATGGGCTGAATTGTCTTCAAACATGTGGAAGAAACTACTATGGTAATTTATGCCAAAATATATGCGACTGTAATGAAACACAACTTTGCCACCATGTGTGTGGATGTTTACAAATAACGGACTTGAGTAAATCAAGTATGACAAATGACAGCTCCTTGTCAAAGAACTTGACGCCATCACATTCTGCAAAGTCATGTCCAACTTCAACTGCTGCGATACTAGTAGTCTCAAGGCAAGGTATCAATTTTTGTTTAATATTGTTTATTTTCTACATCAATTGACTTACATCTGCTATTTATATTTATAACTTACTTATTTCCTTATAATACCAGTATCATTACATTCATTGTCATACAATGAAAACAAGGTTTGTGCATGATATATTCAATTATTATTGTTATATTTTTCTCATTTTTTTAAATAAAGTTACTAAGAAATACCCTTTCACATATACATTTGTTAATAGTCAAGGTTAATAGGAATAACAAAATTTATATTACTTGTGCACATAAATTATATTATTATTTTCGCATATAACGCGTGATTTAAAATTCGAAAAAAAGTGTATGATATTAATCTTGTTTACAAAGAATTGATTTTTCCGCTTTTCATACGGAACATTAACTTTCATTCTAATTTCAGTATTGTTGCATATCCAATAAAACCAACCTACTAAATCCTTTTACGTTTGTACTGTTAAAATTGGACGAATAAGGCAATTTTCAATTTATAATAACATCGATTACAGTTGATGGATTTAATGTAAATGTATCAAAACCAATGTATATGATGCACAGAATCTTGGCATTTTATGACTTATTCATATTTATCTCTTGTCTGTTTGTTTAATATTTCATGAACAAAGCGATTAATAAAAACAGTTTTCCTGAAAATGAATCCTGAATAAAATAGGGTTAAATATTATTTTTTATTATATACCACCAATTAGAATGAAAGAAGATGAATGGTTGATTACCAAACAATTAAAGCAGCGTATGACTCGTTTTGGGGTCACATGACTATTGATGACTGTTGATGACCGATTTGTTGCTTGACAGGAGGTATTAACCGGTTATGAATATTAATGACCGCTTTACCTGACCTGTATAAAATTCAAAATGTGGTATTATACCGCTTGGTTTTTGTTTTGTTTTGTGATGTATTATTTTTTTTAGAGTTAGGTTATCAGTTTTATGATACAGAATATAACAGTTCATTAGGGTTCTCATATAAACTATAAATATGTGTATTAAGTCACTTCCCGTTTGTCATTTATCGTCTGTTTACAAACCATGGCCGACGAATAAAAAACTCGGTTTACTAGTCTATCAAGCCGTAAATTGCAAGTGACACTGGAAAATAGAGATAGTTTGAACTCAAAACAATGCGATGAGACAGTTAGTTGAGAGTTTTATGTGTATTGCTTCGAGATTTTCCGCAAATCGAAAGGTGAAATTACAAAGACTTTGATCAACTTCTACGCCGAACTCAGAAGAAAAGGTGGTAATTGGTACAACAAATCCTCAATGATAAGTATTACATTTGGTTTGCAGCGATTGTTTGAAAGAGTAAAGTGTGACATTATTAATGACCCAGAATTTCGATTTTCCAATGAAATGTTTAAAGCGTTCTCTCCATGCAGTACAATTAAGGTCAAGATCTAGTAGATGATTCCAGTGTGTCTTTTTGGTGCTAGAACCATTATGACGTCATAATTGATTTGAAGAATATTTTCCCCGTATTTTACGACTTTAAAGGAATTAAGTAGAAAAATAAACAATTTCTTGACATTCTATGTCAAATCATGGGAAAAGTAATCCCGATACCTATATTCAATTTGACATCATTTTAAAGAGGAGTTCAAGAGCTTGTTTAATTCCGTTTTTGGGGAGACTGTAGGCTTTCTAGATATATTTTATTAGTCAAAAATGGACAAAACTCCGAAATTTGTTCCTCAATTCCTTCATATTTCATTGAAAATGACAGTTTAAAACATGATTTTTCATTGTGTTTACAACAATTTTTAGCCCCGGTACACCCTATTAAATAAAGCTTTTGTTATGAAGCATCTTTGAAAGAATTTATATCTTAAATTTTATAAACCTGTAGGCATCTTTCATGCATTTCCTAGATCTTGACTTTAAGGCGGCCAATAAAAATATCGGCTATTTTTTGTAATGAAAACACGTATACTTTAATTAGTTCAACGGGCATGTCCTTTTAAAATCAGTAACAGTCGCTCAAATGCAATATATTTGTGAAATATATATATAACAGTTCAATATTTTATGTTAATAATGGTCACGTGATATGGCAGTCGCATGGTACAAGCAGATGTATTTGTGGTTTTGAGGTTATTTAAAAATTTCAATATTGCAACGGCATAATCATGTCAAAATTCACATCTGAGTTTTAAAATTACTTGATGTTATATCGTAGATTTTGAAAAATGTTGCGGACTTATTAAGGTATCCGATCCATAATAGCCCCAGTTTTAATGAATCTGGATGCATAACATACACGTATGGGCTTAATACTCAGTATACTTGGACATAATTTTCATGTTTAAGTATCAGTATGTAGGAGTGGAATGTGTCCTAATAAATGACCTTTTCCTGTTTTTGAAGAGTTGCCCCCCTTTGATTTTAATCTATAAAAATCAATATAAAAAATATATATATACCGTATAAAATTTATTTTAAATAGTTTTTGTACTCCTAAGGAATAAATTCATCGTTTTACCAAAGCATTTATTGAAATTCTTAGCATTTACTTTTTTATTTTAAAACATGTGTTTGTCCCCATAGACCTTAATGCAATCTTCATTAATTAATTGCTGCTTAGTTGATAATGTTTTTGAAAATTTCTCTCGGTAAATCTTTTTCTACTTTAAAAAGCTTTACATTAATATCGGAGTATTTAATACATGATGGATATTCAGGGTTAGAAAAATTAGGTCTTAATATGGGTCGGATACCTTAAGATAAGATTATTTGTAAGTAGAAACCATAATTTATAATGCATTTGTTGAATATGTAAAATTCACATGTAAAAGTTTGTCATGATCAGATGTATGCTCTTGCAATTGAATGATTTATTTAGGTACCCAGCCTTAAGATATACGATATTTTATACAAAACTGAGGTTGCCTCATTATACGATGCATAATTATAACAAATTGAAAATAAGACTGTATAGGTATCATTCTACTAATAATAATGTTGAAAAAATTATTTATTATAATTTTTCGTTAATCTATGACATATATTTTTCTTCTCTAAAAAACTGCATAATAGCCTTCAATGACGTAACTTAATGCGTCATTTTGAAGCATATGACGTCATATTTTGTAGTACAGCGAGAACGACCTCTCGCTTATTTTCAGTGTGTACGATATAACGGACATCGAAATTGTAAGTAATAGCATTTGTTGTTTTTAATGAAAAGATTAGTATATTAAATTAATTTTGCTATAGTCTGTCCCAAGACATTTATGCCGCACTTTTGACCGATTTTTAATAAAAATACACATACCTGTGAAAGAAGTTCAATTGAAATAAATAAAAGGGAAAATTTCCAAAATATCTTCATTGACACATTATCATTTTTCACTCGGAAAAATTCACAGGAATGAAAACAGATTTCTTACGGGGATTTATAATGGGGAATGTTTACATCTTTTCTCCATTCGGATGTGACTAGGAATACCTCGCGCAATTTTTCTACGTTATCATCCGCGTCTGCTGCAATACAAAATCTCCGTAGACATCACATTTTTTAGCCATATATTGAAACCTGATAAGCTAAAGGGGGCGTTTCAACGTAGAAATCTTGAAAATTTTTCATACTTTTGAATGAACATCGTTTAAACCCTGAGGTATTTATAAATATTGAGTAATTGAGCAAAATATCAATCGAGGATATCTTGGGACAGAGTATAATTGATGAATTAATAAGTACTTTCGAGGTTTCAGGGCATAATATCCCTTGCATGCGGGTTCTGTAAAAAGACCCATTCCCAATTGAAAATTGACTGTTTTTCCCAAAATCTAATTGAAAAATTCCCAAAGTACATGTAACTGTGTCGTATTGTGTTATAAAAGATTGGATGCTAAATTTGTAACTATGCTGAGTAAGACATCCTTATATATGTCAATTAAAATATCTGAGTGTTCTGTTAAGTGTGTTTTATTATGATGAAAACATTAAGGTAATTGTTCATAAGTCACAAAACAACGTATGACGTAATTCACGCGTTATTACGTCTTGCCCGTGCCCGATCTTTACTCTATACGCTTAGCAACGAACATAAATATATTTTCCCCAAAATTGTTTTTAGAATTAAAATTATACGTTGAAGAAAAATTACTTCATTTTTTAGAACAGTCTTTAAAACCAGTAAAAATAGTTAAATATAGGTTTTGTCTTGAAAGCATATCAGGTAATTAGCGTTTTCCGCGTATGTGACTGCAATTTCTAAATACCGATCTCGATCCATAACATTTATACCGATATTCAAAAAACCCAATCTTTTGCTATTTATATAATTTAGATTGATCAACGGTTTGTTTAAATAATGTTTTCTATTTAACAAAAAGCTAAACATACTTTTTAAAGAGGTGAAATGATAAAACTATGCAAAATTTTATTTTTACGGAACTTTTTTCAAAATACATATTTTAATGAATTTTACTAAAAATACGCCAATTGTGATCCAAAAAAGGCCGGTCCTTTGGGTAATTTTATTTTCTATTAATTAAGGGCCGTAAGGGGTAAACATTATCACTATTATAGAGAATTCTGTAGGTAAATAAAATTATAAAAGATTAAATTCTCTTTGAAAATTTGTTTAATTTTATCTCATTTGTAAACAAATTTATCTATCTTTCAATAATGTGTAACATTAAAGTATTTGTTTTAAAAAAATAAATTCGTTCATTTTACATAGGATATCAGTCAAAAATGATTTTCTGAAAGTCAAATTTCAGGCTAAGGCTAATATTCTTAATGTATGAAAAAATCACCATTTTCCGTAATTGGTTCTATTTTTAGCAACGGCCCTAGCTATCATAATACCGATGGACCAGTTAACTGGGTAAATTTTGATAAGGATATATCCCCAAAAACATGTTTGAGAAATTTGATAAAATTCTGTAGGTATTTTATTTATGTAGTGGGGTATGGATCATTACCTTAATTAAATGATTATATGTGTAATATGCAAATGAAAACCAAGAAAACTGTATAGAATTTTTGTTTTTTGCTGATTTGCATTGAGCCATGTTTGTTAAGCTATTTTTCCTAAAAGTGCAATTTTTCGACGAAAAATTCCCAATTGAAAGGGTACAGGACCCTGTACCAAAAAGGGTCATTTAAGCCCTGGGTTTGTAATATACTGTGATGTCATAATGAACATTTCCCGTACTTTTTGTCTAAAGGAATTTATTGACAGCCTTAACAGTGCTGCGAAACATCAAACTATCAGGAAAAGGTTCAACCCAACACAAATATATAGTAAGCGATGCTGATATGGCAACATTATGTATGTAACAATATATGTTTAATAATGAAATAAGAAGTATTTCATGTACGACTTGATGATAACGGTTGAGCCTCGTTTTTTTGGAATAAATTGAGAAGTACTCTACACGTGTGTTCTATGAGTTACTGAATTTATCCATATACCTAGGCCTGTGAAATGACACATGGTGTCAGAAGTGAGTACAACTACAAGTGACTGTCAGTCTTCGAGAAAATTACGGTAGGACTATATGAGACAAGCTCGATTGTGCATATACATATTGTCTGTGAACCGTTTCGAGGAAATTCGAACTTTACAATGGGGACGAAGAGGGACAAAACAATTTTATTTTCAATTCCAACCCAATTATTTTGAACATTCCGTTCCCTAGAGCTTTAGACATGAAAGGTGATTTAGCGAATAACTGGAAACACTTCAAATCGGTGTGGAAAAATTATGAAGTAGCAACGGGATTACATGAGAAAGATAACAAGTTGCGGTGCGCGACATTCCTAACATGTATGGGGTCGGATGCACTCCGTGTATTTGATGGGTTGAAATTTCAAAATGCCGAGGATAAGGAGATAATTGATGCAGTAATTAAGGCAATGGAGGAGTTTTGTGTAGGACAGACCAACGAAATATATGAACGCTACACTTTTAATAAGCGAGACCAAGAACCAAATGAAACCATTGATGCTTACGTCGCCATGTTGCGAACACTAGCAAGAACATGCAAGTATGAAGCACTTGAGGATGAAATGATTCGTGATCGGATTGTCTTAGGCATTCGGGATAACAGCACACGCAAGAAACTATTACAAGAAAAGAAGTTAGATCTACAAAGATGTATAGACATCTGCAGGGCAAATGAAAAAACAGCATCACAGCTGAAAGACATTGAAGATGTGCATTTTGTGAAGAGCATGCCATTTAAAGGCAAATATCAGAAAGGAAAAGGACAGAGAAATCAAAGTACATCAGGAAGTAAAGCGAAATATGATAATGGTCAACCTCAACTATGCACATATTGTGGAAACAATCATGTACCAAAGAAGGAAAAATGTCCAGCCTATGGAATTATTTGCAACACCTGTGAAAATGCTAACCATTTTGCTAAAATGTGTCGATCTGCAAGAGTCAGGAGTCGTCAAAAACATGTTCACGAAGTGCACACGAGCCAGGACTGTGACTTGGATGAATCATCAGAAGAAGAATTTGTTTTGACAGTAGAGCATGTCAACGAAGTCGGGTCTCGGAAAATAACAGCGGTGATGAACATAAACAAAATGCTTGTTGAATTTCAACTCGACAATGGGTCCACTGTCAATATCCTACCAAAACATATATACACAAAGCTTTGTGATGGTCCAGCTGGAATCAACCTGAGAAATTCAAATGTGACACTTGTTATGTTCAACAAAAGTCAAACAAAGACTTTAGGAAAGGTGCGTCTCAGTGTAAGAAATCCAAGAAATCAGAAAAAGTACAACCTAGAATTTGAAATTGTTGAGGGTAAACAGCTTCATGCAATTCTAGGAATCAAAGCCATTCAAGCGATGGACCTTATCACAGTAAATCATAAGGAGTTTCTCTCCAAGCATGAAGTACAGGAAGAAGTAGTCGCAGAAATTGAAGACATTGAAAGGGAGATGGAGACTAAATTCAAATCGGTGTTTGAAGGACAAGGAAAATTAGATGGCAATTTGACACTAGAAGTTAATGAAGGTGTTAAACCTGTGAAGATGCCCGCAAGGAAAGTACCACTTGCTATCAAAGATAAACTGAAACAAGAACTGGACAGATTGGAACAGTTAGAAATCATTAAACCTGTGAATACACCTACTGATTGGATCTCGAGCCTTGTTGTCGCACCCAAGTCAAATGGACGGATTCGATTATGTATTGATCCTAGACCGCTGAATCAAGCTCTGAAAAGAAATCATTATCCTACACCACTAATTGAGGACATACTTCCAGATTTAGGCAAGGCTCGCATATTTTCCGTAGTTGATGCACGAGATGGATTTTGGCATGTAGTCATGGATGAGCAGAGCAGCTATCTTACCACATTTTCAACGCCTTGGGGGAGGTACAGATGGTTGAGAATGCCATTTGGGATATCACCTGCTCCTGAAGAGTTCCAGAGACGCATGGAAGAAGCGTTGGAAGGACTTGATGGCATCAAACCTATTCATGATGACATACTAATTTATGGCTGTGGAGACAATGACAAGGAAGCTCATGATGATCATGATCGCAAGTTGGAAGCCTTGCTTCAGAGATGTTTAGTGAAAAACATTAAACTGAATAAGGAAAAAATGAAACTGAAAGTAGACTCAGTCACTTACTTAGGATTTGTTATTTCGAAAAATGGACTTTGTATTGACCCTCAGAAGGTGAAAGCAATTCAAGAGATGCCAACTCCCAAGGACAGACAAGGAGTGCAAAGACTTCTAGGGATGACAAACTTTGTTCAACGATTTGCGCCACAACTTTCAGGAATAACAGCACCTTTAAGAAGTCTTCTTAAAGCTGACACACATTTCAGATGGGATGAAGATGTGCATGGGAAAGCATTCAAGGATGTGAAAACTGTACTGTCCAATACTCCAGTGTTGAGGTTTTTTGATGAGCATAAGGAGTTAGTTTTGCAGTGTGATGCATCTAAATCGGGCCTTGGAGCTTGCCTTCTTCAGGAGGGACATCCAATAATGTATGCATCAAGATCACTAACAGAGACAGAATGTAATTATGCTCAGATTGAGAAGGAGCTCCTTGCAGTTGTCTTCGGAATGGAGAGATTTGAGAATTATACTTATGGCAGACATGTCGTTGTGGAATCTGATCATAAGCCACTTGAGATTATACACAAGAAGAATTTACACAGTGCACCAAAGAGGCTACAAAGAATGTTGTTGAGACTTCAAAAATTTGAATATGAAGTACAATACAAAAGGGGTATCGAAATGTACTTTGCTGACACCTTATCCAGAGCATATCTAAAAGCTCAGCCAGAGGACCTGAAAGAAAACGATCCTGTGGAAGTACACAATGTTGACTATAGGGAGCATCTACCAGTGTCTGAACAACGTTTTGCCCAAATTCGGAAGGCAACAGAAAGAGATGAAACAATGGAAATGCTAAAAGGAGTGATCAAGACTGGATGGCCTGAGACAAAAGCAGATGTTGAGCCAGAAATCCAGATATATTTTCCTTTTCGTGAGGAACTAGTTGTGCAAGATGGACTTGTTTATAAGGGAGAACGTATAGTAGTTCCAACTGCAATACGCCCGAACCTGCTTGAAAGGATCCATAACTCCCACATAGGAATTCAAGGATGCTTGCGAAGAGCTAGAGAAAGCCTATACTGGCCAAATATGGCTAAAGACATAGAACTTTTCATCAGCAAGTGTGAACCTTGCAACATGTACGCAAATGATCAAGTGAAAGAGCCAATGATTAGTCACAAGATTCCGAGTCGACCCTGGCAAATCATTGCATGTGATTTGTTCGAGTGCCAAAACAAGGATTACTTGATCACAGTAGACTACTACTCGGACTACTTTGAAGTGGACCGTCTACATAGTAAAACCGGTAGTTCCATAATCAGCAAACTCAAAGCTCACCTTGCAAGACATGGAATACCTGATACTCTTGTCTCGGACAACGGACCACCTTTTAATGGTCAGGAATTTGCTGAATTCTCAAGGACATACGAATTCAACCACGTAACTTCTTCGCCAAATTATGCGCAGTCCAACGGGAAAGCGGAGAATGCTGTAAAGGTTATAAAACGCCTAATAAACAAGAGTGTTGCTGATCAGAAGGATCCATACCTAGCATTATTAGACCTTAGAAACACACCCAGCCAGGATATTGGATATTCTGCAGTACAGAGGATCTTTGGAAGGAGAACAAAAACTTTATTACCTGTATCAGAAGACATGCTTAAGCCACGGTATGCTGACAAGGTCAAAGAACAGCTTCATTATAGAAAGGGAAGAGAAACGCACTATTACAACAAAGGGGCCAAAGAACTGCCATCATTACAAGAAGGGGATGTAGTTCGGGTTAGGCCAAAAGGAAATGAGAAATCTTGGAAGAAAGCTATAGTAGAAGGACAGGTAGACATTCGCTCTTATAACATCAGGACAGAAGATGGACGAGAATACCGCCGAAACAGACGACATTTGAGGACAAGCAAAGAACATTTCGCTAGAGAGTTGTCTCCGTCGCCAAAAATAGAAAGTAACCCAGAAACTTATCCAAACACTGACCCATCAAAAGTGACAGAATCAGTACCTGACAAGCCAAGAACAACTAACCATGACCCTGCACCGAAGTCTCCTGTGAAGCCTAACAGACTTGTCGATGAACCCAGTACCTCTCACAACAAACCTTTGCTTACTCATCAAGCTGATCAAGCTGTTGTTGTAACCAGAAGTGGTCGGGTAGTGAAACCACCAAAGCGCCTGCAAGAGTGAAATTTTGATTTTTTGTTAGCTCACACAGATAGTGAATAAGGGCATAATAACCCCTTGTCTGTGTGTTACCAGGTGAAGCCTGGTTCATTACATGTTACTTAGTTTGTGTTGTTTCATGTATGATTTCTAGTCAATTTTTTGAAATTTCTAGTCAGTTAATGTCATGTATAAAGGAGTGCTAAATTTATTACCTACTTTATACCAATGCCTTTATTGAACTAAAGTGACTTCATTCATTGACATTGAAAATAACTCTCTGATGATTTTTTTATAATTTTAGCTTAGGAAGGGGGATGTAACAATATATGTTTAATAATGAAATAAGAAGTATTTCATGTACGACTTGATGATAACGGTTGAGCCTCGTTTTTTTGGAATAAATTGAGAAGTACTCTACACGTGTGTTCTATGAGTTACTGAATTTATCCATATACCTAGGCCTGTGAAATGACACAATGTAGCAGCAATGTTTTGGATGAAACACATTGCACACGCCACATGGGTTGCATTATAAAGTTTTCCTTGACATCATGTTCTATGCCTGCCGGAAAGGAAGAGAAAATTTAAGGAACATGATGAAAACGGACTTTGATTGAGAACAGATGGTCATGGAAGGAGACATTTTCTTAACTGATTTTGATGCATCCTCGGCGGGAATAATTATGAGATAGCAGGTTTTTGACTGAAACTAAGTTATAAGCGCCAAAGGAATAATTTGGTTTGACAATTCTCCACTCAGACATAACACACTCGAAAACTTAATACTAACATTTAATATGAAAACCGGATTGTTAACTTTATGCCAGGATCAAAAACTTTCCAGGGGGATCCAAGGGATAATTTTATTTGCTAGAGGGGTACAAGGCTTATTTTCGGTAACTTTACTCTGTAAATTTAAGAAATTTGAATTTTCTAGCGGGTTGTATTAAACATTATCTGTCCGACCGCCCTGTCCTGAACCCCCTCCCTTCCCTGATCCGCGCATAAGCTCTTAATATTCGTGCAACTAGTAAAACAAGTTTGGATCAGCGCGGTATTGAAGCTAGACACATCACGTCCGTTAGTGGACACAAGTCCGGAACTTCAATCAAGAGTAATTCAAGATGTGTCAACGAAACAAATAAGCAGGAAATGTTCCATGTATTGACATCTGTTGTTCTTCTATCAGAAAAGCAATAGCAATAAATTTTAGTTGTTTCAATAAAATATTGTACATCACAATATCTTGATAAGTAGAGGTTGTCAGTGATTATCAATTGTTATCCAAAGTTCTTGATGATAAAAATGATTTTAATCTAGTTGTCAGTGTTCCCAAGGCTCAAACAAAAATAGACTTATAACAAATAAGGTGAATATACGTTGTTTACGACTATAAATGTTTAGTGTTATCATCATTCAGTTTTTTATTTTTGTAAATATTGGTGGAGATTTAAAGAACTGATATTTGGACAGTAATATTTTTTTTTAAAATTGTAAAGGTAAACCTAATGCTTTGTATTTATTTAGCTACACTGCCATTTATAAACTGTATTTCATTTTTAAAAGAGTTAAGTTATTTGTTATAATTGCACAAAGAATTAAGAAAATCTTGATCATAGTGTAAAATTTTGATGTTTCTGAATTTTTCAAAAAATATTCAGAGGTCACTTACTCAAAAAATAGGCCAGTTACTTACTTTTTTGAAAGTAAAAAAAAACCCCATAAGATCCTTATAGAGGCATGGTCACGATTTTGGTCAAATTCATTTTTTTCTAATTTTATTGTTAACAATGCTTTAGGAATGCATTTCTAACAATCAACGAAAATTTGAGTATCAGTCGTAGAGTTATAAGCAGAATACAGAGCTTACAATTCTTTGTCTTGTAAACAAGGCTCGTGCCCTGTTATATTTTACATTGCTTTAATAAACCGGTTAAGTTTTTTTTCAAGCAGATTTCTCTCTCTTTTAATTTGTTTTAAACCTAAATAAATAGATCCTAGCGTCTTCACAATCATTTAGGTCTAAAACTGGAGTTTTTACTTCAACTTTTAAAACGTAAACAAAATCTTAGTTTACATGACAGAGAATTGTGAGCTTTGTATCTTGCTTATAACAACACAAATTTTGGATGACTATTAGAAATGTCTCACATTGTAAACATTAAAAACGGAAATAAAATTTGTGACCAAAATCGTAGCCATGCCCCTTTAAGAAGAGTTGCGCTTAATTGTTTTATAAGTATACATGTATTAAACACTTATCTCTAAGTCAAAGACCAAAATTACAGGAAAAATCAAGAAATTGGAATTTTCTGGTAATATACACATCTACATATAATGTCTTAAACACCAACAGAGGTTAACGAAAACTTATGAAGCAGTTAAAGAGGAGTTACGCTGACAAACTGTTTCAGTGCTATTTCAAATAAATGGTTAAGTTTCTTAGTTCAAAAGGCCCAACATTCCCAGAAAAAATCAGGAAATCGAAACTCTTGGTAATATGCATATCTATACATTGTTCTAGATACCTACAAAGTTTAACGAAATTCTGTGCAGCTGTTTAGGGGGAGTTGCGCTCACAAAAAACCCACTAGGATTGACTAAATGATTGATTTACTGACTGACGGGACATTAACATAGGTTGCAAATTATCAAATGGAAAAAAAGGCCCAATGAAATGTGTGTTCCTCCATGTACTGTACGGTTTTAAAATTCATAATTGTGTACCTAACAGACGATTAAGGCAATTATGATAAATTTTGGGTTAGAATGGCATCAATAAGGAAAAAGAAAAACTAGGAAAATTTTAACACCAGAAATATAAAAAGCAGATGTCTTGAAGTTGGACAGTTACTCACTTACTTTCTTATTACAGAGAACGCTCGAAAATCATCATTATTCAAATTTAGAATTTAATGATACATGTATAGAGTTTTCAAATGTTAATCAAATCCTTTTAGCCTTTCAATTCGGCGTAACATTAAAAACCAATTTTAGACCTTAACCTTTAGACAATCTTTGAAAGAGAGACTTTGTTGGGGCATTATAAACACGTAGCCTATTTGTTAGTCATTTCTCCCAAACTCTAAAACATGTTACAAATACTGCCTTATATACATGACCTCTTATCATCTTGGAAAAAACTCCTAGAGGTAGCTACTATCAGACGGGTTATGTATGTAATATATTTATGATTCAGGAAGTAAAATTAATTAAAACATCGCTTACTGACATACGGACCTTTTTAGTTTTATTTGATTAACCCTCAAAATAACTTAGACTACCTCATGCTGGTAATCATTCTTCAAAGCAAGCTTCACTAAGGTCATTAATGGTCTAGCATATGTATACACAGAACCACTGTACTCATCCTGATGAATGAGAGAATTTGCCCAGACTTTTCCGAAGAACTATAGATGCCCTCTCGTTGCAAACAAGAACGGTTTTAATTGAACACTTTTAAAAAAATATATATAGATTTTAAATTTGAGACTTTACTGAAAGTATATACCTTATATCTCTAAGCATGTATCAATTTTGGACTTGACTCATTAGCGAAATTTAAACATCAAAAAGTACACGTAGAGATAAGATAAGATAAGATAAGATAAGATATTCTTTTATTCCTTCAAATTAATGGAGAGTATTATGAAATCAAATTACAAACTTATGTACAGTACAATTAAAGTAGCCTTTAACAGTACTATTTTCTATTAAAGTCAAGGTATTTTTATGTTTGATTCATTATCTATACCGTGTTAATTAAGTCAGACAAAAGTGATGAGGATTTTAAAACGAGTGCTAATGGTTTAAAACACACTAAGATTTAATTTGAAGACATATCGTACGAAATTAAATCAGAATTGTTCTTGTTCCGTTGAACACTATTGTCTAAATTGTTCTGTTTCAAATATTTCCATAAGCGGTGTTTAAAAGTCTAGTCAGTTATTCTAAAGTTGCGCAATAAAGTTTTATTGATATACGAAACATTTATTTTTGATCTCGTTGACCTACATTTTTGAAGATACTGATATCATTCAAATTCAGCAAATTTTAATATCGAAAGAGTGGTTCTCATATCGCCTGATATATTATTCTTTCATATGAGAGAGAGAGAGAGAGAGAGAGAGAGAGAGAGAGAGAGAGAGATTGTATAGAAAACATCAAAAGGATAAGATGAATGTGAGGATATATTTCTCCATACTGTTGTAAACTATTTTATTTGCTTACTAAATTACTTACTTACCATTAATCTGATTAAGTTAGACAAGCAGCATATGCAAAACTAATAAGCATCAATAATAACCAGGAATTATTTGTTATAACAATCATAAAAAGCAGGTGGCTTGAAAGGCAATCAAATAACAAGCTCTAGAGATTTTTTTGTGAGGAAAGTAATGTTAGTTTTTTTAATGAAATGATAAATGATTTCATTTAAATCTGAGTAGAAAAGCATCTAAATCATTTGATACCTTTTAGGATCATTCAAATGCGATGTCGTAAAAATCATCCATAAGTCTATTGAAATTTGGACATAATTTGATAATCAGTTGAATTTCAATTTGTTTGATTGGTAACAAAGAACGATTTTAATAAGTTAATTGATATTTTACAAATCGAATATAGTTTCATACCAAAGATTGTCGTGTGACAGCATTTTTAAGCATCTAACAATATTATAATAAATAGTCCTAAAAGTTAGTTTCAAACTAGATTTCAGCTGTGACATGAGGGACAGATCGATAAATCACAAAATAATCATTTAACCCTGTTACAAAATAAAGTTTTTATTGTAAATAAAAAAAAATAAATAACAATATATTAATGAATATATCTTCATGTTTAGTTTGATAATAAAATTATACATGGTCAGAAAGAGGTGACTTTGGCTCAAATTGATTTCATGAGGAAGCTATTAAATGTAACCTCAGTATTGTTTAACATTGTCTTTTATCATCCCCACTGCTTCTGTGTCAGTAACAATATTGTGATGATTTAACTGTCTTAGCTTCTTAAAAACACTCCTGTGATCTTTAAAAAAAAAAATAGTATACTAGTCCCAAGCTAGCATTAAAGAATTTTTTTTTGGGGGGGGGGGGGGGTGGGTATGAAACAATGGATAAATCTTTGCTCACTGAATCATTTCACGATTTAGATTTAACTTAGTGAAGATTTTATCGAAACCATCTGAATATCTATCTATCTATCTATCTATCTATCTATCTATCTATCTATCTATCTATCTATCTATCTATCTATCTATCTATCTATCTATCTAT
>WFKH01010931.1:25362139-25381670 GCA_016163765.1 Magallana hongkongensis | reverse complement strand
CTCTCTCTCTCTCTCTCTCTCTCTCTCTCTCTCTCTCTCTCTCTCTAAACAAGAACAAATTTACTGGAAAACTTAAAGTACCCTTAAACATGTCTTGATAGAGGTTGTTGTGACTCACTATTTCTTTCCATCAAATGTTCTTCTGAATGTAATACCAGTAATTAGATAAGAACCTTTTATACAATATGATTGTCTCTTTTGATTAAACATTTGGCACTAGCTAGGGTATTTCATTTTTCACATTCTGCCCTTCTATTTCGGACCACTATAACTGTCCACAGAGTATCCGGTATAATTAAATAAGTCCGACTTCTAATAGCCAATATTTTGTGTAGAGTAGTAAGCGAAAGGTTAATCACAGTGAGATTTGACATTTTAATTGATTCCAGCTAAACCATAAATCCTACAAACTTGGTTTTTTGAGACTGTGTTTTAAATGATCAGATGAGTATTTTAACGAAATAAAAAATTTTGACTGGAGGGAGGTACCCTTTAAGCAGACGAATTTTCTTAACAGCAAAGATTTCCCAAGCTTTCTTTTTCAAACCAACTCTTGGAATGAGTTCGTCTATACAAAACATGGTGAGGGGAGGTGCATTCACTTCCTGATACTTATTAAGCCTCAGTTAGAGTAATGCAAACCATACTTTAACGAGATAAACAATGAACTAGTAAAAGCTCCTTGAATACCGCTAGAATATTAGAAAGTTAAACTATGTGCTGAAAGAATTGTAATATAAATTGATTGAAAACAAAAACTGTCTTTTTTTCTGTAAAGATGAAGTTACACAAGAACACCAGTGAAAAAATATGTAACTACATATTGTGGTGTTCAGAAAGGATAGCAACTTAAATCCAAAACAAAAAATAATGGATATGTATTACTTCTGAAGAGTTCTTGTTATGCAAATAGCAGAGACAGGAGAAAAACAAAATATTTCATATGCATGTGTAATAAATACAAAATTGAAACCAACTATATTGTATGTTAGAGAAAGTTATCCAGATTTTGAGAAAAAATTGAACATTTTAGTTTTCAAACCAAGATCAGGCAAACAAAGGGTAAAAAGGGAAAGGAAATAATTGACCTCTTTTCAAGATTGCATGTCTTTTAAAATGAAATTTGTTGAAGGGATGAGTTGAGATGCAAGGAAGAATTGAAGTACAAAATAAGGCCAAGTGTGCTTTACAACCTGCTCTTAGTAAATGAAGCAAAATTGAACAAGCGTTTACTTAGAAAAAATGAGCAACATGAAAATAAATGATTTTATTTAAACAAATACATTGAAACCCTAAAAGAGCCATTGCAAAATAAGGTAAAAAAAAAATAGGAGAGCTTAAAAGCAGATCAGGGTCTAACAAAAACAAAAACATAGCATATTCAAGAAGAGTTAATCAAGCACTTTGGTTTGCACAATCATTTGGTCTGGAATTCACAGGTATGAAAGTAATTGATAAACATGGAAAATCTTATGATTTAATAGATAAATCCAGATCTGCTTCAATATCCTGTGGTTGTTTGCCTGAAACTTAAAAAGAAAAGGTGAAAAGTCTCCTATAGATTCTAGATATATTTGCAATTATTGGCATATCAGACGAAGCATACCATGAAATGGCAATTTAAAATGGGGATCTTGTAAGATCACACCTAGTAAACCAGTATAGACAATTCATAAATGGCAAGTGCAGAATAAGTAAGACACCTGGCAAATCATCTGGAGCCTAACTGAATTTTAGGGAAACCTTAGAGCAAATATTAGAACAAATCCTTTCTTATGTATTTTTTTTCTGTTTTGTTTCTTAACTATATATGATCTGATTAAGTTTTCTTGCATAATTTGATCCTGGACCTATCAACTTTTGCTTTCAGTGTTGTCGATTGCCACAAAATATTAAAATGGGACTTGATACCCTTGTTGCACCAGTGACTACAACTGTGTAATTTCTGGGACAGTGTAATATATTGACATACGAACATAATGAAATGTCTCAATTTTAACAACAAATAAATTTATGCAATTCAACGTGTTTAAGCTTTTATACATGAATGTATATGTAACATCTAGTTTTATGACTGTTCCATAAACAATATGATGTAAAAACCGATTATTGCAGAGTATTTAATACTGCACTATATTGCTTCTTTGGATTTTTATACCCGCACTTTCTAAAGAAAGTTCAGGTATATTGTTGTTACCCTGTTCTGTCCGTCCGTCCGTCCGTCCGTCCGTCTGTCACGTTTTTCTTTCGCAAACTGCTCTAACATCTTATAAACCAGCAAACTGAAGTTTGATTTGGGGTGTCATGTTGTTTTGTAGAAAGGTTTCAAAAGTTCTCTGGTAGTCCTAGGGGTCAAATAATTGGTAAAAAATGACGTTTTTTCACAAAAAACCTTCTTCCTCGAACTCCTCCTACATTTTCAACAATAGACAAATCATCTCTTTGAATATGTTTTTGGGTGTCCTGTAGATGCGCAATAAGTTTCGGAAATTTCAATTTCGTCCTGGGGGTCATTTAGTGCCTGTAAAAGGACTTTTTTTTTTTTTTACAACAATCTGGTTTCAAAAACGTCAACATTTTTTGCAGTAGCCATATGATTTACTAGAATATGATTGGGGTGTCATTTTGATGTGTGATCAGGTTTAAGAATTTTTTTTTATCACGGGGGTCTGTGGGCAACTAAAAATTACTTTTTTTGCAAAAAAAATATGGTTCCCAGAAGTCCTCTTACAACGTTTGGAGTAGCTACGTCCTCTCATGGGATATGATAGGGGCTGTCCTGTAGATGTGCAATAAGATTTTAAATATATAAATTTCATCCAGGGAGTAAAATAGTAGCAGAAAATTGACGTTTATCATTCCTAAAAAAACCTAGATCCCAGAACTCCTGTTATGATTTAATGAATAGATACATCATATCGTGGGATTTGATAGGCCAAGGGGCTGTCCTATAGATATGCAATAAGGTTTTAAAAACTTAAATTTTATCCTGGTAGTCAAATAGTAGCAGAAAATTAATATTTATCCATCCTTAAACTGTAAATAAAATGACAGGTTTTTTCCTTAAAATTAAAAAAACCTTACATTTACCCTCTTCTTAATACTCGAATGGTCTATTAAAATCAAAATATAATTTGGGGTCTAAAGAGTTTAATAAATGGTAAAAAATGTTTTTCTAAAAAATAAATCACATTACACTTTGCATAATTGACATCTTACTGAGATATGATCAGAACTCTTATTTTCTACCTTAAGATCAATAACTAAATATTGAAGTTAAACTTAATAACAATAAATGTTTAAAATTAAAAGTAGCAAATCCTAAATCATTTCTTGATTTGTATTTTTCTCTAGATGCACATTAAGATTTTGGAAATTGCTTTTAATTTTTAAGATAAACAAAATGTTATATGTATTCGGGGCATTTGTAAAGTCTCCTAAGCAAAGCAGGGTCATCGTTAGGCTAGGAATTATCCACAGGGGTCAAACACTTCATACGAATAAGATAAAATACCTATTAATTCCAGTTCTGGAATGTCAGGGTGTCTCCAAGGGGCATTACCTATACATCAATTGATGGGCAATGACACAAAGAGCAAGAATAAATATGGTTTAGGGATAGGGATCCCAAAAGTTATCAAAATATATCATCATTTCCTATTTCGGGGAGGGGGGGGGGGTGGGGGTGTTTAAAGACAACTCCTGGGAGTCATGCACTTTACACCATTTGATGCATCATAATGACATTAGAAACAAGAATATATATAATGGTTTAGTGTTGGGGATCTCAACAGTTTTCAAGATATTTGGTATTTTCCTGTTTAATTGGGTCAGAACAATCCCATAGGGTCATGGCCTACATTATATATGATGCATCATAATACATTAGGAAAAAAAGACCCCTTCCTCCCTATTATAACTCACATAAGTCTCAACACTTATTTACATGCAATACACAAATTTAATACAAAATGTCAAAGGGTCAATATGGGGTCAACTCAATAGTGTAAGTCTGACAAATGAAAAAATAACTTTTGCAATTCAAATGACAGAAGTTGTACAAATGCGACAGGAAAGGTAACGATGATTAGCTTATTTAGATATTAAAAGATTATGATACAGTATGCTGGCAAAGGGAGATCACTTATTTAGAAAGTAAAAGTAAAACTTATGTATACTGGTGTCTCATACTATTGTGCTACCACATATTGTACATGTATTATGCTTACCTGTATTTGTCAACATCATAATAATAATCTAATTAGAGCACACTATGAATTCCTTAAGCTGATCGCCACAAAAGAAAGGTTTATGCATGTTAATTAATCCTATTCTGCATATCGAAAACACATATGTACATGTACACCACGTGAAACCCATCTAGCCTATGAGCTGGGTAAAACGAGTACCCGATGATGTTGACTCGCAAAAGCAAAAGCAAATCTAGCGCCGAGTTTGTAATAATTATATAGATCATACTTTATATGACATGAAGTATGAAAATTGTTGATAAACTTAAAATTCACATGCAAATTTTACGGTTCAACTCCAGATTGTACATATGAAAAGGCCGATAATGTGTATCTCATCCTTTATGAAAATCATAGTTTTTAAAATCTACCAGAAATAGCATGTGGCCTTCTTTTTGACCAAAACTGCAACAAGATAGTATTATTTAAAGGCAAACACTTGGTGTGGGTATTGCTTTCTAATGACAACATCTAGTTTATTATGTACATACGTAATGGCTTTACGATTGGCAGTTGTCCTGCTGGTATTTCATGCCGAAAGCTAAAATGAAATATCTCTTGTAAGTCATCTTAAAATATTACAAAATTTATAAGATATAAAAGTGTATTATTTACAGTTATTTACATTTTACAGTGTCTTTGACTGTGATAACTATGGAAGCGTATTAGTGCCACATTGACACTTATTCATCTTGTGGCACTAATACGCTTCCGTAGATAACCCTACGAATCAAATTTGTAAAATAAAGTCCAATACATTTCATCAATGAAGCAAATAACGTATTTTAGGGCGCAAGCAGGGTTTGCATAATCATACGAAATGAAAATAAAGAAAAAAATTCAACACTTCTAATTGTTGTTTCACTGCAAGAAATTAAGATGAAATTGAGGTGAATATTCATTTTTTGACATAAATAAATCGCATCAATGTATGCAAAATATATGTGTCTAACTATGTTGCTTTTTAATGGTTTATCCGAAGAGGAGAACTTATAAGAAAGTTAATGTGTTGTAAAGGCTATGAAGAAAAGAATGGTATATGCGTAGGTAGGTATTTAATAATACCGTACATTGAAACATAATTTGTTCTAATTATTCCTTTTATTTAATCAAATTTATTGTGATTTAAATTTTTTTTTACATAATATTATTTCTTCTATTATTTCTTAACATAATTATGGTTTAAGAAAGATATTTTTAATCAACAATTCTGAGGAAACAATTTAAAACATGATGACAGAGCAAATCATCATAGGAATACATTACAGTAAAATAATTTGGTTTTTTTGTATTTTTATATAAACAATGCAAGTTGCGTTGATAACATAAATTAACTTGCATTAACTAAAGCATATTTTCAAATAATTAGAGTTTTTATTACAGGTCACTTATTTTGTTAAATGTTTTTAGAATGCAGTCCCGGATTTTGGGGATGGAACTGTACTGACACGTGTCCAGAAAATTTTATGAAGAAGATGCTGAACAAAATGCAGCTGTAATGAAACGCAAATCTGTCATCCTGTGTGTGGATGCTTGCAAAGATTTACTAGAGAACGAAGCCTTTTCACATTATGCAGCGAAATGTCCTACTACGTTAGACAGTAGATCCACAATCACAGGTCTGCTGTACTGCTCTTTTCGTTATTCAATTGATAGTCTTATTTTTGATTATTTACCTCTGAATAACAATTACTATTGATTTTCCAAAAATAACTGTTGACATATCTTATTCTTACAACAATCGTATGAATAATTGTCACATACTCGTGTTTGTCATTAAGATATCTTTAATTTTGTACTACTTATTACACACAACTCTTTTTTGTCTACTTTGATAGTTTAGATTAAAAATGTAAACAGATTGACTAGAGCCGTTATTACTTTCATATTATATATTATATTACGTAAATATTTCGTATTGCGCTCGCCCTTTTGATGAAAACCTTTCCCTATGAGATCAGAAGTCTACTGAACAAGTGTGTGCATACCTGTCCTGAATGTCATTACCTGCCGATAATACTAAGCGTAAGCAAAACGGTTTTTTAAATTACTGTTCGTCATTTCTTTATATTTTAAATTACATACTGTATCAAAATATTATTAACCTTTCCACAGACTGACTTATTATCCCATTATTTTTCTATGATAAATTAAATGTAAGTTGAATCAAACGTATAATCGTCATGAAAAAATTCCAGTTTAACAACTTTTATTTTTTTGATCCTGGCTTTTAATACATTTTGTTCTCGAAAGATTTCTTCAAATTGACGTGTATCCTCTGGAGACAGGTTTATCAACAGATAAAACACATTACAGAATATCAATCCTATTTGGAGCAATGTCACTGGTATGTTTCTTTTCCGGATTTATGCTATTTTGTGCTGTACTATTTATATTAATTACATATATACATAAACTTACATGTATGTATTAACATTTTCAAAATTGAACAGCATAACATCAAACTTAGATACAAAGACATTTTGCTCTTTTGCGGCTGCAGTTGGTAAGAGAAAAGGCGAGTTACGAATCTTTTGTTGCTTCTATTACATAACATGCATATCAGTGCAACTTTGCAGACATTTAACAACAAAGGAAGGAAAGAAACGGTTATACTTTGATATTTATATACTCTGATATTTTTCAAATTTCTGCAAAATATTAGGTTCATAAGAATGTGCTTTTCGATTAAGAAGAAGCACCAAGGATTCAGGAAAACCCAATCAGACATGAAGAGTATTCAGAGCATATGTATTGTAAATGTATATTTAGTAACATGCACGAGGAGGTCTGTAACAGGAAACTGACACTCAAAGTGAGCAATTAACCTGATAATAAATAATAATAAACTGATAAGAACCAGTCATCTTGGTGGTGGACAACAACCTCTTTTACATATTTCTAAAATGATTAAAGCAATTATATGACTTGCAAACTCCATTGGCGTTATTCTTTTTCTTGATTCGTGTTAATTTAATATTTATAAGTTATGTCAAAATATATTATTGTTAGGTAATATAAATTTTGATATTAACCCAGATGTTCTGTCAAACGTTAACAATTAAAAGAATTATCCACACGTATTTGTACGGTCCAATATCATCGTATAAACAAGAAATAGTGTTTCACTGTTACATGTTTAAGACAGTTTATGTCACATAATGTGAATAAGTCCAAATGAATTACATATATAAATACAAGAATACATAAGATAAGATTATATAAAATCTTATCGAGGACACAAATTGATGTTCGAGATAGCCTTAAATTCACTCTGTTTTTGTCGTATATAGGAGGAAACCTTGCAATCAACGTGAACCATTGGAAATTACGATATTATATGATCGATTAAAAAGATTTTTCTGTAAAACTCACCAAATAACATTAGTTATATTCATTAATATTCATTTTCAAAATACATTTCTTTTTTATCATTTACTAGAATTTTTATGTTTGTTGGAGGCTGGACAATAAATTACCCATTTGGTTTACTTTAGAATTTTAGATATGGGATTTTTTTTTGCCATACACTATGATTTAGTAAAGACAATTCCGTATAATCTAAATAAGCACTCCTTCTAGGGGAGAATAATGTAGTCTAAAAATGGCAAAAATCGAGTCCTCTTAACATTCATCTATTTTCTTGTACGTTTGAAAAAAAGTAAAACATACATTTTGATGAACATGAATGCAAATCACGATGTTTTTATATACATTATGTATTTTTAAGATAAATTTAACTGTCACTTATTAAAAGGATGTAACTCACAACTGTGTAACTGAGCAAAAACTTGCAACTGCGCTAGATTTCTAGAGGGTCTTGACCACTCCGCCTTTCATATTGGTCGGACAATATCTTTGAAAACAATAATGCAAACCTGATCAAGAATCAGAAACATAAAAATGTATCCCGGAAATATTTCACATTTTTTGCCTAGTGAGAGCTCTGCTCCAAACATACAGTGAAATTGATGTAATAAGTTTTATTGGCTTCCTTTTCTTGTACACGATTTTGATTATTTCACATAAATAAGCAAATCAGTTGCTTTTATTGAGTTAGTAAAAAGCCTGGTCTGATTGACTTTTGGTTTGCCTTAACGGGTAATTGACAATGCACCTCGATCGAAAGAAAGCATTTTAAAAACAGCTTTTTCTGGTATTGTTTAGCTTACAACTCATCCATTGTGATTTGATTTTTATAAATTATGAATTGGTGTTTAAATATATTTTTGAGTGACTTTGCGAGGATTATCCGTGATAAATCATAACTTAAGCTACATTGAGAGCACATATGGAAAACAAATTGACAGTTTCTTCTAAAAAAAAAAAACGTGCTGATCGACTAAAACAACAATTAACGAACTTCTACTAATTTACAATAAATGAAAAGAAAGTGATGTAATTTTGGGTGTTTCATATGGGATATTGAAATAGCTAGCATTGCAATTTACCACATTCCCATAATATTAAACTTGAATATTTTTTGTCTCCTCTTTTCCACCTTATTGGCGTCAAATTAAAACTTACCTTGCATAATTTTCACCGGATCCTCTTAATTTTAGCCTCCGTTGATGTTGATAGTCATAAAGTAGAAAGACATGCAATATCAGTTATAGTGATTTAATGCAAGTTTTTGTTTTGTTTTGTTTGTTTTTGTGGGGTTTTTTTTTTTTGGGGGGGGGGGGGGGATATCATATATTGATGATGATGTAGGTAAGTCATTATGTTATAAATCAAAACAAAGCAAAGACGTCGTTGTGCCAGTGATTTGACAGTGTAATTTTCATGGAAAGCATGTTTAGTAATGTAAGGAAGTAATTTTTCATTTTATTAACGAAACTTATTAAATATTATTGATTATTAACCATAGCAATTTTGTTGATAACCAACCTGTATGTTTGTATTCTTATTCAGACAATGCAATCAATTTTTTTTCTAAAACATGTTTTTATATATACATGTATAATGTTTTTGGTACAACTAACTTTTTGTCAAAATAATTGGCATGTATTAACATTACGTTTTAAAGCTCATATGAAATGCTTCATGTAAAGTATCATAAAGTTCTGCTAGATTTGAAAAAGAAAAAAATCGTTATTTACAGATAGGTTTTGTAATGCTACTGCCCAGTGACTACTATGTTTCTAAAAAGTGATGAGACCTCATATTTACTGGAAAACTTATGGTAAAAGTACATCTCAAGATGACTGACTTAATTATAACCCCTAAATTTATATAACATCATTATGATATTCATGGTTCATACATTTCCAAAATGTAATCTCGACTTTGTAGACCATTTGGAATCTTGTAAAGACTTTGATATGTACGTTTCATAAATATTTGAAAGTTGAATTAAATTTTCTGTTTCAATATTTAAAACTATCAAAAAAGATTATTGGAATTATGAAGTTAATGCATATGTCAAATAAGTTATCAATACTGTCAACATAATTTTGAATTTGTTTGTGTGGTATTTTTATCGGCATGGATGTTGCGATCTTTTGTTTGGTAATGTTTGTTGTCGTCTCACCTACTTACACTCTTTAAGGAGATAATATCTGTAAAAACAATGTGACAACGGAAAGGTTAAGTCTTATTTTCTATAAATGAATTGTGAAAAAATTTGATTAATTGTTATACATGTTGTGAATTCGTAGTCTTGTACATTACATTCATCCTGATCGTTTTTAAGGTCTTCCGTTGAAAACGGAAGACCTTTCAAGTTATTGTTTTCGTACTGTTTCTTCTTATTTTTTTTTCCACAAATTTTGTGCACGCAATTTCTCGAAAACTGTCCAACCAATTTCAACCATTTTTTCACAGATGATTGTGAGTGATCTGAATTTATTTTGTTTTTAATATGTTTGCTGTTGTCACTTCCGGTACCGATTTATCGCTGATTTTGTAAATTTTACGACCCTTTTTGTGCACACTTAATCTCGAAAACTATCAGAGATATGAATATGAAATTTTTAGGATAGGTAGACCATGGTCTAAAGTTGTGCCTATTGTTTTTTTACGCATGTGCCCCATTCTTAAGAGCTCGCTATGGCTCGAAAATTGGGTACGAATTTTTAAATCCCCCCCCTTTTTTTGTACACAAGATTTTTCAGAGATGGCTCAATAGATTTTCTTAAAATTTGCAATGATAGAAAATGATAGAAAAATTTATATCTTGAGGATTTTTTTTTCATTTTTTCCGAAATTTATTTTCCGTCGTCGGTTTTCTGTCCCGCGACAAAAGGCTTGTGACATCGAGATCTCAAAGATGATTAGGACTTGAGCATTCATACTTTGTAGGATTATAGACCTATAGTCGTAGATGTCTTTAAACTATTTTGTTTTGTTCGTCATAACTTCCGGTCGTCACCGGAAGCACTTCAAAAATTATTTTTTCGTTGCATTTAATTTATTTCATATAGAATTGAAGTATAAGTATTAATCCTTACATATGTCATCTATCCGATGTTAAATAAACAAAAAATATCTACTTCTGGTGAGATGTCTCAAATAACTGAGATAGCCTTTTTTAAATAAATGTTTTACCCACGAGATCTCAGAAAGTGCAAGTGATCAATACACGAAACTTACATGGATGATAGGCATTCGATAGAAAATGCGTTTAACCGCTATCATTTTGTCAACCGTTACTTCTGGTCCTCACCGGAAGGGTTCAAACAAATCAAGTTGTTTGAAAGTGTAACTGTTTTTCTTTGACAATTTTAGTAGAATTGATAAACAAAAAAGTACAGTTGTCTAATGTTCAAGAAATACAAACTTTTATTTTCACCGAGCACTTCCGTTTGTCCGTTTCCTATCAAGAGACAAAAAAAACATTGACTCCGCGAGATCTCAAAAACGGTGACGACTTGAACAACCAAACTTTGTGGGATAATAGCCCTAAGTATGTATCTGTGTTTACATTATTTTGTTTGAATCGTCGTCACTTCCGGTCGTCACCGGAAGCACTTAAAATTTATTTTTTCCCGTATATTATTTATTTTACATGGAATGAATAAATCAGTATACGATCTTATATATGTTAACTATACAATGTTAAATAAGCAAACATATTTTACTTTCGGTGAGATATATTAAATATCTTGGGTAGCTATCTTTTTTACAAATTTGATACCCGCGAGATTTTAGTCACTGTAAGTGATTGAGACACGAACCTTTCATGAATGATAGAATGAATGAATGAATTATGAATGATGTGTTAAACGGGTTTTATTTTGTCAACCGTCACTTCCCATACTCACTGAAAGGGTTCAAACAATTCATGTTTTTAACAAGTTTAACAGATTTTCTTGGGTGTTTCATCTAGCTTGATAAACAGTAATATACACTAGGCAAATGTACAAGCAATACCAGCTTTTATTTTCATTAATCAATTTCCTTCGTCCGTTTCCGGTCTCGAGACAAAAAACCTACTTTCAACAGGATCTCAGATTTGGCAGAGAGTATTGATATTTCATCGTATCATATAAAACAAATCGGATGGAAGACCTACTCTTTACTTGTAACGAGATCTAGTTTCGTTCTTCTGTTTATATCTATA
This sequence comes from Magallana hongkongensis, assembly GCA_016163765.1. Lineage (NCBI taxonomy): Eukaryota > Metazoa > Mollusca > Bivalvia > Ostreida > Ostreidae > Magallana > Magallana hongkongensis. The sequence continues at coordinate 25,369,856 of WFKH01010931.1, read as the reverse complement.
CCTTTAGGGCTTGATCTTAAAACATTATCATTATTTTATTTTTTTAAATATAAAATTCTAAAAGATCATGAAGTTCTAATGTTAATATTTATCTATTTTTGGGATTTGTGGTTTTTATTAAAATAATGACCTTTTCTAAACTCATTTTTCATAATAGGTATATGTCCGGAGTTACACTCAAAACTTCTTTTTGGATTGCTCTAAGATTTGTACAAATGTTCAGGACCGTCGGAAGATGGTTCCTTATATTTTCATTTTGATTTGACTAATTACAAAGTTTTAAAGATGTTAAAGTCTACTTTTTGTGGGCTCTGTCAATTAAGATTACTAGTATCTTCTTAAAATTTCAAAACTGTACTAGTTCATGAAAATGTTTTTGTTAATTTTAATTTATACAGATGATGATAATGGTGACGATGATGACGATGATTATAAAGATTATCATGATAACGTTACTTCTCTTAATTAAATTGCATTCTATTTGAACTTACAATAACTAACGTCAGATAGTAAATAATTCATGTTTTTCGTGCAATAGAATACAATAATGCTTAAAATACTAAAATAAACTAATGTAGTGTTCTCAATATTCTTTTTGTGTGCGTAAATGCTAACACAATGCTAGTTCAACATCATTTCTTTTTATTCTGCATTGTAAAAGATGGAAAACAAACAGAAAATACCTTTTTAGTTGTTAATCTGCAGAAGTGTAAATGGAGAAATATTCTTAGTTGGACCGATCAAGCTTGCATTTAGGTCTAGCAACATTTATATTTATTCCGAATATCTTGTTCATTTTTTTCCTTATTCATTTCTTTGTCAAAAGGGGGGGGGGGGGGGGCTTGAAACATTGAAGATATGCAGTTTTAACTTTGAAGAAAAGAATGATAAGTGTGTAGGTAGGTACATGTCTTAGATAAAATGATACATTTAAAGGAGCATAAATTATTACAAATATACCTATTCTTTAAATCACTAATTTTTCAGTTCTGGTATATTTGGTGAATTGTAAATACTCAAATTGGGGATAAAAATTTTAGGTATACCTTAGACACTATCTTTTTAAATATAGATATTGTCTAAAATAACAACAACACAATTTATTAATTAGATTTAATTAAACAATATAACAGAAGGAATCCTTGAACATTTTTCTGAAAAAATATTAATTCTAAACAATGCAAATTAATTACAAATTTAAATATGTACGATGATGTTTTTAATGACAGCCAATGCAAATTACTTATTATTTTATACATGAAGCAGATTACATTTGTTAAATGCTTTCAGAATGCAGTCCCGACGTTTGGGGATGGAACTGTACTAACAGGTGCCCAGAGAATCGTTATGGAAGAAGATGCTTGAGAAAATGCAGTTGTATTGAAACATAAGTTTGTCATCCTGTGTGTGAATGCTTGCAAAGATGGACTTGGATGTTTCAAATATAACAAAGAATGGTGCTAGAATCTCTTTAGAAAAAGTGGCGTTTTCACCTTTTGCAGAGGAGTGTCCTACTACAAACGATGTGTTATCCACAAGCACAGGTATGATCTACTGCTATCTTTATTTTAACTCGCAAGTGTATTTCTCCAGAATTATGTTGATTTCTATGAATAACTTTCGTTTAATTTCTTTTTCTCAAAGCAACCTATTCATTTATTATCACAAAAGCAAATAAGAGTTCGAAAAATTGATCCTTCTGATTGTCGTTTCAGATATATTTCTGTAGTACATGTACCCATATACATGTATATTAGTAGTATTTGCAACACTTCCATGCCTAATTTGTTCGACAATCAATCAACCAAAACCTGAATTAATTTTCTTTTATGTTACATCAATTTTCGTATTGCGCTCGTCCTTTTTATGAAAATCTTTTTCGATGAGAGCATATCTTAAAAATTATTGTTTGGATCACTTTCTTCGATATTGCCTGCAGATTTGTAAAAGCTGCCGATAGTTTTGTACTTGTGCAAATACAATTTTAAAACAGCTTTTAATTATAACTTTATACGTTAAATTTCTAAGTGTACATAGCCTGTTCAACGACTGAATCGTTATATTTTTTTCTGATAATTTTTCAAAACAAATATTATTTTGAAACTCTTATTCTTCTTTAAAATGAAATCCATCTGAACTATTATGGGTTTGATCCGTTCTAATATTATGATTAGTTTCTTGAAGATTGATTCACAACGCATCCTGTTACAACAGGTTTGTCAAGAAATGAATCAAATTTTAAAATTTCATTCCGAATTGGAGCAGCAAGTGTCACTGGTGTGTGGTTCTTTTTTATTTAAGATAAGACTTATTTATCGGTAATTAAATTTATTTCGTGTATTTTCTTTGTGTTTTAATATACATGTACATATATAGTATCAACCTGAAATGCATTTTATCCCGTTGTAGGCTTCACATGAAGAGAAAAAAGCCGGTTGTTAATGATAATTTTATTTCTTCGTTTGCCGAGCCTTCTATGGACTTTACCGATCCCACAAATTTCTGTAAACAGTCAGTAACAAATTTAATAGGTAATACTGTTCGAGAACAACTAGTCTACTAGTTCTGACATGGAATGTTGATAAGTAAATAGGACGATTTATAACTAATATTTACTTCTACTTTTTAAGAACAGCGGGAGCAAAGCATCAGTTTAATTGCAATACACAGAATCGTATTCACTCAGGCGTAATAATACATCTGTTCAACATCTTTTTTATACCACTCAACGCATTTCAACGATATTATCGAAACAGAAATATTTCAAACATGAAATATAATAAAATGGAAAGACCACGAATTGTTTTGCCTCGGACTAGAATGTCTCGACGTCATTGGATGAATCGCGTCAGGTGATTGCCTTATAAATTTCTTTACACGGCGAGCGTCAAAATTTATACGGCAACATGGCGGACGTAACGTTATTTGAGCTGATTTCTTACACAAACGTTCAACATACCTTTAATTTTTAAGCCCCAAAATATCTAGAGTGACCCCCTAATTAGGGGAGAATTAAGCTATGAATTTAATTGTTATATATTATCTTTTGTTTGTTTACATATCAAACTTTAGGTCCTCGACAAAACAAAACACTTATTAGGTTTGTTATTGACTGTTTACAGAAATTTGTGGGGTCGGTAAAGTCCATAGAAGGCTCGGCTCCGCCGACACTGAATCAGTTTGGTATAAATAGATTGAAACATCCTTAAAACCAACTTTTGTAAAAGTTTCAAATATCTATCTCTTATGGTTTCATAGTAGTAGCCATAACAAGCAATTTATATAATAGGGACAATTTGATTTTATCTATTTTAAAGTGGGGCTAAAGGGCTATATTTTGAAATGTCTTAAAAATCCTACTATATTCATGAAAATGTTTTTCTATACCACCATAAAAAAGAGATATAAAAAATCAATAACTCCCGAATTTTCAAATGACCCTGCTGATTTTTGACCTTTATGTCATTTTGATAGAGGCTTCCATCCTAAGTAGTCCGATGTCTCAATGATGAATGGTTCAAAAGTTGTTAGTGTTTTTATTGAGATTTAAAAATTTTCGGGAGCATTAACTGCTAGACTGGGGTCAACGGATCCTTTCGGTATGAATAAATTGAAGAAGCCTCTAAGTAAACTAAAGACATTGGTTAAGTTTCATATATCTATCTCTTATGGTTTCATACGAGTAGCGATAACAAGCATTTCATACACAAAGTGCAATAACATTTTAAGTTCTGTGGATGTCAGGCAAAGGGTCATTTTGTGCAATAACTTTTAATGGTCAATTTCATAAAGAAAAAATTGTTTTTATATATCTAATAATAAAAAAGCTGTCCAGAGAGATATAGAGAAGAAGAAGACAAAGAAGAAGAAGAAGACGAAAGATAAGGAATACAAGAGACCTTTCACCTGTCGAGCTTTGTTTATACGAACACACCAGTTAAACTGTATAACATATCACTTGAAGCTTACAAAATTTTCAAATAAATGTTTTACGCATTTAAGAAATTTAAGTTATTTAGTTACTTTAATCAAATCAGTAATAAGCACGTTTGGTGGCTGTCCATCAACACTATGGTGTGTATAATCATGTGCAAACTCATATACATCGTCATCATCTGTAAAGATTGTCTGTATTAGGTTCCCGACCAGATTCAGTGTTCACTCCTAGTACCAATGTACTGAAGCAGGTATCCCCGTAACTACATTAACCATACAGAGGTTCTGCTGGCTCTTCACATTCACTTGGGTTTTCCCGAATCCTTGATATATCTTCTAAATCGTACACGATATTGTGATGAACGCGACCAAATTAAAACCAATGAGGACCTTTAATTTGCTTGTTTATGTGTTGAAAAATAAACCTGGCGTCAGCCTGCTTGGTGCGCTCCAATGCAATTAAAGGGTCTTTTTATTATGTGTAAGTTGTGAAATGAAGTGTGGACACATAGAATTAATTCGATCCAAACGACTTTTCCCCACAAGGATTCAAAGTGTAAAAATAATTGCCACCCAGCACCACGTGTGCCGACGGATGAGGACCTGACATCTGAATCGGTGTTTCGGGCACATTTAGGAGATATTCCAAGGTCTGCCCCTCATCAGAGGTCCAACCCGGGTTTTTATAATAAAATGTACTTCAATCCGAACTAATCGGTAAACGAACTGAGTTTAATGTTTTATTTATTATCAGGTAATACAAGATGTTCATAGAGGGTTTTGTGAGTCCAAAGCTGTAAGCTTTTTACGAATTCAAGACAATGAGTAAAACAATATATTTTTTCTAAGAGAAATAATATTCTCTAATGTGCGAGCTAGTAGAGTATTTGCTCGTCTTGTTTTGTATCACGAGTTTTATGAGATCAAAGCTGTATGCTTTTAACGAATTCAAGACAATGAATAAGACAACATATTTTGTCTTAGAGAAATAATATTCTCTTATGTGCGAGCTAATAGAGTAATTGCTCGTCTTGGTTTGTTTCACGAGTTTTGTGAGTCCAAAGCTGTATGCTTTTAACTAATTCAAGACAATGAATAAGTCAATATATTTTGTCTTAGAGAAATAATATTCTCTAATGTGCGAGCTAGTAGAGAATTTGCTCGTCTTGTTTTGTATCACGAGTTGACATAAGCAGCCTTTATATAGAACTGCCATGAGCAGGCGGGGCGAAACGTCGCATCAACGTGCTCAAGGAGGAGTTAACGCTCTTGGTGAAGGAAGATAAAATTAATGTGTTTCATATATGCTCGGTATGATCTTCCTCATTTTAAATGTCTAATATCTAGCGAAAGTACTTATATCCGTCAATTTGGCGAGTGTTCCTGGAACAGAAACTTGAATTTTTTTCTCTTTTTTAATTAGATACACGTGTTGGATTTCATGAGCTCATCTATAAAAATGAATGTAATAGATTCAAAATGAACATCTGTGCAGACCTCCACAATCAGTATATTGCGCAGACTAGTCCGAATTGTCTCGACAGTTTACTTCCTGGTCACATTTGAGCTTTTTGCAAATATCATCAAGACACTGATCGATCGCAAACAAAAATATTTTAAAAACTACATTTAATTGCATCATTAAGCTGATAACTTATCAGCTTTGTTTCAATTTACTATAATTATGTATACATCGCTCATTGGTGTTTATTCTCTTATGAGTTTAACTTTGCGTGAATTATTTTGTGATCGATCAGAATTTAAACTACATTGAGAGCACGAATACGGACCCCACGGGCGGACGTCAGATCTCCAGGTAGTCGTAGTAAAATTCACATATATAGAAAAATTGACAGTTTCTTCTATATGATTTGCTGGTCGACAATAACGACAATTTACATGCTTCTTCTAAGGGACCAGGCAAAATTTATCACAATGATGGGACCGGTACAAAAAAAAATATTCATTAAAAAAAGCGACATGCCCCATGCCTTTTAAGTTTAAAAAAAATTAGTGTCCCATGCCTTTAGGCTTAAAAGAAGTTACTGTCGCATGGATATACATCTTCATATTCGTGAGATTGTTGCAACAAAAATTACAAAATTAAGTACAATGTAAACGATTAGGTTTATATTTTACTATAGTACTGTGTAATTGTATACATGACGGGGAGAAACTAGCTCCCTCTTAGATGTGTAGAATAGTCGCCACTTGAGTAAATTGGCTTAGAAAGTAGGAATTTGCTATCTTGATTACAATTAATAGACTTAGTTAATTACTGAGGAAAGAATAAATACTTTAAAACAGTTTTAATCAATTTAATAATTAGATTTTTTTGCAGCAATTTTGCTGTCTGATTTTATGAAATAACATTGAGCAACCGATTTTTTTAAAAAAAAGGATATTCTTCTTTCAAATATAGTTTACATGTAGACAAATACAGTTTTTTATAGTACACAAAATGTCAAAAACCAAAGTTTTTGCTCCTTTCTGTTCCAAAAGTGAGGATTTAGATGTACATGTATTTACATATATAGTTCAAAAATCACCCCCTCTTTTCAATTGTCTCCATTAACATTACATTTTGGATATGTAAATGTACATTTGACCTTCAAATAACATCTGCTTTGATAACTACTTTTAAAATGAACAAGAGACAACATATTTTTACCTTTTTATTGTACATATGCATAAAAAATGTAGAAAGCATGTAAAATTTGAACATTTTTCATGAATTTCTTATCCCTCTCCAACTACCTGGGTGTGTTTGAATTTTATTTTAATTGAAGGCAGGCATCACACCTGTAGGTCTTACTGTTTTAGCATGGTTAAGAGTATACCAGAAACCAGATTAGATAAGATATTCACTAAATATGATTGTTAGCCTCCTTTTTCATGGAAAAAAGAAAGCACATGCAGGACAGCATGTCTATTTGTGAATAAAAATTCTACAAATCATCCAATTTACCAACAAAAGCAATTCTTAGCATCAGTGATGATTGTTTTCAAATATGTGTGAGAAATGACTCAAGGAAATTGCCACAAGTTTCTTATATTCGATAAAATATTTCAAACTAATGCTTTTTATATGAAAATCAAAAGATAGGGGGAAGGGTATGCATGTAAGGGTGTTTCTAAGTAATGTGATGCTTTTATCATGATAATATCATGTAGATATATGTAGTATTGAATAAGGTTTCTTATTAAAGGAGGTTGAACAACATTTGACCTCTAAAATATTAAGTAAAGACGTTTTACTGAAAGAGAGCCCTATGAATCTGTGTTAAATAGAGGAAAGTGGAAATGGTGGGTTCACTAAAATGGCCATATTTTTCTTATACCTCAATGGAATTCGCAATATGAGGCATACTTTTTCTTAGAATTCCATAAGCTTTTCAATTTTAAGAAAAAATATTTTTTCACAGAATGTTAGTGTAAGTTAAAGGTAAGGTAGCAATGGGCATTTCAGATAAAATACCCCGTCAATATACAAGGGGAGTAACTCCCTCTTAAATGAATTTTTTTAAAAAGATTTTTTGTGTTTAAAAAATAAAAATATGTTTAAAAATAATGAATGTTTCTCTTGAGTTGAGAACTGTAACTTATTTAAAAAGTGTTCGTCCTATGGGTACTTAATACTAAAAAAAGTTTTTGTCCTACGCTTCTATTTAATGAAAAAAGTCATTGTCCCATGCCTGTTTGTACCGGTCCCATAATTGTGATAAATTTTGCCTGGTCCCTAATTCATATCAATAATTGTTTCGGGGGGGGGGGGGGGGGG
>WFKH01010931.1:25344964-25357719 GCA_016163765.1 Magallana hongkongensis | reverse complement strand
CGACCGGAAGTTACGACGAACAAAACAAAATAGTTTAAACACATCTAGAAAATATAGGTCTATCATCCTACAACGTTTGGAAGCTCAAGTCATTTTCGTTTTTTAGATCTTAAGGTGACAAGCTTTTTTGTCGCGGGACTGGAAACGGACGACCGGAAATGAATTTTGGAAAAATTAAAAAAGCTCTCGAGGCATTATCATTATCTATCATTCCTGAAAATTTGAAGAAAATATATTCAGTCATCTCTGAGAAAAACGGGGGGGGGGGGATAATAATAATAAGAAACATTACAATCACTATAAGGTCTTCCGTTGGAAACGGAAGATCTTAATAAAACATTACAATCACTATAAGGTCTTCCGTTGTAACGGAAGACCTTAATGATGACCCCTTTTTACTCAGCATTTGTTAGGAGTTGTGCTCAAAACTCCTTTATGGATTGATCTAAGATTTGTAGAAATGTTCTGTACTGTCTGAAGATGGTTCCTCATATTTTCATTTTGATTTTTTACCTATTTACATATTTACAGATGTTTAAGTCAACTTTTTGGGGGCTCTGTCAATTATGATCACTCTACGCTCCTAAAAATTAACTTATACAGATAATGATGATAATGATGATGATAGAGTATATGATGACAATGATTATAATTGAATTGCATTCTATTTGAACTTACAATAATTAATGTCAGATAGTAAATATTTCATGTAAGTCATGCAATAGAACAATGCATAAAATGATAAACTAAGATACAATAGTATTCAGAATATTCTTTTTGTGTGCGTTAATGCTAACACAATGCTATTTCAACACATTATTTTTCTTTATTATACATTGTAAAAGATATTCAGATCTCCTTGCATTGAAAACAAACATAGATTATATCTCTCTTTTTCTTTTCTTTTTTTTTGTTAAACCGCAAAATTCCGGATGAAGAAATATTCCTAATTGGACACATATCAAGCTTGCGTTTAATTCTATCAGCAGTAACATTTATTATGAATGTGTTGTTCATTTATTTTTATTCATTTCTTTATCAATAGGGGAGAACTTGAAACGAAGGCGATATGCTGTTGGGGCTTTGAAGAACAGAATGATAAGTGCGTTGGTAGGTACATGTATTAGATGAAATACATGTAATACCTTTAGAACAACATATTTTATCATGATAATGCCAATTGCTTAATTAATATTGTAAAGTTTAAATACTGGTTCTGAAATTGGGGATCCAATTTTATAGCAAAGCATACCCTTGAGACTATCGCTTTAAAAATAGATAATGACGAAAATAACAACAAGATAATTTTTTTAATAATCAAAACGTTATAACAGAAGGAGTCGTCATAAAAACATATTACTGTAGTATACCAAATCTAAACAATACAAATTCTTTACATATCTTAATGGGTACAATGATATTTGAAATGACAGCGCTTATCATAACCAAAACATATCAATTATTATTTTATAGCAGTTCACTGCACTTATTAAATGCTTTCAGAATGCAGTCCCGGCTTTTTGGGATGGAACTGTACTGACAGGTGTCCGGAGAATTATTATGGAAGAAAATGCTAGACAAGATGCAGCTGTAATGAAACCCAAATTTGTCATCATGTGTGTGGATGCTTGCAAAGAAATTCAAGTATAACAAAGAATGGCGCTAGTATCTTTTTAGAGAACGCGACGTTTTTACCTTTTGCAGAGGAGTGTTCTACTATAAAATATGTGTTAACGTTATTCACAAGCAGAGGTCTGATCTACTTATTTTTTATTCGCAAGTTGATATCTCCAGAATATTTGTTATTTTCTATGAATAACGTTCGTTATTTTTCTCAAAGCAACCTATTCATTTATTGTCACAAAAGCAAATCAGAGATCGAAAAATTGATACTTGTGATTGTTGTTTCAGATGTATATCGTTTTGTAGTTCATGTACCAATATACATGTATATCGGTAGTAATTGCAACATTTCCATGCCTAATATGTTCGACAATCAATCAAGCAAAACCTGAATTACTTGTTTTTATGTTACGTCAATTTTTCGTATTGCGCTCGTCCTTTTAAAAAAAAACCTTTTCGATGAGAGCACATATCTAATGAACAATTGTTTGGATCACTCTCCTCGGCATTGCCTGCAGATTCATAAAAGTTGCCAATAGTTTTGTACGTGTGCAAATACAAATTTAAAGCTGCTTTTTATTATAACTTCAAACGTTAAATTTCTAAATGTACATAGTCTGTTCAAAGACTGAATCGTTATATTTTTCTTATAATTTTTCAAAACAAATATTGTTTTCAAGCTCTTATTCTTCTTTTAAATGAAATCGATCTGAACAATTTTTGATCCGTTCTAATGTTACGATTAGTTCCTTGAAGATTGGTCCACAACGCACCCCGTTACAACAAATTTAACTCTGTATTTAATATTAACAAAAGTCTTTTGTATCGTTTTCGATGTGAGAAATAAGTACAAGCTGTTGCACATATACATAGAATTAAACCTATTCAAACAATTGTTCCCACAATGATTCCAACTCTAGCGAAAGTACTTAGATCCGTCCATTTCGCGAGTATTCCTGAAATAGAAACTTGAAGTTTACTTTTTTTTAATTAGCTACACGTGTTGAATTTCATGAACTCGTCTATTAAAATGAATGTAAACATTATTAAAGAACATCTGTGCTGACCAACACAACCAGCATATTGCGGAGACTCGTCTGAATTATCTCGACAGTCGATTTCTTTGTCCCATTTGAGCATTTCGTCAATGCAAATATCATCAAGACACTGATTGATCACGAACAAAAATATTTGAACAACTACTTTCAATTGCATTAAAAGGCTTATTACTTATCTGCTTTAATTCTATTAACTATAATTATGTATACATCGCTCATTGATGTTTTATTCTCTTATGAGTTTGATTTGCGTGAATCATTTTGTGATGGATCAGAATTATCGCTACATTGAGAGCACGAATACGGACCTCACGAGCGGACGTCAGATCTCAAAGTAGTCGTAGTAAAATTCACATATATGGAAAATTTGACAGTTCCTTTTATATGATTTGCTGATTGACAATAACGACAATTTACATGCTTCTACTAGTTTATATAAATAACTGTTGTTTGGGGGAGGGGGGGTCAGAGAGAGAGAAAGAGAGAGAGAGAGAGTATTGTAAATGTAGACAGCTTTTTGATAAACTAGCATTGCATGTTACCGCATCTGCCATGATTTCAAACTGAATTTTTTTTTTGTCTCCTCTTTGGTCTTTTTTATTTTATTATTTTCAATTGATTTTTTTTATTTTGGGGGAGGGGGGAAGACATGACAATTCTAGCTAAGGCCTGTTACACCAGATTGCGGGTCCACACGGATATCACGGCCTTGAAATTTCTGGAATCGTCGTGAGACTGCATGAAAATTTTTAGAAATTGTACAATGTTCATGAATTTTTTACAATGAAAAGATGTCACCTCGTTCTGGCGGTGACCGTCGCGTTTCTACAGATCTCCCGCGGCGAGTAACTGCATTCCCATGAAGTTCTACTGTGCGATTGACTGCGCTCTCGTTGAGTGCCAGTGACGTGCTTAGAGTTTTCACCTCGTGTTCACTGTGTGTTCAATGCGCACACTGCGTGCACAAGGCGTTCTTGTGGCGCAGTGACATCCCAAAAGCATCAGTGTCTATCAGCTTACATCCGCGACTGTATTCGGCAATGCTGGTATCGGACATCCATGACTGTACGCTTATTTAAATTCGTAATATCAAAGCAAGGTTTCCGGATTGTTATAAACTATGTTTATATTTATAGATAGCCCAAAGGACTCCGAAAGGTCTCTGTGCAAGAGCAATCGACTCATTACTGTTTCGCAATTATTTGCGTTTCTTGAGCGCGCTAACAGAGCTCTAGTGGCGCTGCCGGAGACCTTACTGCGCTGCCACGGGACCCACTTCGTTTCTACTGCGTGTTTATAAGAACGTTGTGCCACAGCCCGTTCTTTGTGCATGCTCAAAGAACGCGCCGTGAAATGGCGTTTTAAGCGACCCTACCGCGACAAATGAAGATGCCGCTGCGTTGTTGCGCCGCTGTGGAAGACTGGTGCGCGCACCTCGGTTATTTTTTGGATGTCGTCAGTCCTATGACACACCAAGGGTGTGCAGACAAATTATCATACCGCTCTAATGCGCAATTTGTCAGCACAACCTTGGTGTGTTATAGCATCGACGACATCCAAAAATAGCATTAAATGCTTTAATAAAGCTTATAACTTAGCAGCTTTAATTCAATTAATTATAATTACGTATACATCGCTCACTGATGTTTTATTGTCTTGTGATTTTAACTTTAGATTTTTTCGTGATAGATCATTACTCTAGCTACAAGTACATGTACATTTAGAAAACGAACACGGACCTCACGAGCGAACGACAGACTTAAAGTAGTTGTAGTAAAATTTCACATATATGAAAAAATTGACAATTACTTTTATATGACGTGCTGATCGACAATATCGACAATTTACATTCTACTAATTTATATAAATGATTGAAGAAAAAAAATCCAGAGAGTGAAAATATATAAACAGCTTTTTTATCTTTCATACAGGATATGAAGATAACAAGCATTGCAAATGACCACTTCTGTACAAAAGACGAATAGGGACACATAAAAAAGAATTTTTTTCTCGTAATGACGAGAAAAGATCTCGTTATTACGAGAAAAGATCTCGTTATTACGAGTTAATTATCTTGTTATTACGAGAAAAGATCTCGTTATTACGAGTCAACTATCTCGTTATTACGAGAAAAGATCTCGTAATAACGAGAAAAGATCTCGTTACTACGAGGAAAAATCTCGTTATAACGAGAAAATATCTCGGAATTACGAGAAAAGATCTCGTTATTACGAGAAAAGATCTTTATAAAATGGTGCGTTTTATTACGGAAACGTATAACCGCCTCTTGATGTTGTGTTAAATCTCTAAATGGCAAATTAAAATAAGTGTCATCTTCCTTTAAATTGTATATATTGTAAAAATAATGTCGACTTGTACAGAGAGATAAATACAAGTCGATATATTTTGGAGGATTTATTCGCTCATTTCAAGCTTTGTTGACTTTGATCAAGTCTTAATATTATTTTGCGTTATAAATTAGTCGCATTTATATTAATGCGTAGAAATTTTCTCTCAATCTTTAATAATGAAAATTAATTATGTTGAAGTGGTACTATTTCTTAGGCTTTTGCGTCTATATTTTGGCGACTTTTTGTCTGTTAACAAGGAATGTCGACTTAAGTTTCTCGTCTAAAATTTTAGCAACAATTTAACCCAATTATAAAACACAATAATATAAAGCTGTACACATACTGTAGTAGCTACTTGCAAAGCTCAATGAGCATAAGAGACAGGGGCGTATTGTTTGTTTTAAAAAAAGAATAAAAAAGTGGAAAGAAACGAATGCAAAACTAAAACAAATATGATACAACCAAGATTTAATCAGTTTTTGATTATTTTAGAATATACTTTAATGAATATATGATATTAGTTTAATAAAATTTGTGTGAAAAAAACGATTGAACTTTTTGAGGATTTTAATTAAGTTCCAAATTATACATTCATGAATGTATACATGAAGAGTTTTATCTGAACACAATTAATGATGATTCTACATTTGAAGTGCTACTGAAAGCTTAAATATAAAATTACTGATAGAAATATATATTTCTGAACTCTTTTAATATTTCTTAAAACTTCAATTTAAAAGTAAAAATAAAAGGCTGGACCTTTGGGTTGGGAACCATTTTAACTTAGATTATTTTATGGCAGCGAAACAGTATAAAAGAAACCGCAAAGAATGAGTTACTGAAATGTTTAATAAATACCGGTAGTACCTGAAATATAAAATGTTATTTTTTTTTATTAAATTAAGTTAATTTCAGTCGGTATATATGGTCTTAACCGGAGCTTTGATTGTTAACTAAATTTAAGTTAAATTTAATTCTATAAAATAAATTCACACACACACAAATCGCTTAAGCCCCAAAGCATCTGGTGAGTTTACCCTCACCTCTCCATATCATAGCATTCTTTAAGTAAACTAATTATTCTAGTCTTTCAAATTTTAGTGAATAATCCTCTCTGATTTAGATAAGTCGCCTACGAAAATTCGCCATATACAATATGTCGCAATAAGTTCTGCGACATTTAATTTTGGCGGCATAATTTATATGCGTTATTTTAGTGCAACATTGCGGAATTCGACTTTAAAAAATTAAGGTGCTTAAGTCGTCAAAAACATGTCAAAATAGTGTCACTAAATAGAGTTTGTTGTCATAATTAAATTGCTAAAGTTTGAAACAATCATATTTGACAATATCTTTATGTAAATATATCGTGTTTTAACCCAACAACACGAGGCGGTTATACGTTTCCTTATTTTATTGTTCTACTGTCTCTTTATGTAAAATGGATGAACATTAGAAATTTATTAAATTAGTGAAAGAAATCTTAGAAGAAGGGCCAAAGCACGTTGATTAATAAATTTATGAACCAATTTATTAATATGAAAAATAATTTTTTTTTAGACTCCAAAATGTTTCTATACAAAAACAATTATTTTCAATATAGGTTGTGTATGAATATATAAAACACAATCCGAGGTAAATCCCGTATATCCATGATTAAAATAATATAGTCATCTGTAACTAATAGAATTGTGTATTTATGACTAGGACTACCTGGTATTTACTTCGGAGTGGGATTGTAATATACGTTGAAAAGTAAAATTACATGAAGTTCTTTACACTTATTCATATAAGATAAAATGCCAAATCCGATCATTTTATTTAGAAATTAATAATGATCGTTGTTAATTAAGAATTAATCAAAATTTAACTAACGTTTCTGGAGAGAAAAAAATAGACTGAAAGGGTGAACCAATCGACTTGGAGGTCTTTCCAGAAACGCACCATTTTATATGGATCTTTTTTCGTTATAACGAGATCTTTTTTCGTTATTAGGAGATATTTTCTCGTAATACCGAGATAATTAACTCGTTATAACGAGATCCTTTCTCGTAATTACGAGATATTTTCACGTTATAACGAGATCTTTCCTAGTATTAACGAGATCTTTTCTCGTTATCAGGAGATCTGTTCTCGTAATAACGAGATAATTAACTCGTAATAACGAGATCTTTTCTCATAATAACGAGATCTTTTCTCGTAATAACGAGATATTTTCTCATAACTACGAGATAAAAATATTTTTTATGTGGCCCTATTCGTCTTTCGTACATCTGCCATAATTTCAAACTCGATTTTTTTTTCTCTTTGCTTCGCCTTTTTTAGTCTAATTAAAACTTTCCTTGCATAATTTCCACCGGATTCTCTTAATTTTAGCCTTCGTTGACGTTGATAGCCATATAATAGAAGGACATGACAATTTTAATGCAAGTGTGGTTTTTTAAGGGGAGGGGTATGTTGCAACCACTATTGAAATAAAACCACTATTGAAATAAATTATTTCAATAGTGGTTGGGAATGTATGTCATTAGAAGAATCACTTTGCAACCACTATTGAAATACAACTACTATTGAACTAATTATTTCAATAGTG
The DNA here is from genome assembly GCA_016163765.1 of Magallana hongkongensis. Taxonomy (NCBI): domain Eukaryota; kingdom Metazoa; phylum Mollusca; class Bivalvia; order Ostreida; family Ostreidae; genus Magallana; species Magallana hongkongensis. The sequence goes on along the minus strand of WFKH01010931.1, from coordinate 25,350,094 downwards.
GTTGGGGATGTATGTCATTAGAAGAATCACTTTGCAACCACTATTGAAATACAACTACTATTGAACTAATTATTTCAATAGTGGTTGGGGATCCATTCATTATAAGAATCATTTTACAGCCACTATTGAAATACAACTACTATTAAAATTATTTTTTCAATCGTAGTTGGGAATGAATTTCTTTATAAATATTACTTTGTAATCAGTATTGAAACACATTTGGAAAGAAAGAAGTTGTATATCATTTTTGCAAACTATTGTCAATGCAAGAAACACTTTATCTAACGAACAATTTCAAATACACAATTTAGGTATTATAAACTTGCATAATATACGGTAATAACCGAGATTGGTAAATTAGTGTACTAATGTTAGAATTTTCACTGCTGTGCAGAAATAAATAACCAATTATCGCAGATTTACATACATATAAAATTGTTTTCATATTTTTGTTAAACCTTTCTCATTCTTTAGATATATCACGTTTTATATATTGTTAATTATTAGTACAAGAGTGAACACGCTGTAAGTTGCAGGAACTTTTATTCAAACGCCCTGTATATAATAAATATAAAATAAAAAATGTTCAAACCAATTAAACACTACTACTATGAAAAAATGACAATAACAATCCGTCAACCATTTCAAAAATCCATAAAACGAAATACAAATTCAAAGCAGAGCAATACGGACCTCCAAAAAGATGGAGGTAGGATCAGGTGCCTAGGAGGAGTGAGCATCCTCTGCTGACCGGTCACACCCGCCGTGTGCTCTTTTTCGTAATCGGGAAAATAAAAACCGCAAAAGTCCTTAGACAATTAGGTAATTAATTGTGGTCTAACAATGAGTATGAAAAACGTTAGTCAGCATGCGACCCAGTGGAAGATTGTATTTGCTGACAAGGTCGTTGTATCGACCATAGAACTTACGAAAAGATGACTTTAAACGAGACTGTTGATAGTCCTGTTTTATCAACTTGTTTGTGAGTAGCTTGCCTCGTCTTAGAAACTGTTCATACGAAGAGCATGCCCTTGCGTATCGAATTAACTGGGAGACAAAAACACCATATGCAGGTGATGAAGGTATATTGCTACATAAGTAAGGAAAGTTGACTATAGAAAAATTGAAGTCATCGCGTTTATCATAAAGTTTTGTTGTTAGGTTACCATCAATGTCCATTTCCAGTAAAATATCCAAATATGAAACAGATGACGCAGACTCTGTGGTATCTTTTATTTCAAGTTCGCTGGGATATATCGAGTCGACGTAAGTATGGAAATAATTGTTAATTGATAATACGTCGTCGATATACCTAAATGGTGAGTTGAAGGCCACAGCGAGTGATTTATTTTTTTCACGTACAAGTTTTTGAATAAATCCTGCTTCATAAGAATACAAAAATAGGTCTGCTAACAATGGGGCACAATTGGTACCCATGGGACTTCCAACAAATTGTTGGAAGACTTGATTTCCAAAAACTACAGAGATGTTGTCTACCAGAAACTCAAGCATATTTTTAATGTCAGCTTCAGAGAACTTGTATGTGCAATCAGAATGGTTTTTAACAAAATAGTTTTATAGATTTCCAATGACAAGGTAAGCATTTTTACGACTTCCATTTTTATTGAAGAAACAACTGTCGATGATATCAAAAAGTCTAGATTTTAATTTTTCGTGGGGAATGGTTGTATAAAGCGTTGAAAAATCGTACGTTTTGATGTTATTGATTTTGGTAAGGTTTTGTGACCTTAAAGTTTCTAATAATTCTTTAGAGTTTTTAGTATCCACATCTGATTCACACCACTTCTGGAGTATATAGTTGTACAGTACTCTTGAAGCTTCTCCTTAACTACTGTAAGAAATTTAGTAAGGAGTAAAGAGAGAGGTTTGGTAGAACATTTACTGGAACCTGCTATATATCTCTGTTTGTAAGGACTTTTTTGAAGCTTTGGAATCCAGTACAAATAAGGTAAATCAGATTCATTTTGTTTATTGGGGATATTAAAGGTATCCATAACCGATTTATGATTTTGAAGTATTTCCTGCTTGGAAAGGCTGCTATGGGTGTAAGTAGGATTACCATGTGTAGAATCGAAACCTAGTACTTTGAAAATGCAATTAATATAATGTGCCTTACAAACAAAGACATTGTTGTTACTTGCCTTATCAGCAGGGACCAGTACATACTGATCATGCAATCTACCTAGTTCTTTTCTCACTTCTGATTTATTGAAAACAGAATGATATATGGTTTTCATTTTACCTCTCAGTCCTTTAATACGAGATTTTAATATACATCTGATGCTTTTAACCCACTCTGAAAGGTATCAAGGTCTTCTTTTTCAGATTTTGCCCATCGCTTGGCGTAATCTTCAACAGAATTCATGATATGTATAAAATTACGACGCCATGTGAAGGATCTAGGTTCCCTAAATTTCGGTCCTTTCATAATAAGTGTTTTTAGGTCATCGTTGTTAACTAAATTAACATCACCAGTAATGACGTGTCCGGCAGGACTATAGCTGTAGGGTTAAGAAGAACATGAACACGTTGGAGGATTATCTTTCAGATGTTCGATATCAAGGTCTTGTAGAGTTTGTTTGTAATTGAAGAGTTTGGAAGCAACGGTTGAAGTATAATTGTAGGAAATACAAGGAGTTGACTTTATCTTGAAATATGGAGGAATGCAGGACTGAACTTTTTTGTGATTAAGAATATTGCTTATATTAACGGCATCGATTCCCTTGTTGGCATACTGCAGTTTGAAAAAATGACGTGGTGCATGAGCAGTATTTTCTGTTTGTGCAGGTTTAAAAAGCCGATGATGCTAGTAATAATCATAATCATGGATCCGAGTCTGTATTCCGGTGTAGAAAAATCAAAAAGCGGCTTTTCCTTGACTTTTTCAAGAAGATTGTTAAACTTTTTCAAAGGGACAGAGTACAGTACTATAGAAATAAATATTGTCGTTTACTTTTAATCAGAGTCGGAAATATCAAATTGACCATCTGTATGACCGTCTTCAGTCTATTATTTTGTTTGTGTGTAACACTTTCGTTTATCACTACAGAAACATATTATTTCAATAGTAGATGGGGTGTATTTCATTATGGGAATCACTTTGCAAACACTATTGAAATACAAACACTATTGAAATGAATTATTTCAATAGTGGTTGGTGATGTATTTCATTACGATCACTATTGAAATAATTTTTTTCAAAAGTGGTTGATGATGAATTTTATTACGATCACTATTGAAATAAATTATTTCAGTAGTGGTTGGTTATAAATTTCATTATAAGAAATAATTTGCAACCACTATTGAAATACAACCATCATTCAAAATAATTTATATGTATTTTATCATAATTATCATTATAGAAATAGATTATGGTATCATTTATTGGTAATAATGTCGGTATATCAGTATCTCTTCAATCAAAACGCAAAAAGCACGTCATTACGATATAGTAATTAGGGCTTTTCGACTTTCGGTCGAAAAGACCTATTGTTATTCTGATGTTTTATTAGGGCTTTTCGACTTTCGGTCGAAAAGACCTATTGTTATTGTCTTTTTTTATTAGGGCTTTTCGACTTTCAGTCGAAAAGACCTATTGTTTTTGTTCTGTTTTATTATTATTAGGGCTTTTCGACTTTCGGTCGAAAAGACCTATTGTTATTGTCTTTTTTTATTATTATTATTATTATTATTTTTCTCGACAGAATTTTGTCAATGATTTCTTAAAAAACGGAAGCAATATTGATACAATTTTGTAATAATCTTATAGCAAATATATTAATCTACGGAATGTCCCATTTAGAGTTTCCGGTTCCGGTACTTCCGGTTTTTACAAGGAAAATAGTAGAAATTTATTAAAAGGCAATTAATTGTTTAGTTTTTGAGATAGAACTTTCAAACTTTAGAATTTGATGCATCTTATCTTGCTGTACAAAATTGTCAGCGTAGACAACTTTCTATATCTTACCGTTTTTGAGATATAAAGTCCTAAAGTTTAGAAAAGGGGGGATGAAAAAACAAAAAGATTCAAATGACCTTTAAAAAATTATTTAACGCTTAAATATTATTAAGATAGAAGTAATTAACATACATTCTAAGTTTCATCAAATTATATTGACTACTTCCGGTTTTATAGGTCAATAAAAATCGCCTATGGGAATTTCAATGTTAAACAAAAATCACGCGTAATTCGTTTTCTCAAAAAGTTTTCAAGTAAATGTTACAATATTTCATCTTTATAATAGCACATACAATCCGCAGACCGGAAAAGGTTTTGGGTCGACAATTCAAAAAAATAAGGGGTCTGCAGGGGCCAACGTTCAAAACAGCCCTTTAGCTGTAACTTATATATTTTTCATCCGATTTAAAAAAAATTTTCGGATTATAGTTCAGAGTAAAGAGTACAATTTAAAAATTGTGGTCCGAGGGGTCACTTTTTGACTCCTTATAGGGGTTTTATGAGCCTAAAAATCACACTTTTCTTAAAAGGTCAAAAAAAAAAAATCAAAAGAGTTATCTCGCTTTGCACAAACAATGTAAAGCATAAATACTCTCCTCATGCTAAATCTTTTGACCAAGAAGTGAATAATTAATTTTATACGATTTTTTGAAATTTTTTTTAAAGAAATTATAAGTATTACTACATGTAAAGCTCTGGAGTTATCTCTCTTTATACACTGCACTACTCATAAGTGTACATTATCGCAATCGGTTAAACCAAGGCGTTTTAAAAAAAATTGAAAATTAATAAGAAATGATTTTTTTCTGACATTTTAAAAAAAAAGGACAAAGGGGAGGTCGAAAAGCCCTCACTTTTTGTTGAAGACAAAAAAAAGTTCTAGTTATTATTATTATTTTTCTCGACAGATTTTTGTCAACGATTTCTTAAAAACCGGAAGTAATATTGATAAACTTTTGCAATAATCTTACAGCAAATATATTACTCTACGGAATGTCCCATTTAGAGTTTCAGGTTCCGGTACTTCCGGTTTTTACAAGGAAAATAGTAGAAATTTATTAAAAGGCAATTAATTGTTTAGTTTTTGAGTTAGAACTTTCAAATTTTAGAATTAGATGCATCTTATCTTGCTGTACAAAATTGTCAGCGTA
>WFKH01010931.1:25278006-25336797 GCA_016163765.1 Magallana hongkongensis | reverse complement strand
AGAGAGAGAGAGAGAGAGAGAGAGAGAGAGAGAGAGAGAGAGAGAGAGCTCTTAGCTAGGCTAAGCAATTTTTTTGCTTATTGGAATACACCTTTATATTTAGTATCGACATCTTTCTGTGTTGACTCTTGAATCCAATATAGGTTAGAGAACTATGCACAAGCAAGGCTACAACTGCAGAAAAGTTTCAACGAATTGTTTAGATCCGTGTTTACTCTGATGGTGTTTTGTATTTTTATCTTTGTAATTTTGTGTTTCAACACAGTTTGTTATCACCACATGTCATCGTAGAGGCGGAGTTCAGACATTCACTGCTCATGACTTGAGAGAGAGAGAGAGAGAGAGAGAGAGAGAGAGAGAGAGAGAGAAGTAAATGTACAATTCAAACATGTATATAATCTGTAAAAAAAAAAACATTTGTCAATAAGCGCATGTATACGTGCATGCCTGTATCCACGTATGTGGAGAAACATTAAACAACCCTCAGTTTAAAGTCATGTATAATAATTGAAACATAAGCATATTGTTAGGAGAACGGTTATTTACTACCCGCAGTCGCTAATTGTTGTGTGCACACAGTCATTGAGATGGCGGCATTTCTTTGATGCTGGCAAAGCGACCCGGCGAGCTCTAATGCGGTCGTATTACAGGGGTGCTTCGGCGGCATGACTTTGATGCCGGCGATGCTACGAGCGTCTGAATTTAGATAGCTGCTGATAAAAAAAAAAAGACTGTCATAAAGCAGGAAATTAACGGTATTTCTAACCGGGCTCTATATTTGTACTGAAAAAAAACCCCGATATTATTTTGATTTATGATAAAATTTAAACGGAAAACATTTTAAACCATCATTTTCAAGATAAAATCGTAAAACAAACCACAGCTAAGAAATAAAAAACGTTCGACACCCAGGGACTGAACCCGGGTCGCCTGGGCACAAGTCCACCACTCTAACGACTGAGCTACGCGGACTCTCGCTTCAAGACTTTGGAGCCTAACATCTCGAGAATGCGTGGATCGATTTTAAAACGGATTTCATATTCTGAAGTTTAGATCGCGTCTCTATCGTTTTCAAACATTAAAAAATTCAAATAAAAAAAAATAAAAAATGACTTATTTTTGTTTCCTTCCAGTGACGACCGGAAGTGACGGCGGACGTTCGGATATGCAAAGGGCACTGCGGCAGAAGACTCTCTATCATCCCTGAAAATTTGAAAGTTCTATCTTAAATACTTTTGAAGAAAAATCGTGAACAAGCAAAAACATAAAATCTTTAATATCGCGGGACCGGAAGTGACGACCAGAAAAATCTCGTGTACTTTTCTTACAAATTTAGTCATGAATAAGATCTGAAAGTTTCATCAAAATCGGCTGAAGCGTTTTTGAGAAAACGTGGGAGAAAAAAAAATAATAATAATAGAGGAAAAGAATCAAAGCAATAACAATAAGGTCTTCCGTTGGAAACGGAAGACCTTAATAACTGTTATTTGTTTCCTTCCGGTGAGGAGCGAAAGTGACGGCGGACGTTCGGATATGCAAAGGGCACTGCGGCTGACAACTTTCTACTATCCCTGAAAATTTGAAAGTTCTATCTTAAATACTTTTGAAGAAAAATCGTGAACAAGCAGAAACATAAAATATTTAATATCTCGGGACCGGAAGTGACGACAAAAAAAATCTCGTGTATTTTCTTACAAATTTTGTCATAAATAAGATCTGAAAGTTTCATCAAAATCGGCTGAAGCGTTTTTGAGAAAACGTGACAGAAAAAAAAAAAATAATAATAGAAAAAAAGAAACAAAGCAATAACAATAAGGTCTTCCGTTGGAAACGGAAGACCTTAATAAAAGTAAGTCAGGTTTTCGTTGATCAATTGTCGAACAAATTAAGCATGAAGATGTTGCAAATACTAGCTATATACATGTATATAGGTACTACAAAAAGATATATATCTGAAACGACAATCACAAGTATCAATTTTTTGAACTCTGATTTGCATTAGTGACAATAAATGAATAGGTTGCTTTAAAAAAAAAGAAATAACGAACGTTATTCCTAGAAATCAATAGTTATTCTGGAGGAATTAACATGCAAATAAAAAATAAAGATAGCAGTAGATTAGACCTGTGCTTGTGGATAACGTGGATAAAACATCTTCTGTAGTAGAACACTCCACTGCAAAAGGCGAAGACGTCACGTCCTCTAAAATGATACTAGTTCCATTCTTTGTTATATTTGAATTATCCAAGTCCAATCTTTGCAAGCATCCACACACATGATGACAAATTTGCGTTTCATTACAGCTGCATTTTGTCCCGCATTTTCTTCCATAATAATTCTCTGGACACCTGTTAGTACAGTTCCATCCGTGAAAGCCGGGACTGCATTCTGAAAGCATTTAACAAGTGCAGTGAGCTGCTATAAAATATTAAATGATATGTTTTGGTTATGATAAGCGTTGTCGTTTCAAATATCACTGTACCCATTAAGATATATAATTAATTTGTATTGTTTAGATTTGATATTATACAGTAATATGTTTGTGTGGCGATTCCTTCTGTTTTATGTTTTAATTTAATTAGTAAATCCTCTTGTCGTTATTTTAGACAACATTTTTACTTAAAGAGATATTCTTTAAAAAATACCTTGCTATAAAATTGCATCCCCAGTTTGAGAACCTGTATTTACACTTCACAATCTAAATGAAGCATTAGGCAAGTTAATGATAAAATATGTTCCTCTAAAGGTATCATTTTATCTAATACATGTACCTACCTACACACATATCATTCTTTTCTTCAAAGTCCTTACAGCATAACTTCTTTGTTTCCAGTTCTCCACTGGAATAATAAATGAAAATAAATGAACAACACATTTAGAATAAATGTAAATACTGTTAGAATTAAATAGAAACTTGATCTGTCCAACTACGATATCTAGGAATATTTTTCTATCTATACTTCTGCAGATTAACAACAAAAAAGATACAATCTAAGTTTGTTTTCCATGCAAGGAGAACTTTTTACATTGTAGAATTTAAAGAAATGATGTGTTGAACTAGCATTGTAATAGCATTTATGCAAACAAAAAGAATATTTAGAATGTTACAGTATATTATTTTTAAGCATAGCTCTATTGCATTACTAACATGAATTATAATTTACTATTTGACATTAATTGTTGTACTGTTCAAACAGAATGCAATTCAATTAAGGGGAGCAAATTATAATGATAATATTGATAATCATGATAATAATGATCATCGTCATCATCTGTATAAGTGATGCAATCAGCAAACAGTAGATCATTAACTAGTTTAGTTTTAAAATACGGGGAAAGGAAAGTCATCTTAATTGACAGAGGTCCCAAAAAGTAGACTTAAATCGAATATAAAATATAAGGAACCGTCTTCGAACGGTCGCTAACATTAATTGTACAAATCTTAGATCAATCTATAAAAGAGTTCTCGTTGCAAACCCGAACAAATAATTCTTATAAGAGATGTGTAGAAAAATGTCATTATTTAAATAAATACTATGTATCCCAAATATAAATAAATATTGACATAAGAACTTTAAATGTTGATAAACATTTGTAAGAATTTTATATTAAAATAATAAAATAGTGTTTAAGATCAAGCCCTAAAAGTCCTAGATAGAAACGGAAGAACGATCCGTATGATTATAATATAAAAGACTGCGAATTAACTATGTTTATAACAATGTATCAAATTCTTCACAATTAATATTTAGAAAATTGGACTTTACCTTTCCGTTGTCACATTCTTTGGACAGATATTATCTCCTTCAAGAGTGAAAGCAGGTGAGACGAAAACCAACATTAACAATTCAAAGATCGCAAAATCCATGTAAACGAAAATTCCACACAAACAATATCAAAATTATGTTAACAGTATTAATAACGCATTATACAAATGTATTAACTTCCTAAATCCAATAGCCGGTTTTGATAGTTTCAAATATTGAAACAGGAAACTTCATAAGATCATAAAATGACATAAACATTTTAAAGTCTTCATAAGATTCAAATTGGTCTTATGAGTCACTCGAGAATACATATGGTGTTGGAAATGTAAGAACTAAGAATGCAATTATGTTAACAATATCAATTCAGGGGTATCAGTCTTGAGAAATACTTTTATCATAAGTTGTTCAGAAAATCTGCGAAGTCTCATCACACAATTTAAACATGATGGTGTCGGGACAGATGCATTTTGAATCCTATCCGTTAATAAGTAATTCTTGTCATCTGTAAATATTGCATTGCTTTATCAAAGTTTACCAGAGGCTACATACGTATTTGCTGTTATATTGTATTTGTTGTTCAACATGTAGGGAGAGGGCGAATTAAGTTTTTATAACCTGTGCCTAATCCCATTGTAATATATATGCAATAAAATATGTTCAAATCGAGGCTACATGAATATGAACTTTAAGCAAGTATGTTACATATGTTGAATGTAAAAAATAACAAATATTTCAAATGACTATGTTTGGCTAACCAAAAAAAATCGTTATTAAATAAAAAAAATACTTCCTTAATTACATTGAATTTCCTGAAAATAACAATGTCAAATTACTACCATGATGACGTGGTTTTTGCGTTTTGATTTATAAGATACTGAGTTACCGACATCAACATCAATAAATGATACCCCTCCTCCTAAAAAAATAAACTAGCATTAAAATTGTCATGTCCTTCTATTATATGGCTATCAATGTCAACAAAGACTACAATTCAGAGAATCATGTGAAAATTACACAAGGAAAGTTTTAGTTAGACTAAAAAAGGTCAAAGTGAAGAAAAAAAAAACCCGAGTTTGAAATTATGGCAGATGCATGCACGAAAGACGAATAGGGCCACATAAAAATATTTTTTATCTTGTAATTACGAGGAAAGATCTTGTCAGTACGAGAAAAGATCTCGTTATTGCAAGAAATGATCTCGTTATTATGAGAAAAGATCTCGTTATTACGAGTTGATTATCTTGTTATTACGAGAACAGATCTCGTAATTATGAGAAAAGATCTCGTTATAACGAAAAAATATCTCGTAATTACAAGAAAATATCTTATTACTAATTAAGTATCTCGTTATTACGAGAAAAGATCTATATAAAATGGTGCGTATCTGGAAAGACCCCCAAGTCGATTGATTCACCTTTCAGTCTATTTTTTTCTTTACAGAGACGATAATTCAAAGTTGATTAATTTTTAAATCATAACTATCATTATTAATTTCTACATAAAATGATCGGATTTGACGTTTTATCTTATATGATTAACGGGAAAGAACTTCATGTAATTTTACTTTTCAACGTATATTACAATCCCACTACGAAGTTAATACCAGGTAGTCCTAGTCATAAAAACACAATTCTGTTAGTTACGAATAACTACATAGTTTCATGGATATATGTTATATAGATAAATTCATACCCAACCTGTATTGAAAATTATTGTTCTGGAGTATAAAAAACATTTTTTTTTCAAATTCATATTGATAAATTGGTTAATCTATTTCTCAATCTGCTTTTGCCATTCTTCTAATTTAATAAATTTCTTATGTTCATCCATTTTACATAAAGAGAGAGAGTAAAACAATAAACGCACCATTTTATATAGATCGTTTCTCGTAATAACGAGATTTTTTCTCGTAATGCAGATATATTTTCTCGTTATAACAAAAGTTTTCCGCTTAATAATGAGATCTTTTCTTGTTATAACGAGATCTTTTCTCGCAAAAACGAGATAATTAACTCGTTATAACAAGATTTTTTCTCGTTATAACGAGATACCGTATAACGGGTATTTTCTGCGGCTTGAAATGCGGTTTCGAGCCTAAAAGGAATCAAATTAAATTCTGCGTTTCCAATTTCTGTGGTTACATTAGACCATTATATTAAAATTTGTAGTCAAATATTTTTTTATATTTTAAACGAAAGTTTTGCTGACGGGGGTCTTAAAATTTCTTCATTCTTAACGGTCTCTATGAGTGAGGAAAATATTATTCAGCGGCCGATATGTGCATAAAAACTTAATAATCACATGTTTACGTTGAATATTAAAGGAAATATTTTGATGCATATTTGTTTATTATTTTTTTCCAAACGTTACAAAGCAAAATGATTTTTTTAAAACGTATTTTAGTCTGTAGTAGACATATATCCCCCCCCCCCCCCCCGGTGAAAAAACAAATCCTTTGGTATGGATATGCTAAATAACAGTATATAAAACCCCTAAAAGGATTTATTGTTTCAATGGGCGGGGGATGTTTAAAAAAAATCGTTTTTCCGTTAGTTTCTTTTATGAAATGAGTCGTTTAACCCAAAAAACAAAGTTATCTCTCTTTGTTTAACAAACTCATTTATATCGAATGAAAATATACATAAATGTTTACATCATTAAACAAAAATGAATTTAATTAGACAATTGTAAAAAAAAAAAGAGAAGACTTTTAGGCGGCTAGACAATGCTACCGTTCGCACTTCTTTGTCTGCACACCCTTGGTGTATTGTAGGACCGACGACATCCAAAATAACAGAATCCGCGCACTAGAGTCTTCCACAGCGGCGCAACAACGCAGCGGCATCTTCATTTTTCACGGTAGGGTCGCTTAGACGGCGCGTTCTTTAAGCATGCATAAAGAACGCGCCGGGGCACAGCGTTCTGATAAACACGCAGTAGAAACGAAGTGGGGTCCGATGGCAGCGCAGTGAGGTCTCCGGCAGCGTCACTAAAGCTCTGTTGGTGCGCTCAAGAAAAGCAAATAATTGCGACACAGTAATGAATCGAGTGCTCTTGCACGGAGACCTTTCGGAGTCCTTTGGACTATAAATATAAACATAGTTTATAACAATCCGGAAACCTTGCTTTCATAGAACGATTTAACATTAGCGTACAGTCATGGATGTCCGATACCAGCATTGCCAAATACAGTCGCGGATGTAAGCTGATGGATACAGATGCTTTTGGGATGTCACTGTGCACAATTATGCCTTGTGCACACAGTGTGTACTGTAAACCAACTATTATTTGCGACGACTTTATTTCACGATTTACCTGAGATGAACTGGTTCGCTGCGACAAATTTTCGCGACCAAGCCTTACCAACACCTGTTTTTTATTGCAATTATATGGCAAATACTGGTCCGCGCCGAGAAATATTCGCAACAATGAGGCTCTCGCAAACCTCGCGAAAATTTCTCGCACAGGAATAAAAGTTGGTTTACAGTACTTGAACACACAATAAACACAAGATGAAAACTTTAAGCACGTCACTTGCACTCAACGAGAACGCAGTCAATCATACAGTAGAACACCACCATAAGTTGTCCAGGAAATCTGCGAAGTCTCACCACACAATTTAAACATGATGGTGTCGGGACAGATGCATTTTGAATCCTATCCGTGCATAAGTAATTTTTGTCATGTGTATATATTGCAATGCTTTATTAAAGTTTACCCGAAGCATTTTATATGAACTTTAAGCACGTATGTTACATATGTTGAATGTTAAAAAAAAATAACAAATATTCCAAATGTATGTTTGGCTTACGCAAAACATTCGTTATTAAAATAAAAAAAATACTTTCTTAATTAAATTACATTCCTGAAAATAACAATATCAAATTACTAGCGTGATGACGTTCTTTTTGCGTTTTGATTTATAAGATACTGAGTTACCGACATCATCACCAATAAATGATACTCCTCCACCTAAAAAAATCCTAAACTTGCATTAAAATTGTCATGTCTTTCCATTATATGGCTATCAACGTCAACGAAGGCTAAAATTAAGAGAATCCGGTGAAAATTATGGAAGGAAAGTTTTAATTAGACTAAAAAAGGCCAAAGTGATGAGAGAAAAAAATCGAGTTTTAAAATTATGGCAGATGTACGAAAGACGAATGGGGCCACATAAAAATATTGTTATCTCGTAATTACGTGAAAAGATCTGGTAATTACGAGAAAAAATCTCGTCATTACGAGAAAGGATCTCGTTATTGCAAGAAAAGATCTCGTTATCATGAGAAAAGATCTCGTTATTGCGAATTAGATCTCGTAATAACGAGAAAAGATCTCGTTATAACGAGTTAATTATCTTGTTATTACGAGAAAAGATCTATATAAAATGGTGCGTTTCTGGAAAGACCCCCAATTCGATTGGTTCACCTTTCAGTCTATTTTTTTCTTTCCAGAAACGTTCATTCAATTTTTGATTAATTTTTAAATAACAACGATCATTATTAATTTCTACATAAAATGATCGGATTTGACGTTTTATCTTATATGAATAAGTGAAAAGAACTTCATGCATAAGTTCAACGTATATTACAATCCCACTACGAAGTAAGGTGGCAGGGGACAGGTTTTTTTTGGATACAATTCAGTGTAGCCAGGGGATGAGTGTCTTCGGAACTCTGTAACTAGAATACCCTCAGTTCCCATTCAGCACAAATACATTTAATTTACTCCTTATAAGGCCAATCACCAATTTCTGAGGAAAATTACTAGTCAAAATGTGTAAAATTTTATAAAAAGTGGTTTTTCTGAGATCTCGACCATTTCCTATTTCGCCCATTTTTCAAGATTTTTCAGCTTTTTAGACCTCCCCCAGCTAATTCCCTGCAAAGGGTTGACCTTCCGTACCGTGTGCACGTTGCACCATCATATGTCAGAAACTTACCGGTGTATAGTTTACAATATCCCATTCACGTACTTTTCGTGTTATTTTATCTCCCGTCTGTAACTTGCAATTTCACTAAGTAAAGTCAACACAACAGTCATAGCATTTTACTTCTGATTCTCATGTACTTAACATAAGGGGCCTACAAATTGCATATCAGTTTCAACAAAAGACATCCCTCTAACTAATGATAATCATTAAAAATCATTTCATGAATTTAAGCAACACTTATAAGCCTTCAAGTACAGCAACTCTCAATTTTACAAAAAACTGTCCCTTGCTACCTAAATACCTGGTAGTTCTAGTCATAAAAACACAATTCTATTAGTTACAGATGACAACATAGTTTCAATCATGGATATATGGGATTTACCTCGGATTGTTTTTTATATCATATATTCATACACAACCTATATTGAAAATAATTGTTTTTGTATATTAACATTTTGGAGTCAAAAAAGAAATTATTTTTCATATTAATAAATTGGTTAATTAATTTATTAATCAATCTGCTTTGGCCATTCTTTTAAGATTTCTTTCACTAATTTAATGAATTTCTTATGTTAATCCATTTTACATAAAGAGAGAGTAGAACAATAAAAAGGCACCATTTAAATAGATCTTTTCTCGTAATAACGAGATCATTTCTCGTAATTCCGAGATATTTACTCGTTATGACTAACTTTTTCCTCGTAATAACTAGATCTTTTCTCGTTATAACGAGATCTTTTCTCGTTATAACGAGATACCGTATAACGGGTATTTTCTGCGGCTTAGACCCTACAAGGTATCAAACTAAATTCTGCGTTTCCAATTTCTGCGATTACATTAGACCGCATTATATTAAAATAAAAATTGTAGTTAAATATTTTTTTTAACCAAAGTTTTGCTTACGGGGGTCTTAAAATTTCTTCATTCTTAACGGTCTCTATGAGTGAGGAAAATATTATTAAGCGGCCGATATGTGCATAAAAACTTAATAATCACATGTTGGATATTAAAGTAAATTATCATTTTAATTCATATATGTTAATTATTTTTTAAAACGTTACGAAGCAAAATGCTTTTTTTGGAATGTATTTTGGTCTGTAGACATATGTTCCTCCGTGAAACAACAAACCCTTTGGTATGAATATATGTATAAAACCCCTCAAAATTATTTTTTGTTTCAGGGGGGGGGGGGGGGGAGATATTTTTTTTTTTTAAATCGTTTTCCGTTAGTTTCTATTATGAAATGAGCTATTTTTAGCACAAAATACAGTTAAACAGTTAGACAAACTCATTTATATTTAATGAAAATATACATAAATGTTCACATCATTTAAAAAAAAAGAATTAAATTAGACAATTATCAAAAATGACTTTTAGTTAGGCGGCTAGACAATTCTACCGTTCGCAGTTCTTGTCTGCACACCCTTGGTGTGTAGTAGGACCGACGACATGCAAAAATAACCGAGCCATGCGCACTAGAATCTTCCGCAGCGGCGCAACAACGCAGCGGCATCTTCATTTGTTGCAGTAGGGTTGCTTAGAACACCATTTGACGGCGCTTTCTTTGAGCATGCATAAAGAACGCGCCGGGAAACAGCGTTCTGATAAACACGCAGTAGAAACGAAGTGGGGTCCGATGGCAGCGCAGTGAGGTCTCCGGCAGCGTCACTAAAGCTCTGTTGGTGCGCTCAAGAAAAGCAAATAATTGCGACACAGTAATGAGTCGAGTGCTCTTGCACGGAGACCTTTCGGAGTCCTTTGGACTATAAATATAAACATAGTTTATAACAATCCGGAAACCTTGCTTTGATAGTACGAATTTAACATTAGCGTACAGTCATGGATGTCCGATACCAGCTTTGCCGAATACAGTCGCGGATGTAAGCTGATAGACACTGATGCTTTTGGGATGTCACTATGCCACAATAATGCCATGTGCACGCAGTGTGCACTTGAACAGACAATAAACACAAGGTGAAAACGCTAAGCACACGTCACTTGCACTCAATGAGAGCGCAGTCAATCGCACAGTAGAACTCCATGGGGATGCAGTTACACGCCGCAGGAGATTTGTAGAAACGCGACGCTCACCGCCAGAACGCCGTGAGATATTTTCATTGTAAAAATTCATGAAAATTGTACTATCTTAGAAAAAAATTCTGCAGTCTCACAACAAATCAATAAATTTCAATGATAACCGTGTGGAGACGCAATCTGGTGTAACAGGTCTTAACTAAATAGCTATGTCTCCCCCCCCCCCCCCCCCAAAAAAAAAAAAAAAATATAAATTAAAAATAATAAAATAAAAAGCGACTAAAGAGGAGACAAAAAAATTCAGTTTGAAATCATGGCAGATGCGGTAATTTGCAATTTTCATATATATTAATCATATAGAAGAAACTGTCAATTTTTCCATATATATATGAATTTTACTACCACTACCTTGAGATCTGATGTCCGCCCGTGGGGTTTGTATTCGTGCTTTCAATGTAGCGATAAATTCTGATCCATCACAAAGTAAATCACACAAATCAAAATCATAAGATAATGAAAATCAATTATCGAAATATACATAATTATAGTTAATAGAATTAAAGTTGATAAGTAATAAGCCTTTTAATGCAATTAAATGTAGTTTTTCAAATATTTATGTTTGTGATCGATCAGTGCTTTGATGATATTTGCATTGACGAAATGCTCAAATGTGACAAAGAAATCGACTGTCGAAATAATTCGGACGAGACTCCGCAATATGCTGGTTTTGGTGGTCAGCACATATATTCTTTGGTAATGTTAACATTCATTTTTATAGACGAGTTAATGAAATCCAACAAGTGTAGCTAATCAAAAAAGAGTAAACTTCAAGTTTCTATTTCAGGAATACTCGCTAAATGAACGGAACTCAGTACTTTCGCTTGAGTTGGAACCATTGTGAGAATAGTTGTTTAAATAGGCTTAATTCCATGTTTATGTGCAACAGCTTGTATTTATTTCCCACCTCAACAACGATATAAAAGACTAAAATATCAAATACAGAGGTAAATTTGTTGTAACAGGGTGCGTTGTGTACCAATCCTCAAGGAACTAATTATAACATTAGAAGGGATTAACACCAGAATTATTTAAATGAATATCAGTTTAAAGAAGAGAAGAATTAGAGCTTTAAAGTAATATTTGTTTTGAAAAAAAATTGTAACAAAAATATATCGATTTAGTCTGTGAACGAACAGGGTATGTACATTTAGAAATTTAACGTATGAAGTTACTATAGTATATTAAAAGCAGTTTTAAATTTGTATTTGCACACGTACAAAACTATTGGCAACTTTTAAGAATCTGCAGGCAATGCCGAGGAGAGTAATCCAAACAATTGTTTATTAGATGTGTGCTCTCATTAGAAACGATATTCATAAAAAGGATGAGCCCAATACGAAATATTGACGTAACATAAAAAGAGTAATCAAGTTTTGGTTGATCGATTGTCGAACAAATTAGGCATGGAAATGTTGCAAATGCTACTTATATATACATGTGTATTGGTACATGTACTACAAAACGATATATATCTGAAACGACAATCACAAGTATCAATTTTTCGAACTCTGATTTGTTTTTGTGACAATAAATGAATAGGTTGCTTTGAGAAAAAACCCCAAACGTTATTCATAGAAAAACCGTTATTCTGGAGAAATCAATTTGCGAATAAAAAAAAAAGATAGCCATAGATCAGACCTTTCCTTGTCGATAACACATCTTTTGTAGTAGGACACTCCTCTGCAAAAGGTGAAAACGCCACTTTCTCTAAAGAGATACTAGCACCATTCTTTGTTATATTTGAATTATCCATGTCCAATCTCTGCAAGCATCCACACACATGATGACAAATTTGCGTTTCATTACAGCTGCATTTTGTCAAGCATTTTCTTCCAAAATAATTCTCTAGACACCTGTCAGTACAGTTCCATCCCCAAAAGCCGGGACTGCATTCTGAAAGCAATTAACAAGTGCATTGAACTGCTATAAAATAATGATATGTTTTGAATATGATAAACGTCGTCATTTTAAAGATCACCGTACCCATTAAGATATGTAATGAATTGGTATTGTTTAGATTTGATCTACTACAGTAACATGTTTGTATGACGATTCCTTCTGTTATAACTTTCTGATTATTAATAAATTATCTTGTTGTTATTTTCGACATTATCTTTATTTACAGCGATAGTCTCTAAGGTATACCTTGCTATAAAATTGCATTCTCAATTTGAGAACCTTTATTTACACTTCACAATCTAAATGAAGCAGTAGGCAAGTTAATGATAAAATATGTTCCTCTAAAGGTATCATTTTATCTAATACATGTACCTACCTACACACTTATCATTCTTTTCTTTAAAGTCCTTACAGCATATCTTCTTTGTTTCCAGTTCTCCCCTTTGATAAAGAAATCAATAAAAATAAATAAACAACATAATCAGAATAAATGTAAATACTGCTAGAATTAAAAAGAAGCTTGATCTGTCCAACTAGGATATCTAGGAATATTTCTCTATCTACACTTCTTCAGATTAACAACAAAAAAGATATAATCTAAGTTTGTTTTCCATTGAAGGAGAAGTTCTTGACAATGTAGAATCTAAATAAATGATGTGTTGAACTAGCATTGTAATAGCATTGACGCATGCAAAAAAATATTAAGAATGCTACAGTATATTAGTTTAGCATTTTAAGCTTTGTTGTATTGCATGACTAAAATGAATTATTTGACATTAATTGTTGTACTGTTCAAACAGAATGCAATTCAATCAAGGGAAGCGAGTTATCATGATAAAATTGATAATCATGATAATCATGATCATCATCATCTGTATAAGTTAAAATCAGCAAACAATAGATCATAAACTAGTTTAGTTTTAAAATTTTGGGAAATAAATTAAATTTAATTGACAGAGCCCATCAAAAGTAGACTTAAACATCTGTAAAATTTGTTATTAGTCAAATCGAAATGAAAATATGAGGAACCATCTTCAAAAGGTCGTTAACATTAATTGTACAAATCTTAGATAAATTTATAAAAGAGTTTTGTTTGCAACCCCGAACAAAGAGTTCTTGTAAGTGATGAGTATAAAGGGGTCATTATTTTGATAAATACTATGTATCCAAAAGATAAATAAATATTAACATTAGAACTTTAAATGATGATGAACATTTGTAACAATTTTATATTAAAATAATAAAGTAGTGTTTAAGATCAAGCTCTGAAAGGCCTAGATAGAAACGGAAGAACGATCAGTGTTAATATAATATAAAATACTACGAATTTACAATATGTATAACAATGTATCAAATTCTTCACAATTAATATATAGAAAATAAGACTTAACCTTTCCGTTGTCACAGTCTTTGGACAGACATTATCTCCTTCAAGAGTGTAAATAGATGAGACAAAAACAAACATTAATAAACAAAAGATCGCAGCATCCATGTTGATGAAAATACCACACAAACAATATCAAAATTATGTTAACAGTATTAATAACGCATTAAACATATGCATAACTTCCTAAATCCAAGAGCCATTTTTGATAGTATTGAATATTGAAACAGGAAACTTCACAAGTTCATGAAACGTACATACACATTTTAAAGTCTTCATAAGATTCAAACTGGTCTTATGAGTCACTCGAGATTAGTGTTTGGAAATGTATGAACCAAGAATGTAATTATGTAAAAAATATTTATTCAGGGGTATCATTCTTGAGAAATACTTTTATCATAAGTTGTCCAGGATATCTGCGAAGTCTCATCACACAATTTAAACATGATGGTGTCGGGGCAGATGCATTTTGAATCCTATCCGTTAATAAGGAATTTTTGTCATTTGTATATATTGCAATTTTTTATCAAATTTACCCGAGGCATTTTATATGAGCTTTAAGCACAGATGTTATATATGTCGAATGTCAAAATATAACAAATATACCACATTTATGTTTGGCTTACAAAAAAGTTTCGTTATTTAAATGAAAAAAAGTAACAATATCAAATTACTAGCGTAATAACTTGCTTTTTGCGTCTTGATTTATGAGATACTGAGTTACATGTACCGACATCATCACCAATAAATGATACCCTTCCCCCTAAAAAAAAAAAAACCCCAACTTGCCATTAAACTTGTCATGTCTTTCTATTTTATGGCTATCAACGTCAACGAAGGCTAAAATTAAGAGATTCCGGTGGAAAATATGCAAAGAAAGTTTTGATTAGACTAAAAAAGGCCAAAATGAAGAGAGAAAAAATCGAGTTTGAAATTATGGCAGATGTGGTCTTTTGCAATGCTTTTTATCTTTATATCCTATACGAAAGATAAAAAAGTTGTTTATATTTTTTTCACTCTCTGAATGTTTTTTTTTTTCTTCAATCATTTATGTAAATTAGTAGAATACAAATTGTCGCTAATGTCAATCAGCACGTCATACATGTATAAAAGGAACTGTCAATTTTTTCATGTATGTGAAATTTTACTACAACTACTTTAAGTCTGACGTCCGCTCATGATGTCCGTGTTCGTTTTCTCAATGTACTTGTAGCTAGAGTTCTGAACGACCACGAAATAATCCAAAGTCAAACTCATAAGACAATTAAACATCAATAAGCGATATCGATGTATACGTAATTATAGTTAATTGAGTTAAAACTGATAAGTTATAAGCTTTATTTAAGCATTGAATGCTTATTTTTGGATGTCGTCGGTCCTATCAAACACCAAGGCTGTGTAGAAAAATTGAATACTGCGCGTTAGCACGGTATAATAATTTGTCTGCACAGTCTTTGTGTGTTATAGGACCGACGACATTTAAAACTAAACATTCAATGCTTATATTTATATATTCTTATTGATGTTTATTTGTATGAAGTAACTGTGTATCGTCGCTTTAAAGCCATTATATGCCTCTTAGTCAGGGATATGAAACATACATGAAACAGCCATATTAACATTTTATTTAGTTCGCTTCCGCGACTAAAGATATAGTGCCAGAAACTTTGTCGAGAAAAAATCGTTTTTGATAACGAATAGATATGAATTAACGATTATTTTTATAAGTGCATATCAAATTGGTTAAGTAAGTTTGAACGTTTCATTTAATCTTACAATAATAAATATATTCACAGCGAATGATGACGTTTCTATTTATGCTCTTGCGCCGTGAATAGGTTAAGAATCTTATGTGCTTCTTCCTAATCATACATTACAATGTTATATGCCAGCGACATTCTGCAAAAATGTTTGAAGTAGTTGTTATACACGTTTACCTAATTTTCTTGCTTTAAGGTGTAGTGTGTATAAAAATGCATTATAATCTATATGCAAATTCAAATAAGCAAGAAAAAAAAATGGAAAGAAAACCATTGGCAAACCCATAGTCGCAAACCCCGGCCAACATGTACGATCCTCTCCCATTTCCGGACCGTTGCTTGAGGCGATGTGGCAAACCGTTCCCCCTTTCTCTCTCTATTTGTATTTCATTTCATGATATGGGAAAAAAGCTGTTTTAGATACGTACAATATTACATGTATCAGCAGGCAATGACGACCAGGACAGGGATCCAAACCATTGTTACCAGACTTACGATCTCATCGGAAAAAGTTTTCGATAACGGACAAACGTAAAACAAAATATTGACGTGCCGAAAAATAATCAATTAGGGGCTCGGTTTATTTATTGATATTTAAATAGTAATAAAAATAATCAAAATGGGTTGCATATACTTGGTAGAAGACAAAAATTTTTAATATATCTAAATATAAGAAACACGAGTGTCGTTTTTTAACTCTAATTTGGTCTTGTGACAATTATTTAAACGGTTACACTGTAAGACTAGGATAAACCGCCATTTATTCGAGAGGAAACCAACAGCTATTAAAGAATATTTACATTTTCCAGTGTCTTTGTGATAACACTACGAATTGATTTTGTTACGTATGGTCCAATGCATTCCATCAATGACTATTTAAATATTTAACCGTACAATTGCTGAAAATAATATAAATATAAGTAATAAGGAACCATTCTTTGAATATTATGAGGTGATCAAATACGATCGGGCATGGTCAAATCTATCAGGCTTTATATGATTTGATCATCTCCAACCTTATTTGATCACCACATAATACTAAAAGAATGATTCCTTATTCCTTTATACAATGAACCATTTGATACAAACGAACGAATGATGAAAATAGCTGTTACTCAGTTTTTTGCTTTATGGATAAAACATCTATTGTAGTAGGACATTCCACTGTAAAAATGAAGACACCGTGTTCTCTAATAAGATGCTTCTATTATATGCATCTTTGCCAGCATCCACACATGGTGACAAATTTGCGTTTCTATATTACAACTTCACGGTTGATCGCCTCATCCATAATAATTTTCTGAACATTTTTCAGCACAATTTGTTCTATGAAAGCCGGGACTGCATTCTGAAACTACTTGCTTTAAAAACTAAAATATCTTTGACAGAGTTGCTTTTGTTATGACATAGATCAATTTCAAATTTTATCGTACCCTTATAATTAATCCATTTGAATAATTTGTATTGTATAGAAGAAAAATTTTTCATTAGTGCTATCTTATGATAATTCATTCTACATTCTAAATAAACTTGATAAGTTTTCCAGTTCTTATTAAAATATATATTTATATATATTATAGGATTAAAGAAACCTAGCAATACAAAGCCGAATTTAAAAATCTCAATAAAAGCATTAAAATTTTAAATTTAAAATTATGTCCTTTTCAAAGTACAGAGTTATATATTACCTACCGACACATATATCATTCTTTTCTTTATAATCCTTACAGCATTTCTTTTTCGTTATAAGAACTCCGCTTTGGATAAAGAGTGAAATATGACAAAATGAGCAGCGAATTCGAAAATATGCTAACATGCATCATGGAATGTACAAGCAGAGGAAATCCGTTCATAACTCCATGATCACCAAAAACATTGTATTCGCCGTGGGAGTAATTGTTTTTGAAATGTCTCTTGGTCTATTTTCGCTTAAATTTATGTTTGGCTTACAATGTATTTCCATAATCAAAATAAAAAAAATACTTCCTTTAATTACTTAACATGCTTCCTTGAAAATTATACTATCAAATCTGGTGTAAAGACGTTTTCTCTTTGGTTTTGATTTATGAAATACTGACTCACCGTCATCATACCCCCTCCAAAAAACCCAACTTACATTAAATCACTATAAAACCCCTGCCACACCGGGGCTGCGTCCTTAAAGGCGATTTTGTTGCGTCCAAAGAAAGATGGACGCCGAGGTGTGCGCACTAGAGTCTTCTACAACGGCGCAAACAACGCAGTGGCATCTTCGCTGGTACGGTCGCTTAGAACGCCATTTGATGGCGCGTTCTTTGAGCATGCACAAAGAACGCGCCGTGGCTCAGCGTTCTGATTAACACGCAGTAGAAATGAAGCGGTCCCGTGGCAGAGCAATAAGGTCTCCGGTAGCGCCAACAGAGCTCTATCTGTTGGCGCGCTCAAGAAATTCAAATAATTGCGACACAGTGATAAGTCGAGTGCTCTTGCACGGAGACCTCTCGGAGTCCTTTGGACTTTCTATAACATATTTTATAACAATCCAGAAACCTTGCTTGCTCTGATATTCCGACTTTAACATTAGCGTATAGGTACAATCATGGATGTCCGATAACACTAATGCCGAATACAGTCGCTGATGTGAGCTGATAGACACTTATGCTCTTAGGATGTCACTGCGTCACAAGAATGCCTTGTGCACGCAGTGTGCGCATTGAACACACAGTGAAGAGGAGGTGAAAACTCTAAGTACGTCACTGGCACTCAGCGAGAGCGCAGTCGATCGCACAGTAGAACTCCATGGAAATGCTATTACACGCCGCGGAGAATCCGTATAAACGCGACGGTCACCGCCAGAACGCCGTGACATCTTTTCATTGTAAAAATGTCATGAAAATTGTACAATTTTAAAAAATGCTCCTGCGGTCTCAGGACGATTCCAGAGATTTTATGGCCGTGATAACCGTGTAGAAACGCAATCTGGTGTAACAGGCCTTAACTAGAATTGTTATGTCTTTCCAAAAATAAAAAAAAAATAAAAAATAAATTTAAAAAAAATTAAATTAAAAACAAAATACCAAAGAGGAGACAAAATAATTCAGTTTGAAATTATGGCAGATGCGGTTATTTGCAGTGCTTGTTTTTCAAAAGGCTGTCTACATTTACATTTACTCTCTCTCTCTTCCCCCCCTCTCTCTCTCTCTCTCTCTCTCTCTCTCTCTCTCTCTCTCTCTCTCTCTCTCTCTCTCTCTCATCTCCCTACAATTATTAAATTAGAAGAAATTTGAATTGTCGTTATTGTCGATCAGCAAATCATACAGAAGGAACTGACAATTTTTCTGTATATGTGAATTTTACTACGACAACGGGCCGTTGGGTCCGTGTTCGTTCTCTCAATGTAGCGCTAAATTCTGATCCATCACGAAATAATTCACGCAAAGTCAAACATCACCTGAACAGCAATGAGTGATGTATATATAATTATAGTAAATTGAATTAAATCTGATAAGTTATCAGTTCAATAATGCACTTGTAAGTAGTTTTAAAATATTTTTGTTCGCGATCGACCAGTCTCTTGATGATATTTGCATTTACGAAATGCTCAAATGTGACAAAGAATTCGATTGTCGAGATAATTTGGACAAGTCTGCTGGTTGGGAAGGTCTGCACAGATGTTCTTTTATAATGTTTACATTCATTTTTATAGACGAGCTCATGAAATCCAACACGTGTAGCTAATTAAAAAGAGTAAACTTCAAGTTTCTATTTCAGGAATACTCGCGAAATGGACGGATCTAAGTACTTTCGCTAGGGTTGGGATCATTGTGGGAAAAGTTGTTTGGATAGGTTTAATTCTATGTTTATGTGCAACAGCTTGTATTTATTTCTCACCTGAAAAACGATATAAAAGACTAAAATATTAATTAAATACAGAGTTAAATTTGTTGTAACGGGGTACGATTGGACCAATCTTCAAGGAACTAATCATAATATTAGAACGAAGAATAAGAGTTTTAAAGTAATATTCGTTTTGGAAAAAATTGTAACGAAAATATAACAATTTAGTCTGTGAACGAACAGGTTATGTACATTTAGAAATGTAACGTTTGAAGTTATAATAAAAAGCAGTTTTAAATTTGTATTTGCACTCGTACAAAACTATTGGCAACGTTTATGAATCTACAGGCAATGCCGAGGAGAGTAATCCAAACAATTGTCAATTAATAAGATATATGCTCTTATAAAAAAAAATCATAAAAAGGACGAGCGCAATACGAAAAATTGACTTCACATAAAAAAGTAAATCAGGTTTTGGTTGATCGATTGTAAAACAAATTAGGCATGACGATGATACAAATAATAGCTCTGTACATGTATATAGGTATAGGTACTACAAAAAGATATATATCTGAAACGACAATCCAAAACATCAATTTTCGAACTCTGATTTGCTTTAGGGACAATAAATGAATAGGTTACTTTGAGAAAAAGAAAACAAAAATTATTCATATAACTCAATCATTATGGAGAAATACACTTGCGAGTTAAGAAACAAAAGATAGCAGTAGATCAGACCTGTGCTTGTGGATAGCACATCTGTTGTAGTAGGACACTCCACTTCAAAAGGTGAAGACGTCACGTTCTCTAAAAAGATACTAGTAACATGATTTGTCATATTTGAATTATCCAAGTCCAATTTTTGCAAGCATCTACACACATGATGACAAATTTGCGTTTCATAACAGCTGCATTTTGTCAAGCATTTTCTTCTATAATAATTCTCCTGACACCTGTCAGTACAGTTCCATCCAAAAAAGCCGGGACTGCATTCTGAAAGCATTTAACAAGTGCATTGAGCTGCTATAAAATAATAAATGATTTGTTTTGGTTATGATAAACGTCGTCATTTCAAATATCACTGTACCCATTAAGATATATAATTGATTTGTATGGTTTAGATTTGGTATTTTACATTAATATGTTCGTATGATGATTCCTTCTGATACAACGTTTTTATTTAATTAGTAAACTATCTTGTTGCTATTTTAGATTTAAGAGGGCTTTATAGTCCTGGCCATTTTAAAACTGCCTTGATTTCCTTTAAACAGAGAGCTCTATATAAAGATATAGAAAGATACTCAAATTTAAAGCTAAAATTTATGGGGGGTTTTCTTGACTATAAAGTAGTTTTTAGCTTGACAAATATAAATATAGAAATTTAAGGTAGATCTAATGCGTAATTTGTTGACCACCCAGCCTCCTTAAAGAGTTCGGCTCTAAGGTATACCTTGCTAAAAAATTGCATCTCCAATATGAGAACCTGTATTTACACTTCACAATTTAAATAAAGTAATTGACACTATTATGATAAAATATGTTCCTCTAAAGGAATCATTTTATTTCATATATGTACCTACCTACACACATATCATTCTTTTCTTTAAAGTCCCCATAGCATATCGTTTTTGTTTCAAGTTCTCCACTTTTGATAAAGAAATGAATAAAAATAAATGGACAACACTTCAGAGTAAATGTGAACATTGCTAGAGCTATATGCAAGCTTGATACGTCCATCTAGGAATATTTCTCCATCTTCACTTCTGCACATTAACAACTAAAAAGGTATTTTCCGTTTGTTTTCCATCTTTTACAATGTAGAATTAAAAGAAATGATGTTGAACTATCATTGTGTTAGCATTTACGCACACAAAAAGAATATTTTGAACACTACATTATTTTATTTGAGCATTATAAGCATTATTCTATTGCACGACTAACATACATTATTTACTAACTGGTATTAATTGTTGTAAGTTCAAATAGAATGCGATTCAAATAAGAAGAGTGTTGTTATCATGATAATATTGATAATCATCGTCATCATCGTCACCACCATCGTCATCATCATCTGTATAAGTTAAAACCAGCAAAAACATTTTTATGAACTAGTACAGTTTTGAAATAATTTTTTAGAAAGTAATCTTAACTGAAAGAGCCACCAAAAAGTTAACTTAAGCACCTTTAAAATGTTGTAGCTAGTCAAATCAAAATGAAAATATCAGGAACCATCATCAGACGGTTGTGAACATTTGTACAAATCTTAGAGCAATCCATGAAGAAGTTTTGAGTGCAACTCCGGACATATAATTCTTAGAAATAGAGTAAAAAAAGGTCATTATTTTGATAAAAACCATGTATCCGAATGATAGATATTGACATTAGAACTTGATGATTTGTTAGAATGTTATATTGAAATAATAAATTAGTGTTTTAAGATCAAGCTCTAAGAGGTTTAGATAGAAACGGAAGAACAAGAAAAGAAAAAAATCAGGATGAATAAAAATAAAAGACTATTAATTCACAATATGTATAACAATGAATCAAATTCTTCAGAATTAATATTTAGAAATTAAGACTTAACCTTTTCCGTTGTCACATTCTTTTGACATATATTTTCCCCTTCAAGAGTGTAAGTAGGCAAGATGACAACATTAATTACCAAACAAAAAATCGCAACCTCCATGCCGATGAAAATACCACAAACAATATCAAAATTATGTTAACAGCATTGATAACGCGTTATACATATGCATTAACTTCCTAAATCCATTAGCTCTTTTTGAAAGTTTGGAATATTGAAACAGGAAACTTACAATACCGATCAGACCCAACCTAACAAAAAGTAGACCCCAACTAAACCCTGGGTTTACTTTCGGGGCCTGCTCCGGGTTTACTCCGGGTTTGCTAGAGAAGACCCAGAGTTAACACCGAGTAAACCCAAAGTAAATTCACAGTAGACCCAGAGTGTAAACCCCGATCAGAAGTAGACCCATGAAAGCAGACGCTACATATGTATTTGGAATTTCCAAGGGGAGGAACTTACAGGCGGTAAGATGATAGGATAATAGATTGAGCTGCTTCACACTTCAGTGGACCCCAAAAGCTAACCCCGAGTAAACCCAAAGTAAACCCCGAGTGGACGCAATTTTTAAAAAGCAGACACCGAGTAAACCCCGAGTAATACCCCGAAAGTAAACCCGGGATTTAGTTGGGGTCTGCTCTGGTGTTAGGTTGGGTCTGGTCTGTACTGTAGTTTCCAATTCACAAATTCATGACACGTACATACACATTTTAAAGTCTTTATAAGATTCAAACTGGTCTTAATAATCACTCTATGTTAGTGTTTGGAAATGCATCAGACTTTTGAAACATTTTTATTATAAGTTGTCCAGGAAATCTGCGAAGTCTTAACACACATTTTAAACATGATGGTGTCGGGGCAATGCATTTTTAATCATATCAGTTGATAATGAATTTTTGTTGAATATTGAAACAGGAATCTTAACTCCTAATTCACAAATTCATGAAACGTACATACACATTTTAAAGTAAGATTCAAATTGATCTTAATAATCACTCGAGATTAATGTTTGGAAATGTATGAACTAAGAATGTAATTATGCTAATAATATTTACTCAGGGGTATTAGTCTTGAGAAATACTTTTACCAGAAGTTGTCCAGGAAATCTGCGAAGTCTCATCACACAATTAAAACATGATGGTGTTGGGGCAGATATTTTTTAAAACCTATCCATGAATAAGGAATTTTTGTCATATGTAAATATTGGAATATTTTATCAAAAATTTCCTAAGGCATTTCATATGAGCTTTAAGCAAGTAATATTAATATATGTCGAATGTAAAAAACAACAAATATTCTATATATACCTTTAATTGTATGCTTGGCTTACAAAAAGTTTTGTTTTTGAAATCTAAAAAACACCCTTCCATACATTTCATTCCTGACAATTACACTATCAAATCACTGGCTTAACGGTTGTAAACTATAGTTTACGAATGTAAATCTAAGTTTATTGTCTGCAAATAACGTTAACAATAGATTTTGCTGATAAATTAATATAGATTCACATCTGTAGACTATAATTTACATTCGTGTACTACAGTTAAGAGTTGTTATTCATAGTTTTACAATCGTGAAACTATATTTATCAGATAAACTATGTTTTGCAATCGCAAATGGTTGTTTTAAGTGTTAATTATAGTTTTACACTTCTGAAACATAGATGATCGCGTTAACTATGTTTTACAGATGTGAAACATAGATTAACGTCGTTAACTATATTTCTGTCAGTAAACTATAGTTTACAACCGTTAAACCTAGTTTGTCGATTGTGAAACTATGATTAGCTCATTTTTGTGAATTTGGCGTGCCATAGAAGTCTGCGTCTGCCCATGGGGTCCGTGTTCGTGCTCTCAATGCAGCTAGAGTTCTGGTCGATCACGAAATAATCCACGCAAAGTCAAACTCAAACGTTTATTAGTACATCAATGAACTATGTATTTATAATTTATGTAAAATAATTAAAGTTGATAAGTTGAAAGCTAAACCATACAGATAAAAGCAATTTTTAAAATATTTTCGTTCGATCGAGGTCCACTGTCAATTACCCGTTAAGCAAACCCAAAGTCAAGCAGACTATGCTTTTCACTATCCGCATGAAAACACTTCTCTTATTTATTCTAAACAAGCAATTGATTTGTTTATTTTGAGAAGTGATCAGAATTATGTACATGTGAAGGATAAAGTTAATTAAGTCAATAAAATTTATTACATCGATTTCATTGTGTTTGAAGCAAAGCTATTAATTAGCAAAAATGAAAAAAATTTCCGCAATACATTTATGTTTGTGAATCTCGATCAGATTTGCATTATCGTTTCCAAAGATATTGTCTTACCAATCTGTGAGACGGAATAGTCAAGACCCCCAGAAAAGCTGCCCAATAGCAAAAGATACACCATGGCTGGTTGCATCCTTTTAACAAGTGTTTAAGAAATTATCTTAAAAATAAATAATTTACATAAAACATTGTGATTTGCATTGATGTTTGTCATAATATTTTAAGGTAAATCTAATGGGTAATTTGTTGACCATCTAGCCTCCAACAATCGTAAAAAAAATCGTGAAAAATTAAAAAATAAATGTATTTTGAAAATGAATATCAATGAATAAAACCAATGCTTTTTGTGATTTTTACGGGAAAAAAATTAAATCGATCGACCATATGATATCGTAGTATTTTCAATGGCTCAAGTTGATACAAGGTTCCTTCTATATAAAACAAAAACAGATAGAGCAAATTTAAGGCTATCTCGAACATCAATTTGTGTCCCCGATAAGATCTTATGTAATCATTCAAAAAATATGACATGTAACAATCAATACTGAATTTTATATTCCTAGCTGTTGTTACATAATCCTATAACAAATTTAATTTATTGAAATATAATCGAAGAATAGCCAATAATCCAAATAATACATTACCGAACAAAATGCTTGAAATTCAGCGTATGATATAAATTATATACGGTTTTGTTATATTAAAAAGCTGTATCATAACTTCATGACCAAATGCAAATTCATTTTTAATTAACGACGAATCAAAGTTTTACTGAAGTTTTTAACCTCAGTCTTTTATACTTTGCCATAACTGAGTTTACCTGTTTTAATATACATAATCCTTATGCACCTATCAATAATAGATGTCACAAAAACTGTCTTTTGGGTATAAAAGAGGAACCTAGTCCTTTGTAAATACAGATATGATGATTCTTATGGTAATGTCAAAGCAACATTAAGTCAAATGAAGAAAAATTACTTGATTTCAAAGATATTTGGAATGACGTTAGCCATTGACCTAAACATTTAGTTCACGATCACTGCATACCCTTTACCCATAAGAACTGAATATATAAAGTATAAATAAGATAGGATTAAGGATAAAGAATATATGGTCTGGACAGGGATTCTGATGGGACCCTAGCCTTTAGTCTAGAAACACGGTTCAAGTTCACTGCACATTCTTTATCCGATGGCTCTCTGTGGATGAAGTACGAAACAAGAGGAGAGAATATACTGGACAAAGATTTTACACAAAGATCTGCTTTGACCTTAACATTTGACCCAGAAAGTTGGTTCAAGGTCACCACACTCTTTACCCAAAGGCACTCTGTGAGTCAAGTTAGCTGCTGGTCTGTAGCTCCCGGTCTGAAAAACTTTACACAAAACTTTGCGCTAGTTTTGTGCTAATCAAACCTATTTTCACACAGATTCTTTTAAAATAATTAGTACTATTAAATTCTTCAGCTAAAGTAAAGTATGAGCCAGATTCGGCAAAGAGGAGAGAAAATATGCCCCGAAAAGGGATGTCTGACGGACAAACGACGGATAGGCTGATCACTATAGGGCTTCCGTAGAGCGGGGCACTAATGAAAAGTTCAACGAATTAGAAGTGTTCAGTCATTCACTTGGTCAACTCATGTTAGAAATGAACACGTCTTATGGTGTCCCTCATCATGAAGATCCTGGTTCCTGGCTAGATTTTTCATTCTGATCGTCAGTGTTCTGTAGCAGGCCTCTTTGTAACTACTTTCACTATATAAAGACTTTGCCGATTCTTCATGTCAACTTTGTTTTCCTGAATCCTTGGTGTTTCTAAATCGTACACCACATTCTGGAAAATTTGAAAATACTAGTAAAGATTTTTTTACCATATTGTCATTGCCTTGTGGAAAAGTGAGTGTAAGGTTCTATCATAATAAAATATGTAATGTCAAAGAAGCAGTTTAAAAGATAAAATTATCATTAACAACTCCTCTTTCCTCCCCGAGTCCCTAACTGCAGCCTAAAAGGCAAAATTGATTTGTATCGCATGTAGATATTATGTACATTGATTTTCTAATGTCAAACTCACGGAGACTGCATTTATACATGAAATATAAATAATTAATTACCATTTTAATACTCCTTATCCGAATAAAAATCACATATAACATTTGCTGCTCTGAAATAGAATGGTGTTTTGAAATGTTTCATTTTGTTTTATCTGTTGATAAACATGTTTACAGAGGGTACAATTGGATTTTGAACCCCTTTTTGAGAACAGAATATATAACTTGACGAGACCAATAGTACAAACCTGTTTAGTTTTCATTCTATTTTTGAGGTTATTCGATTTACATTTAATTAATTATAACATAATGAAGGAAAATAAAAATGTCAGTCTTTGAAAATTTAAAGATGTAAGGTTATTATTAAAAAGCATTTAAAAATATTTTTGCATACGCACAGTTTTATTGACATAGAGTACATCATGTTCTTCGAATTCTCTACAAACATTTTAAAGAAAAATGTGAATAAAACTTATACTTTATAGTGTTAAATCTAGGATGTGAAAAGGGCATGTTAAATAATGGTGAAAAGGGCACTTTTCTCCGCGGTAAATATTATAAAACCTTGAAAGGGGCACCTTTTTCTGCAGTAATATTATATATCATGAATCCTTGAAACAAGCGTATTTTAAAGAAAATTTTGCATTGTAATCAAGTGTGACTTTAAAATCTGTAATGAAACAAGATTATTGAACAATAAATAGGGTGATTTGCTTTTGCATTCACATGAGTCTTATTCAAAATTTTATTTTCAATCTTTTTTTTCTTTCTTAAATTGATTTACATTTATTTTTATCCCTTAGAACATGCAGTTATGGCATTGGTCTGACTAGTTTTAAAGTATATTGCATTAAAAATTCTTTATTTCATTTGGGCTTTATGTAATATGTGAACTTACACACATCTGTATCCAGTATTGAATCATAGGACATGTATAATATAGACAATTTTCTCTTTTGAGAAGTGGACAGGCTTAGCATGGGTGTAGGCTATGCCTGTCCACTTCTCAGTCAAAAGAGAATATGTAGACAATTGATGGCAAAATTATTAAACCCTTTTTACCACAGAAATTTCGATATTGAAATTGTTGTTTTAAGCTTTTAAAAAACCAATTTGCATTAAAATCTGCATAACAATATTTTATTATGAATTAAGCTTCTGCATTCTTCAAGAGGAGTTACGTTTTTTGGGGAAACAGAGAAAATTCTGGTTAATCTGAAGATTGTTTAAAAGCTTAAAAAAGAATAAGAAAACTTCACATCGAGGTTTTTATTAAAATGTTTCATTAGTCTAAATATGGTTTTAGGTGTCTCGGTGTTAAAATTTCAAATTATCTCCATAAAAAATATTCTTTTGTGTTAATTCTATTTATAGATAACCTTACGATGTCTCAATGTTAAGCCTGTACAATTACTATTTTCAAGGAGATAATTCAGTTGTTATTTATCAAATTATTGAACCAGTAATTAGGTGTCAAATCACCCATTTATACAGGACAGCTGTGTATACTCCCTCAGCTTGGGCCTCTCCAGTTTACCTGTATCGTCTATTGTCTCTGGTCACTCGTGCGTGAAGTCCAGCGAGTTTGGGTTAACTTTGCAATCAAAACAAAGGCTAGGGCAATGGTGGTTTTGAATTAAATTTACTTTCAATAAAAGGGCATCAATTCTATTTATTATTAAAAGGGCATGGCGTTTGGAAAAAGGGCATGGCGCTGATAAAATGGGGCATGGCGCCGCGCCACGCTAGTTCGTTTTAGATTTAACACTACTTTATGATAACCCTTGCGTTTTACGCTTTAAAAAAATATGGAAATATTTCATTATTTACATTCAAATTAATCTTGATAGTCACTCGTAATTACTATTGGAATTTTATGGACCATTTTAGAAATATGGTATTTTTTTCAGGGGAAACTTGAGAACAAATTTATTTTACTGAAAAACCATGAAGTTTTAATATTAAAAAATACCTTTAGTCTTAAATCTAAGACCTGAATTTATCCAGATTTGGTAAGGAGGCTTAATTTTCGAAACGGCCTCAGTTTTTAATCGCGGCTCTTGATTTAGATGACATGAATTTTAAGGACACCTTAAGATATAAATAAGGATTAAAGAACATCATATTCAAAGTATAATTACCGTTTAAAAAAAATGAAATTGTACAGTGTTTGACCATAAGCTTCGTTTTAAATACTCGTAACTTCTAAGAGTTTCAAAAATTTAAGTTCTATCGGGATTTTAAGTCATAACCTGCAGATCAGTATCTGGCACCTAAGCCTACTGCTCCACGCTTTTACACTCAAAATTGTGAATAGAAATATAAAAAGCTACAGTTTGTGTTATTGTTTATTTCAAAAGAAGGTACAACATGCAGATGTCCAATTCCTTCTTAAATAAAGAGCCATATTTACGATTTCGGTTCATAATTTAGGATAAATTTTCTTGAAACATAAGGTTAACAATGAATTTTTTTTTGCTTCACCAAATTTTGAAAGTTAAAAGTCGAGATGCAAGTGAGATACACAGCCGAGTATTCTTTGTTTTTTAAACAAAGCTAACATCCGTGTATAAATAACAATGAATCAAAGTTGTTTGGTATAGGACAGCTTGAGATATCAATATGGATAAAAGAACATCGTATTCAAAACCGTCATCATCACCGTTTTGCAATTTTCAAGTATTTAGCCATAAAATGCATTTTAAAAATTAGTATAAAGTTTTAAAAAAGTAAGCCCATACGGATTTCAACTTCATAATTTGTAGATGCTTGAACTTATTGTGTTACACGTTAGACTCGAAATTGTTGAAACAAATATGAGAAGTTAATATAGTTAATTCTATTATTTAATAAAAGGCACATATAAGCGTCTTTTATCTCCTTAAAAGGACATTGTTATGATTTCGGCTCAAAATTTAAAAATTAAATTTTTCTATTTTGGGTAAAGACAAAATTCAAATATCAAGTGAGATTCAGAGCTCTTTGTTCTTTATTATGTAAACAAAGCTGACATCCGTGTTTAATTGAATGTTTCCCCATACTCTTAAACTTTGCAATAACTAAGTGTTCTTTTATTTATAGCGAGTGCAGCTCGCCGACGCGAAGCGAGCTCTAAAAACCAGTGCGCGGGAAAAAGAAGAAGCTAAATCTACAGATTCATCATGAATTTTTTTTGGCACCATCCCAGCATCCCTTCGAGCTCCCGTAGTCCTATGCCAAAAATGGCTGACCTTTCACTCGGAATTTACGGTTTGGTGAGGTTTGTTGACTCGTTTTGAGTATCGCACACGCTTTGGTTATTGCAGCCTCCATTCTTTCGTATTCTGCGAGAAAGTAAACAAGCAAATGAAAGTTTGTGTATGACGTCACATTGAACTAGCGCTATATTTCCAACAATAAATGAAGAAGTGGATCAAGGCGTTACGTGTAATAATTACTTGCTATTTCGGTGTAAACTGCGATCCCCCAGCTGATTAGTTTTTGTTATAATTCTTTTACGGCTTAGATGAGGAGATGATATGCATGCAAGTTCCATGCTTTACTCTCATATCGATCCAATAGTGGGAAAGAATTAAAAAATATTTGATTTTTTTTAAAGAATTAGTCACATCATTTTGTAATAAATAAAACGAAAAAAGAGAAAAAATAAACAGTTGAAAAAAATATGTAAGTTTGCATATGGCCAAACCTTTTAAAGGAAAGGTTACTTACAAAGGGTGAGGGACATATGCATACAGCATAGAAATGTTCAAGTTGAAAAAAAAATTATGAAACAGATAAAAAAAATAAAACTCAAATAACAAAAAATAACAAGGAACAAAAGAGAATTGATACTGACAAGCAATTTATCGGTTTACGGATTTTACTGATCAAAATTCTCTTCAAGAGTAAAGGACTGTTTTAGGGTGGGGCAGGTCTATAACAATGATGCAAAATATGTGTAGTTTCTGCTGCGCTCGCCCCAACGATCGCAACGTAAAACATATGCGTAATTTATTTGCACCTATTAGCATTTTTTATCACCCAAAATCTGTTTTAAACATATTACATTGAAACCTTGTTCCTTGTTTATACGATGATATTTGCCCCTACAAATTCATCTGGATAATTCTTTTAATTGTTAACGTAAACGTTGGACAGAACATCCGGGTTAGTATAATTTATATTGAGAAAACCTTAATAACACGTTTGATATAACTATTTAATATTAAAATTAAATGAGTCAAGAAAAGAAAAACGCATATGGAGTTTACATTAATAGATGTTAGAAACATGAGATTGTTGTCCACTATCATGATGACAAGTTTTATTAGTAATGTTTCCGATCAGGTTTTGTACACTCTGAGTGACAATGAACTGTAACGAGCCTCATCGTAACTTCATTCACTATCAAGATGCTCTGCTAACTCTTCATGTTATCTTGGTTTTCCCTAAATCCTTGGTGCTTCTTCTTATATGCGATGACCGCGGCATCGCATTTTATAGAAATTTGGAAATTGTTCTAAATTTTTATCTAATTTTTATGCCCCCTTCAAAGAAAGGAGGGCATATTGTTTTGCTGCTGTCCGTCTGTCTCTCTGTCGGTCGGTCGATCGGTCCACCAACAGTTTCCGCTCATTTTCTTCGCAGAGGTTTACTGAAATGAAATATTGTATATAGATTTATTATAATAATATCTAGGTCAAGTTAGATTTTGGGTACGATTAAGCGATTTTTGACGGACTTTTGCTCCTTAGACTTAGAAAAATTCCAATTATTTTCAGTTTCCGTTCATTTTCTTCGCAGAATTTGCACTTATTGACATGAAATTGGTATACAGAATTATCAAAATAATATCTAGGACAAGTTCAATTTTGGGTATGATCGAGCAAAGTTTGATAGAGTTATGCACCTTGGACATAGAAAATTTCCAATTATTTGCAGTTTCTGTTCATTTCTAAAAGGCTTCGCAAAAGTCTCCAAGGGAAGGGGGCATAAGTGTTTCACAAACATCTCTTGTTATGTTTTGCTTTCTGGTATAGGATGTAAATAGTTGCAATATAATTAATGTGTTATGTCAAAGAAGCAATCAAATAGAAAGAATAACAACTGGTAACCTGTTGTTTTCTCTCTTTATTTGCAGCAACAAAAAGTTAAATAGATTTGCATCTCAAGTAGATAATATGTACATTAAAGTTATTTAGTTAATGCAAAACACACAATGCGTGTATTTCTACATGAAATTAATATTTAATTGAAAACATTGCATTGAAAAGGTATCTAAAAACGTTTTTGCATCCGAACAGTATTACATGTATCAGAAGGCAACGATGACATTGATCCAAACGTTGTATTCTCATCGGGAACGATTTTCATGAAAACGACGAGCGCAAAAATTATTGATGTATCATAAAATAAAAAAATAGAGGTGTCGCTTCATTTATTGTAATATTAATTTTAACTAAAAATCGGCAAAATGTGCTGTATACTTATATATTAAATGTACTAAAAAGATATATCTGAAATAACAACACAAATATCATTTTTTGCAATCAAAGATGTGTTGCATACGAATGAATAAGTAAAATAGCAGTAAATCCGACCTGTACTTGTTAACAAAACTATTGTGGTAGGACAATCCTCTGCAAAATTTGAAGACGCCACATTCTCTAACAATGTACTAGTATTATATGAAATATCGGAGGCCAATCTTTGCAAGCATCCACACGCAGGATGACAAATTTGCGTTTCGGTATTACACCTCCATTCCTGGTGGCATCGTGTTCCATAATAATTCTTTGGACACTTACAATGTATCAGTACAGTTCCATCCAGGGAAGCCGGGGCTGCATTCTAAAAGTATTTTCCTAAAGAAGTGACTTCCAATAAAATATCTAAGTATTTGAAGAAAAGCCTGGTTTAGGACATACATTGTTTAAGCATTATTTATTTCAAATTCATCCTGCACGTAAATTAATGCTATCGACTTAGAAAAAGAAAATAAAAAAAACCACAAATCAAAAAAAGAAACAAACAAAACAAAACCTCCACGCTTATTACATTAACGTAATCGCATGATGATTTATTCTGTCATTATATTTTACTTAAATCCGGTTGTTTTCTGAATCCATATCTATGTTTAGAATTTATAGAAGAAATAATTTTTTTATAGCAGAATTGAAAACTAAATGAATTTGATTAAATAATAGAAAATGATATGATAAATGATGTGATTTCTTAATGTATTTTATACATATAATACATACCTTCACACATATCATTCTTTTCCTCATAGTTAATACAACATATCCTCTTTGTTATAAGATTCCC
The DNA here is from genome assembly GCA_016163765.1 of Magallana hongkongensis. NCBI lineage: Eukaryota > Metazoa > Mollusca > Bivalvia > Ostreida > Ostreidae > Magallana > Magallana hongkongensis. Next base: position 25,303,922 of record WFKH01010931.1, on the reverse strand, counting down.
ACTTTAGATAAAATATAAAATTTAAAAAATGAACAACATGTTGGACACAAATATTTTGTATATAATAATGTGAGTTATATCTGTCCCACCATGCATGTTTACCTCAATTTCATCTTTCTTGCATTGTTGCAAACATAGTTACAAGTTATTTTGTCAAAGTTTTTGTATGACCTCCTTCCACTCAGATAGTGTATAATTTGCAAGGCAGAAATAAAAAGAATTTACCTGCAGAACTAATATAGATTGTGTAATTAATAAACATTAAGGAACAAACATTTGAGAATTTAAATTATATTTTATTATTCTGGCAGTGTCATCTATCAACATTTTAAGCATTTGGCTAATGCAAGACTAAGATTGTCTACAGAATTTACAGTCTACAGAAAATGTAATATTTTAGACAGGGATGGGGTATTTGAAAAAGTATTTGCAATTGTGCGTAAATAATTATATTTTTCAAAATAATTGGATGTAATTTGTAATTAAGTCTGCCTTCAATTACATTAGTAATTGAATGTATTTGAATATTAAAAGTTTAAAAAGGTGTTCTAAAATTATGTATAGTTTGTCATAGGCTTGTGTTTACTTAACAATTAAATGTCTCATTATGTTTAACATGTATTTGAAAGTATTTAATTACATTTCAAAGTAATTGACCCTGACCCCGATTTTTGAAAATAACGAAATAAGGAAAAAGGAATCATTCTTTGAGTATTATGAGGTGATGAAATACAAACGGGGGAAACAAATCCAAAAAAGCTCAAATGGGCTTAATGATAGATTTGATCACGCCCGACCATATTTAATCGCCTCATAATATTCAAAGAATGATTCCTTATTACCTATATTAAGGATGACTTTTACTCAGAATGAAAAAAAATCCACTGATCATAATGACAAACCATCTACTGTATGTAATAGACCTTTGATTGTAGTGTTAATTTTTACTTTCAAGAAAGTAGGTCAATGACCTACTTTTTGAGTTAATGGCCATTAAATATTTTTTAAAATGAAGAAAAATCCCATTAAATTTTGCACTACCATTGAGATTTTCTTAATTGTAAAAATATTACAAATAATAAAACATTTTAAAAAATGAAATACATTTTATGAATGGAAGTGGCACTGAATAGATATAAAACATTAATATTTCAGCAATAATTTTTAAAAATATTCCAGTCCGAATTTCCTCTATCAGTTTTCAAATTCCTACCCATTTTTGATCTAATTTTATAAGAAATTGAATGATGATAATACAAAAACATTTATTGTATTGAACTTCTTATATTGACCTTATTCTGTAGGCATGAAATTTATATGAGGTCAATGATCAAAATTTTGAGATATGGTGTCTTTTATCATTTTTAAGCATTTTTCAATATTTTTGCATTTCGTGCCATACGAATATTTTAATGAATAAGTAAGGTAAAACCAACAGAAAGTATGCAAAAATATATAGACTGAAATATAAAATCTTAACTTTTAATATTAGAGCACTCCCAAAAATGTTTTAGCAGAAAACAAAATCTGCAAAATTTAGTCCGAATTTCCTCTGTTTGGCTAAAAGTCTCTTTTTGTTTGAGCCTAATTCCACAATAAAGCAAAAATATCAAATGTTATGTCAATAGTTATTCATTTCATTGATACTTTTTGTGTTAAGAACAAATTTTACTCATTACACTGAACTTTATAACAATCCGAATTTGAGAACTCAAACCCTGAGTAAACAACACTCTAAATGTTTTTTTCAGCAAATGTACGATTATATATTAAAATAGTCATTGATGAAATATATTGGGATATACGTTACAAAATAAATTCGTAGTTTTATCCCAGACAAACACACTCGAAAATGTAAATATTGTCATTCAATTACAAAGAGGGGAATCATCATCATCATCATGATGTATACATCAAGATCAGTATTTAAATTGATCATTTACAGCTAAAGCTTTTGCAATTTCAATTTATTTATTCCAATCAGTCTGAATTAAAGGTACAATCAAATGACGGATCCTTAAAACGTCAAAACATTAGCAGAACTATATTAATTACCCAACCCTCCTCAAAAATATTCAATATTCATGTACTAAAAACCTACAAGTTTCTTCTGATGTAACATTTGAACAAAAGTTAGTAGCAATCAATAAAATAAATTAGAATTTAAATGATTGCGTGAAAAGGGATGGGTTTTTATAAACTACCCAAATGGCAAGGAAATATTGAGATTAAATGTTTTAATGATAGCTGACATTTGTACGAATTTTTATACTTAAACAGTAGAATATCTTTTAAAAAATTTAGTCAAAAAAGGTCCAGATAAAAATGGAAAAACGCACAAACCTTTCAGTCAATTAATATATTAGAACACAAATTTACAACACACATTATATAACAATGAATCAAATACTGTACAATTTATACCTAGAAAATGGGACCTTACCTTTCAGTAGTAGAAGTTTTTATACAAATATTTTCTCCTTGAAGAGTGAATGTGGGTGGGACGAGAACAAACATAAACAAACAAAAAACCGCAATTTCCATAACGATAACAATCCCACACAGACAATTATATCAAAATTATGTTAACAGTATTGTTGACACATTTTATACATGCATAAACCTCCTAAACCCATTAGTTTGTGGAAGTTTTGTATTTTATAACAGGAAACATAAATCCTTATTTAAAGGGGCATGGTCACGATTTTTGTCAAAGTTTATATTTTTCTATTTTATTGTTTAAAATACTTTAGTAATGCATTTCTAATGATCAACTTAAATTTAAGTGTTAGTCGTAGAGTTATAAGCAAGATACAGAGCTTACAATTCTTTGTTAGCTTTGTAAACAAGGCTCGTGCCATCTATTTATTTACATTGGTTTAATATTCCGGTAAAAGTTCTTTTTCGGGCTGATTTTTTCTATCTGCTAATTCGTTTTGAACATAAATAAACAATTCCTAGCGTTTGTCATTTTGGGTCTAAACTTGGAATTTTCTTTATTCACAATGAAACAAAAATATGACCTGAGCTTTGTTTACATGACAAAGAATTGTGGGCTCTGTATATTGACTGTAACTCGACGACTGACACTAAAATTTTGATGTACTATTATAAATGCTTTACTATAGCATTGTAAACATTTATAAAGGGAAAAATAAATTTTGACCAAAATCGTGACCATGCGCCTTTAAATATTTACGGATCAAGCATATATTTACAAAGTTTATATCGGGATTATATACTTCTGTTAAAATGTTTTCTATATAAAGTGTAGAAGGCAAAATAGCTATATTTTTTTATGGTTAAAGCTTGTTTACCTATAGCAAATCTCTACCCTGGGGTATAGAATATGCTATCTCCCCATCGGAATGCCAAATTCTGATGCCAAATTTTGTTTACTGTAATTTGATTGATCGGGCAAGCCCTCGGAGTATTGTTCCTGTCTTGGATTCAATATAAGAGCTATCCCACTCACAGCCGTTGGACAAATGTATAATACTCTTTGAACCTAGAAAGTTATGTTGTACTTTTCAGGAACAATGAATCTGTCATCTTAAAGTAAACTCGTACTACGAATAAACAAACTCTTACTTCTTTTAAATATGATACTGTCGAAGTATTTCCATTTCAAAGCTATTTAAGGAAAAAAGAAATCATTCTTTGAGTATTATAAGTTGATCAAATACAATCGGGATGGTTAAATCCAATAAAGCTTAAAGGGCTTTGTGATGGATTTGATCACACCCAACTATATATGATATTCTCATAGTATTCAAAGAATGATTTATTATTACTCATATTTGAATAATTTTTACATTTTTACATTACTTTCATTTCGTATAATTATGCAAACCCTGCTTGCGCCCTAAAATACGTCATTTACGTCATTGATGAAATGTAGTGGACTATATTTTACAAATTTGATTTGTAGTGTTATATACGGGAGCGTATAAGTGCCTGAAGATAAATCAAACAGATTAAAGTGTGCTTTTTACACACTAAAGTATGAATTTTAGCCATTTAAGTGTAAAATTTTACATAATAAATTGTTAAATGCACACAATAATCATTATAATGTAAGTTTTACATATTCAAGTGTAAATTTTACACAATAAAGTGTGAAAAACAAAAAATAACTAAAGGCATTGTGAGCAACCTCATAAATGATACCCCCGGTAAAAAATATAATAACTCAAGTACATGTATTTCCCTATTGGAAAGTAAAAGATGGACCATTTTTCTTACAGTGACCTTGAACCTGCACAAATGATCAAAGCTCAAGGTCAAGGGATATTTACAGGTTACAAGCGCTCTTTGTGTCAAATCTTAGCATCTAATATCATTTTCCATTAGAAGATATGGACTAGACAGGAATTATCCATTTTTTCTTCCAATGACCTTAAACTTGCCCATATGACCTTGGTTCAAAATCATGACACACCCTCAGGTCATAAGCAATCTTTTTGTGAAGTAAGAACTTCTAATGTTTCTCCATAAGAAAGAGATAGACCGGTGTAACGACGAAAAGTGACCCCCGTAGAATATTGACCCGGGGGTCAAATTTCTACGGAGAAAACTGACCCAGGGTCAGTATTCTATGATAAGTAGGGTCCTTTTTCTACAGTAGAAAACCATTCCAGACCTGTAGATCTACGACCCCCCACACGTTGAAAACTGACCACCATAGAATTTTGACCTCATTTATAAACTACATAGAAATAATAGAAATTAAAGGCGATACATTTAGCATTCATGTGTGGTAATTGTCCGGGGGGGGGGGGGGCAGCGAAAGCTTGTGAAAGATTAGAGAGAACTACCGTTTTACCCTTTTACATAATATAACATCATTTTGAACAAAGCGATGTCTGTGTTTATCTTGAAGTACTTGTCGGCTTGCCTTGTGGCCTTGCCCCTTCACTAAGCCTTTTTAGAATTGTGGTCCCCCCGAGGTACATGTATATGCATTATGATGTGCTCGCATGCGCTCCCTTTTTGCATTATGCTCGTTTTGCTAAATAGGCCCCATTATTATAGTAGATGATTTAATAAACAAACCTTAATTTAATGACTACGTATTGCATATTTTTAGAAGAAAAAACCCAGAAAACAGATGTGAAATTTCGACAAATATCGCGGATTTTTTTAGTATCTGTTCTATATGGATACACTGAATGTCTGACAACCAAACATAACACTGTCACACCAACAGACTTATCTTACAGGTACACAGAAGACAGCAACTCGCGTGTAAATTCGGATTTTTGGATTTATCACGATTGGGCTAACGTTACACAAAATGTTTGATAACTTTAATTTCAAACTCTGCATCGCCGCCATTATATATGCTCAATAAAGTTGTTAAGTACAGGAACGTAGCATCGTTTTTTAAAGGAAATAGGACAGACTAATCCGAAATGAGGATAAGCGAAAAGAAGAAAAAAAAGGAAAACATTTTTTCGCCGGTTTTCAAAATCCTAATGCGTGGGAGGGGGAGGAATTTTTTTCTATAATTTTTTATCTGCGTCAACTCCTTATAAATTCAATTTTTTACTTGTAAACTTAAAAATTTTACCATGGGAGGAGAGGTTTGGAATTTGACTGCGTTGTTTTAACCATAAACAAAGTGGCCAGCTGTTGTAATTAAAAGCTGGAAAACAAATAAACAAAAACAAACACTTTTTTGAATGAGGACTTTTGGTCTCAAATTTGGCTTGGCCCTAAATTTTGGCCTGGCCTCAAATTTAGCCTGTACAAAAATTGTCGGCCTCTATTTTATTTTCATATTTTATTTACACATTAATATTGATGATTTTATTGAGTTTTACTGATTAAGTGCAATACACATGAATCATCACACTAGATGGCTTTTAGTGTCTTATAGTGATAGTTGTATTGAAACATATTTATGACTACAGGTACATGTACGAGTGATTGATTCTAAATGATTTTGATCAAGTCTGCTTTTAAATTCCAAAGTAATTCAAAAATGTAATATTGCCATTGTATTAGCATGGCATGAGTGTTTTTTTTTCAATGTACATTGTAATTTAACTCAGACTGCTCTCAGTATCGACCAATAATTAATAAAAAATAATTGCAAAGACAAATTTGTGTTTATTCCAACCTACAGAAAAGGTCACAAAACGTTTTGCGTTGTTCAATGTTCTGAAATTGAAGTTCCTAAATTGTTTCCTAAATATTACTATGCATAAAACTCTACTCTTATCAAAAGGTAATGATTAATGGCTTTGCTGAATCAAATTATTGGAGGATGCAATGTTGCAGTCATTCACTTATGATATATATATATTAGACCGAATGCTGTTTACCTGACGGATGCATTTTGCCTAAAATAAACTAATCAGATCTATACCGAACCGTCAAGTACACTGCAATACTGTAAAGCCACCCCTTCCCGACTTTCTGTATGCAATATGCAACACGTTGATGATGACTTCGTTTTTTACTTCTTTTTTAATTGAATTTTCCACTTTCACAACATATACATGTACAAAAGTGACATATCTCGTACATTAGTTGATACAATCATCATGGAAAACTTTTGACTATTTGAATATTTTATACTGTACAGTCCGTGTGTAGTAAAAGTAAATTTTGAGAGAGAGAGAGAGAGAGAGAGAGAGAGAGAGAGAGAGAGAGAGAGAGAGAGAGAGGGGGGGGGGGGTAGGGCATTGTTTACATATGTATATAATATATAAACCATATTCACGCGATAGGACCCTCTTCTACATGGATACTTGAAAGCGTAAAAGGAAATTAAAAAACACCCATTGCAGTTCTAAACAAAATAGAAAAAAAACCACAATAAAGAAACAATTTATCCTTGTATACTACAGCATTAAAGCTTATTTTTGCTATAGATTTTATATTCCTTATATCTACAATTTTTCAGTAGCATATATTTTTCGGTCAAAAGCCTTTCTATTATAACAGTTTTTAATTTATGTATATTTGGATTAGCGTTACTTTTATATTTACAAGAAAAAAATATATTGCTTCACAATAAGAATTACCAAGCTAAAAAAAATTATAAATTTCTCTATTTTTATATTTTCTAAAAAGACCTAATTGTTTATCAAATGTTATTAATAAATCAAACTGTCTCAAAATCTATTCTTCAACATCAGTCAATAATTCTGTTACTACAGTACATTCATAATTAAAATAAATGTTTAATACTCTCTTCATCTCTTTTACAGAAAGTGCACACAGGAGACTCTGCTTTTTTGTTTTGAAAAGATATTTATTTTCAAAATTTTGTTCCAGGTTTCTTGTGCATTATTATGACCCTTTTCTCTCCATTTTGATATAGATGTACATGTTTCTCTCTTTTTGTCTAATAATAAGTTGTACATAATTTTCCAGCCTTTACAACTACTAGTAAACAGTAGGATATGATTAGGGATAACAGGTAATATTCTTTTATGATTTGTAAGTTTGGTATATATATAAATCTTTGTGTATGCAATCTGGTCCTTACAGCAGTTCTTATACCACGTTTTTTTTTACTTATCAACAAATATATCTTAATAGATGTTATACTTTATTGACACTCAGTTAAGAGATCACTTTTTCGAGAATGGTGACAAAAAGCAGCTGTAGTTTCTACTGTTAGAAACTGCTAAACATGAGTATGATTGCCTGGGAAACTTATATGGTAAATTCAAGTAAAGTTTAAAGTTATGTAAGAATATGCCCGTATTATTTACTAGATTCAAATGTCGTTTTTAGACGGGGTCACGTGACCCCGTCTATTAGTTTACTGTCAGCCGAAGTCTCAAACCGGAAGGCACGCGTAGAACACATGAATTGAGTCTACGCGTAAGAAAATAGTGCAGAAAGTTTTCATGCATTTCAGTAGATATATATCATAAAAACACGCATTAAATCTTTTTTAAGTCCTCTATGTATAAACCAAATTCTATAAAGAAAATAAACAAATAGTTTTATTGATCAAAATATTCTTGCTCGGATTCAATAGTTGTAGCGATTTGTGGAATGAGTTACGTAACTGAATGCACAACGCCGTTGACGATTCAGTTGGACGAGCTCATAAATCAATAGAAGAGGTTGAAGGTTGAATCGAAAGTAAAGTTCCCAAACGCAATGTGCCATTTTTGAAAAGTTGTGAATTTTATTTTAACAATCTATCACCTGAATACTACCGAACTTCATGCGCGAGATGAAGTTAAAATCTGGACGGGTTATACACAGATGTCTTACATATTAAATAGGTGTTTCATTGGCTTCCAGTCTACTTGCTGTATGACTGCTGTTCATCTCTAAAGGAATTTTGTACATAAAAAATAAAAACAAGTCTGAATTTGCCTTCTCGTTCATTGACTTTTTAGTTAACTAAACTGAATTTAAATTTTGAACAATGCATTGTAAGCAAAATCTATATAGATTATACATTTTGGGTGACCAATACATCAAACAATATATACAATCTTATCGATTGAAGAACCAAGTTAAATGTTAATGTTCATGTTGTCCGGCTTAGTTGGAATATATAATTATGTAATTTTTTTTAATGTTATGAGACATAAGTTTTAAATTACACTTTTTTCTATACTTTATAACGGACAAAACCAGTCAAATTTTATGATTTAAAAAAATTCTTCATCAATATCTTAATGTCTATCATCAGAAACTCAGCTGATCTTTCTCCAATCAATAAATAACTCACACCAATATTAGACCTATGAATTCAGAAATAATGCATGATTGTTATGTTTTAAATTTTTAATTTACCGTGTGGTAGTACATGTAAATAGAAATAGTACTTATCTCAATTTTAAGAAGATTAAAAACTCATAGTTTTTATCGTAGTTTTAAAATCTGATTTACAAATCCTTTATTATAGCTCTTCGAAAAAATTCAAATTATATCGCTTTCGAAATTAAGTACATTTTTTCCAAGACACACATGAAAATTTGCGCTTAATAGACGAGAGTGTATTGAAAGGACACAGATCCCTGAAATGACAATTTCCTACAACATTTGTTAATTTTGCTGTTAAAAGAAGCGTTAACTTTGCATATATTAGAAATTTTAAAACCAAATAATTCTGAATTAATAACTAAAATTAACAATTTACGATTATCATACAATAAACATTGCTTTATCAATTGTCAGTAAAACATATTACCGCCGTGTGAATATTTTTCTTAGACATGATACCTTTTCTCCTTCATTGGCACTAAGTGACTAATCTGGACATTCTACTTATTTTTTTCTAACCAGTCCTTTAATTGACTTATCTCTGTACATTTATCAGTTAATGTTTTTATCATTTTGTTGCTCTATTTTTAACGACAAATATAACAGCCAATCAGGAAAGGTCTTCCCCAAAATATGACGTGATTCATTTACTTTCGGTCTCCATTTTCTAGTTTTATCGATTTGAAAAGCAGTAGACTGAATTCGGAGTATGATTTTTAATGAAAGGAACGGTTGTATCGTAATTCGTGTAGATGATGCACGAGTTTACACAAAAAAGTAGTAAGTGGCGAACGGATTTATTTTTACCTATTAATTTAACATGAATCGTTGCAAGAAAGTCGTGTCAGATAAGTCGGTCTAAAAAAATATTATGATTTAAATTATCTACATAGATATAGTTGTTTTGATTTTCCCGGTTAGTTGTAGTTTTTTAAATTTTTCCTTGGGGTCTTATTTTACATAAAATACTGTTGTGTCAATTTTCTAAAATTATGAAGGACAGTCCCGGCCTGGATTTAGTAAAATTTAGACAAAGTATCAGGCAATTGCAAAAAGCCGAATTTTAACATAGATTGAAACACCTAATTCAAACTCATAATTTTTGGAACATATTCGAGGAAAACGTGGACAATTACAAATTCATCCTTTCAAGACCCCGTCTTTCAGTACTCTCAGTACTTTGATTACATACCAGAGTTATATTCAAATGGAGTCAAAGTCAATGCCAAAGTCCTTTTTAGTGTCATTGTTTCTTTGCAATTTGTACTAGCTGTTATATACCGAAGTTTGCAAGTACATTCTTAATGTCAATTTGATTACAACAGATATCGATTTCAAATTCATGCAAAATCATTTATAAAGTATTCTGTTACTTGTGTTCAATTCTAAATTCGAAGTTTTGGGATTGGTAATATTTTATATGGTTTTAAAATCAAGCATTTATTTTTTTTTAAAATACATTCTTTTTAAGCCTGTTGTAACATAACAGTAAAGAATTGATTGTGAAAAATATCCAAATGGGATGACGCATGCAATCGATCTCGGATCTAAGGGATGGGGAATTCAAACTTATTAAGGTCACATTAAATCTACCTATAATAGGCCTCGCCCCCCCTCCCCATACATGAAAATCCCCCCCCCCCCCCGATAAAATTTTCTGAATTCACGCATTTGATGAGATGATCATGTGCCTATTTCAAACAAATGGTTAATAATTAATTTCTCATTGTGATAGAGACCATGATGAATAATTTTCTCTTCCCCAGTAAAACTGGTATCAGTTCCTGTTTACAATTTATACGATTTTTTTTATATCTTAATTGATATCGTTCCTATCCAGTCATGGTTGAACAATGAATGTACTTTAGTAAAAGAATATATATCTTTTCTTTTTTTATTTGAAAAATTAAAAAACAGACTGAAATAATGATGATAAGAAATGACAAGTGATCAGAAAAGCGAACTCACGCTGTTTATTCGTACAAGGTTATACGATAAAAAAAATCTAAGTACCAAGCAGGCAATGTAATTCTCTCCACCATCACCACCATCCCTGTATCCACCCTAAGGAAAAGGAATGGACCCAAAACTACACTGTAGTAAACATAGAATATGTAATAAAATTTAGTCAATATTCTACGGGGTCATTTTTCTACAACCCACACGGAGAAATATGACCCTAAGACCACAATTTCTACGCTGTAATCCAAGTATTCTACAACTGAGTGGGTCATTTTTCTACGTAGAAAAATGACCCTCGGTCAATATTCTACGGAGGTCACTTTTCGTCGTTGCACCGGACACAACTTTGCACTTTTCCTTCCAGTGACAATTGCAAATAATGCACTTTTGTCACTTATAAATATTGTTATATCGCAAGATGATTTACAAAAGATATTTCATTTTAGCTTTCGGCATGAAATACTAGCAGGGCAACTGCCATCATAATGCCATTACCTATGCACGTAATAAAAAATTATATTATGGAACAATCATTAAACAAGATGCAAATTATACATGCATGTATAAAAGCTCAAACACGTCGAATTGCGTAAATTTATTTATGGTTAAAATTTGAAATATTTTATTATGTTCGTATGTCAATAGTTCTAGAAAATACAGTTGTCACTGGCGTAACAAGGATATCACGTCCCGGTTTTCTTTATAATTTGGGACAATCGACAACATTGAAGGTAACAGTTGATAGATTCAGGATCAAACTATGCAAGAAAACTGAATCAGATCATATATTGTTGAGGAACAAAACAGGCAAAAATAGATAATTTTTTTAAATTTAGGCACATGCTAATGATCTCTGTTTTGTACTCATGTGTAATGGTATTGAGTTAATGTCTTGTCAAAAAAAACCCACAAAGATGTCATTATGGCAATTTGCGTTTATCCAAATTCACATTCGGTTAAAAGTTTGATTTTGATCAAACTAATATTTAAATGCGAAAAATTATTAAAAATATTAGCTCAAAATGTCTTAAAATTTGCAAAGGATTGTGACCTCCAAGTATCGTTTTCATTTGTTCACTTTTTCCCCAAATGCGCTACAGCAAACGTATTTTTTTAGCTCTCCTGAAATACAATGCATCATGAACTTTTTAAACATTATGGGTTTGTAAGAACTTAACCAATTTTATTTTATCATACACTTACCATTAAATTACAAAAAACATTAAACAAGTTAAGTAAATTATCTTTTTTCTTTATGCCAATACTTTTGATTTTGTAATCGTGATTTTTTTCTCTTTAACCTTTCTGCCCAAAAAGTGGTTTGTAGTTTTTTTTAGACTCGCTTCATTTGTTCAGATCTAATTTTATTTTTTCTGAATCTTAACCCTGAGAGATTCTGTTGTTGGGCCATGTTTGATTGACTTTCTGTGATATATCATTTTTATATCATCATTTCTCTTTTCAACACCCTGACCTGTAAACTGTTTTATTCCATTGAAGGTTTTAAAGAGTTTTGGAATATGACAATTCATGATGTGCATATGATATTTTTTTGTTAAAAACCCTCCATTAATTGACTTAATTAGGTAAAATGTGAAACTTATTGTTTTGCCAAATTGCAGAACTGGCTTATTTATGGTTGAATATACATATTGAAAGTCTGACCTCAGCTTACTTATTTTTTTCTCTGGCTGTTATATGAACCTCTTCAAAGACAAGAAGTTCGGTACTGAGACTAGATAACAATTTTTTTCATATCCGACCCTGTGAGACTAGTCTACTCGATACTTTTAAGGAAGAAATCAACCCCGCTATTTCTTTTAGTACTTTTCCATACAGAGAAAGAAACCCCACAACTTTGATTGGCATTTACTATTGAAGATAAATGCTTCAATGACTTCTGTGATTTCCCGATATTTTCCCGCAGATAAGAATTTACCTAATTTTCAATAAGATTTCTGAATAGCACATCCACTTTCTTATCATAAGATACAACTCATCAATAACAATATGGTCAAGGTAGACGGGGGTAAAGAGAACCATAATTAAATGTCTTTTTCTTTGAGTATTCTTTCATATCTGTATTTGACGTTTTCATTTTCCCTGTCCAAAAAAAAAAAAAGAAAAAAAAAGAAAACAACCCAAAACATTTTTTTTTTCAGTTTTACAATGCAAACATGAAAATTTCGAGTTTGTAGCATTTATACCCAGAACTGTAAATTAAAATTTCATGTCTCCCACCAGAAAAATTTCAAACAAGTAATTTTTATTTGTAATGTTGGTTGTGTAAGGAACGTACCCTTCATTATTTTTAGTTTTATCAAAGTAATGCATTGACTTCATAAGAAACTCTGCAAATGATTTTTTGATTAAAACTTTAAAGGTTCTATTGGCATCTGCAATTGTGGTCTGACCATGTAAAGACATAACTTCTTCACCTTTGATAAAACAGCTAGACTTATTACAAGAAAGTTCGACATTCTAGACATTTTTGCGCCATTAGCTGCAATTTTAAATTAAACAATTTGATGACTGGAGTTTGGTTTTTAAGAAGGGTTTTGTTTTCTAATATTTGCTCTAAGGTTTCCCTATTACTCATTTGGGCGTCGGGTGATTCACCAGGTGTCATACTTATTTTGCGCATGCCATTTATGGATTGTCTACACTGTTTTACTAGGTATGATTTTACAAGACCCTCATTCTAAATTGCTCTTTCATGGTATGCCTCGTCTGATATGCCAAATGAATCTAAAAAGAGATGTTTGTGAAATACTTATGCCCTCCTCCCTCTGTGAAGAAAATGAACGGAACCTGCAAATAATTGGAATTTTTCGAAGTCCAAAGGGCATAGCTCTGTAAAAATAAATGCTCGATCGTACCCAAAATTAAACTTAACCTAGATATTCTTATGATAAATCTGTATACCAAATTTCATTTCAGTAGGTGCAACCTCTGCGAAGAAAATGAACGGAAACTGAAAATAATTGGAAATTTTCGAAGTCCAAGGGATATAACTCTGTCAAAAATTGCTCTATTGTTCCAAAAATCGAATTTGACCTAGATATTCTTATGATAAAACTGTATACTAAATTTTATTTCAGTAGGTGCAACCTCTGCGAAGAAAATGAACGGAAACTGAAAATAATTGGAATTTTTCGAAGTCCAAGGGGCATAACTCTGTCAAAAATTGCTTGATCGTACCCAAAATTAAACTTGATTTAGATATTTTTGTGATAAATCTGTATACCAAATTTTATATCAGTAGGTGCAACCTCTGCAAAGAAAATGAACGGAAACTATTGATGGACCGACCGACCGACAGCAGCAAAGCAGTATGCCCCCCTTTTGTTTTTCAGTTTCACGCAAATATTCATAGGAACTTGAAGCAGATCTGGATTTATCCATTAAATCATAAGATTTTCCATGTTTATCAATTACTTTCATATTCGTGAATTCCAGACCAAATTATTGAGCAAACCAAAGTGTTTGATTAACTTTTTTTTGGATATGCTATATTTTTTTTTTTTTGTCCCTGATCTGCTTCTAAGCTCTCCTTTTCTTTTCTCTTAATTTGCAACGGGTCTTTGAAGGTTTCAATGTATTTGTTTGAATAATTATTTGCTTTTTCACACTCTCATAGTAGATTTTCTTGTTGCTCATTTTTTTTCCCAACGCTTGGTTCAATTTTGTTCAAGTTATTAAGAGCTGGCCGTAAAGCTCACTTGGCATGTTTTTGTAGTTTTTTCTTTTTTGCATTTCACCTCATCCCTTGAACAAATTTCATTTTCAAACACATGAAATCTTAAAAAAATGGTTAATTATTTCCTTTCTCATTTCCCCCTTTGCATGCTTGATCTTGTTTTTTGTTTTGAAAATTTTAAATCTTTTCTTAAAATCTGAATAATTTTCTCTCACAGACAATGTATTTGGTTTCAATATTGTATTTATTACACTTGCATATGAACTATTTTGTTTGTTCGCTTTATCTGCCGTTTGCTTAACAAGAACTCTCTTCAAAAGTAATACATATCCAGGTTTTTGTTTGTATTTAAGTTGCAATCTTTCTGGATACCACAATTTATAGTTACATAACCTTGTCACTGGTGTTCTTGTGTAGCTCCATCTATATTAAAAAAAGACAGTTTTTGTTTTCAATCAACTTTTATTAGAAATCTTTCAGCACATAGTTCTAATATTCTAGCGGTCTTCAATGAGCTTTTCCTAGTTCAATGTTTATCTTGTTAAGTATGGTCTGCTCCACTATAATTGAGGCTTAATAAATATCGAAAAGTAAATGCACCTCCCCTCACCAAGTTTTGTATAGATAAACTTATCCCAATAGTTGGTTAGAAAAAGAAATCTGTTGAAATCTTCGCCGTAAAGAAAATTAGACTGCTTAATACGAAAGAGTTGACGGTGAGCGGGGAGTGATAATTCTAAATGGAAGTGTCCTCCCATTCCTTTTGATAGCCGTTGTTATACAGCAGACAGACACTGGTCACTTATGTTTTTGATGGCATCAGGAGACAGGGAGACAACACCAAGTTTATACTCTGCTACAATATGACGAGGGATATGTGGCTTTGGCTCCCAAGTACATTGATAAGTTGAAAAGCCTTCCCACTCAATCAGGAATTCCTCGGTCTAAAATAAACACTGCATATGTACAGTCAACAATGAAGAAAAAGGTCATATTTATTTCAGTTACACAGTAAAAATTGAACTATTCATTTCAATGCTAAATGTATACAAACTTCATATAGTGTATATATCACTTTCAAATTTTAGAGAGATTTTGGAATAAAAATGTATAACAAAGGCCGTGGAATCAAAACCTCTGTAAAAGCACAAATGCCATACATATGCAATGGGTGGATCTTTAAAAAAGGGGGGGGGGGGGGTTCAGGGGGCTGGTCAACGTAATAAAGGATTAAAATTGAAATATGAGTAGCCAGGGGATTCTAAACATGTGCGGAGGTTTCACAATTTGATTCGATTTTTAATTAATTTCATATATCACAGTATACCAAAATACACATACCCATTGTCTGTTCAACCTAGGTGTGGAAGTAAATTAAAACTTGAATGTGGCTCGAGGACGGGGAGATGGGGTACAAGGAGGTTTTTTGGAGGGGGCATTTAACGGGAATAAATTATGTATATGCTGAGGTAGCAGGTTATTTGTCTGAGCAAAAATGCATTTGCAGTTTTGAGAGCTTATCTTTTAAATTAACGTTTTGTTTGCGGTCGGGGCGGCGGGGGGGGGGGGGGGGGGTGGGGGTGATAGACGGTTCTGATTTGATAGCTTGTATGATTCTTATTTGCCAATTGCGTGAAGTGATAAAACTCCACATCAATAAGGTTCTTTATAATATACTGTGGATTAATTTTCATTCGTGGGAGTCAATGTTCGTTGTTAGCCAAAATTTTACCGGTTCGTGGGCACTGTAATTTTGTAGGTAGCAAGTTCGGGATAATTTTAATAAATTAAATATTAAATAAATGCTTGTATTTACGTTGGTAGGGATGTTAATACGTGGACAAGGATTAACCACGAAATCCACGAACATTAGTCCTCCACGAACAATGATGATTCCACAATATACATGCACAAAATCAAAGATAATAAGCTCAGAAAATACAAAAATGCAAGGCCAAAGTCATCTTACCTAGGAATAAAATAAAAACAACTTACTTTTACACCATTACGGGAATGTATTATCATCTTAATTTCATAAGTTCAAGGTAAAACCTCTCCATATGGGGCCACCATTTGATGTTAAATACAAAATTAAAAACAATGCTGTCTAAAGTGTATGTCTCACTGTGTAATTAAGTACTTTAAACTTAGATTAGACAGAGAAAAAGGTATATGAAAACTGATTGGCAGACATTTTCATACCTCAGTAAGTAAAGGCGATTTTATTTTATTTTATTTTATTTATTTTTTTGTTTAAAAGATGTTTCCTAGGTGAAATAGCACCTATCCTGTATTAAAATTAAGAATCCCTTTTTCAGTTTTTAGAAGGTCCTTAATCAAGCATTTTAAAACAATAATACAGTAAAGATAATGAAAAAGAAACGTTCACATCTTTGACGAAAGATTTACAGTTCCAAAAAATAAAACTATTGATAATTGATATTCATATTTATTCAAATTTGAAATATTAAAATTTAAGATCAACGAGGCTCAATCAAAAAATACGAAGACTTTTACCATAGCTATGTTACTAAACGTCAGATTATAATTAAATTTAGTAGACATAATTTAGCAATAGTTTCAAACAATTTGAAATCCAAAAGGTTAATATATTTCTTTATATCTAAGAATTATTTAGAATCTAATCCTACAAAAATGAGGTCACGGGGCACGGTCAAAATTTGTGTTATGGTAACAATAAACCATATTATGTTGAAAGTAATATCTCTATAAATTGGGCTTAAAACCAAATAATATTGAAACCTCGAATTAAGAATTGCCATGATATTCTATGTACCAAATAACGATGGGATATATAGTTTTGTTCAACAGATATCAGTAACTAAAGACAAATAGTTCTCTTCAAAATTGACTCAAAATCGTTGACGTCGCCGGACGTCACGGCGCAACGGAAAGTATAAACCGTAGGATTTAACTCGGGAAAAAGCAGATACAAACTGTGATAATGCTCTATGGTGGAAAAAAAATAAGTCAAAAATTATATGCACGTTTGTGTTGAACTGTATTACATTTTTGGGGGGTAGTGATATTTGTATTTTGAACATCAAAAGTACGAAAGAGAGTAAAATATCTGTAAAAATTTGGTCAAAAGAATAAACAACGTCATCTGACGTTCAAGGTTTTTCTTAAAGCAAATGACGAGACATGCGGTAAAAAAATGAAAACTTCAAAGAACTAACTTATGATACTCGAATAAATGTAAACGAATTAGATGTCAAGTGATATAGTGCCGATTTCAATTATATGGTGAAAAGCACAAAAGACTCAAGGTGATATAAAGATTGGGTATTTCTATTGATTGTGCGTGCGTCATCTTGACGTCATGTTTTTAACGTTACCGTGCGCCGTGGTGACGAAACATGTTGTTTTTAAAATTGGGTAACAAAAATACCTTTTCATCAAATGGAATGAAACTTCGTATTTCAATAAAATAAGTGTTGGTGCATAAATTAATCTGTTAGTTATGACTATCATGATACATATATGATAGAAAGCCACATTGTCTTCGTATTTTTTGATTGACCCTCGTATGTTTCCATCTCCATAGCTATTTATCAGTAGAAGAGTTTTATTGTGCCAACGCCTACTGTGACACGATACCTTATACAAATGAAAGACAGACAACTTGAACGCTTTGAAAAAGAAAAAATTAGTTTATTGTCAATATGTGTCTTATGATATTATAATAATACAAAAACTATAAAAACGGAACATTATTCGATTCATGGTGGGCTTGCATCCAATCACTAGTGAAGTTAATTTGATTGGCAGAAAAAAGACAATAAAGAAACTGAAAAAGGTTAATTAAGGCTGATTTAAATCTCCGTTTTCAAACATATATGCAGTAGATGAGTCTTTTATGAGATAAATGAGGGAAAAGGAACCCTTTTAAAGTGCACTTTATTTAAAATCTTGAATTTACTGATTCCACCTTTTTAATGATGTCTAATCTGACTTTATTTTAACATATAGTTTTAAAATTTTCTTTAAAATGTAAAAGTCAAATATTTTTTATTATTGCATGTATAAAGTAAGGCTTTTCAAATATAGAATTTAAGGCAAAACAAAATGTATACGGGTTTAAACAATATTTGTATATTAATTTTTAAATAAATTTGTTTAGTACAAAGATAATCAAATATAATTAAGTCTCTGATGCATGGTGACCTCACCCTATTTACGACCTAATTTGCACCATGACATCTCGCTCCTAGCATCCTTGTTAAATTGCTCTGGAAACTAAAATTGCAGATAGACCAATCTCTTTACTTATTGTCATTTATAAAAAAGGGTCAGGCTGTATTGCTCAAAGAATTAAGCACATTTTACCTAAAATTATAAGTGCTGATCAGACAGGATTTATCCCAGGGAGATATATAAGGGAAAACACTCGCCTAGTTTATGATATAATGTCCTTTACTGAATTACAAGATATACCAGGATTACTGGTTATGATAGACTTTGAAAAAGATGGATCAGAAAAATCTCTTCAGACCTTAATGTCTGAACTGGAAAGTTTTTATAATATGTCAGGGCTTAAAATTAATCATTCAAAACCCCAAGTTGTATGGATAGGTAGTAAAAAATATTCTAATCACAAATTATGCCAAGAAATTGAATTAATATGGACAACTAACTTTAAACTTCTCGGTATTCAATATGATGTAGATATTTCAAAGATCATTAGAATGAATTATGACAAAAAATTTGTTAAAATCAAATCAAATCAAATCAACTGTAGAACAGTGGAAAAAGAGAAACTTAACCCCGATTGGTAAAGTCACTTTAATAAAATCACTTATTATATCACAGCTAAATCATTTATTTATCTCTTTGCCAACACCAGAAATAAGCTTTTTGAAGAATCTAAATAATATTTTGTTTAACTTTCTATGGAATTCAAATGTCAATAAAATAAAAAGAAAACTTACAACTCAAAAATATTCATATGGTGGAATCAAAATGATTGATTTAGAGTGTTATATAAAAGCTTTGAAGTCAACATGGATAAGGAAAATTATTAATGATAATGACTCCAAATGGTTAATGTTACTAAAAAAGATAATAAATACTGACAAACTAATAAAAACAGGATCTGCAAACTTAGAAATTAAAGATTTGCACACAGAAAACCAATTCTGGAAAGATACTTTTAATGCTTATCAGGAATTTCAAGATAATTTAGAAAATAATGATTGGAATGAGTATGTATGTCAACCTTTATGGTATAACAAAAATTTTAGAATTGACAAACAAACTATTTTTTATAAATCCTGGTATGAAAAAGGGTTAACTCATATATAATTGATCTTTTAGAAGAAACTGGTAATTTTTTTTTTTTTTTGATTCCAATTAACATTAAGATGTTTGTTCAAACAAAGAAAGGATCAAAACCTATGTATGATATTCTAAACACAGCAGTAGTAAAACCAAAGGGTAAAGATAAGTGGGCTAGACATTTTGAAATTAGTGATAAGCAATGGAAAACTTTTTATTATCTTCCATTTCTAGTTTCAAAAGATAGTAAACTGCAGTGGTTTCAATACCGAATAAATCATCATATTCTAACTACTAATAGTCTTTTGTAAAAAATAGGAATAACAGATACAAATGAATGTACCTTTTGTAAAGAAGAAGAAGAAACGATTTATCATTTGATTTGGGAATGTCCCATTGTTCAAAGATTTTTAGAACAACTTCATAGTATATGTATATCAAAAGATATTGAATTGAATTTAAGCAATGACACTTTTATCTTTGGACAAACTAATAAGAATGAATTCTCAGAACTGTTTAATATTTTGCTAATGTTAATAAAACAATACATTTATAAGGCTCGGTGTCAAAATACCTGTCCTTCTATCAAAGGTTTCCTAAATATTTTCAGTTCTTACTTTAAAACCCTGAAATACAATGCTCATGACAGTACAAATATCAATAGTTTTAATACTTTCTGGCAGAAATGGTTTCTTATACTTTAATTTAATGACTTTTTTTCATTGGTTATTTTAATTACTACATATTATAGTATATATGTGACAATGCATTTATCTATTATTTTTTAGAAGTTGTGCATAAGAGAAAATATCATATTTCCTGTAATTTAACATTATACAGTCATGTATAACTGTGTGTACATTTTCTTTATTGTTGTTGTCTCCTAAATTGCTGATATAGTTTCCTTTTTCTTAATAAGTTGTAAGCAAATTTGGTTTTTCTGATTATTCTGGTCAAACTGTATGTCTTATTGCTTGCTGCTTGTTTACTTGTTTGTCCAATGAAAAAAAAATTGCAGATAGAAAGTACGAATTTCTTTGGTTTTTAAAAATATCAACATTAATTCAAAGCCTAACATAAACAATATTAAGCTGTTAACGCCAATTGATGTCTTTTTAATTCTTTCAAAGCTGACCTTGCGTGGATTGTATCGTAATTAAGCTTATATATTTTAAATTGTACCATTTTGATATAAATGATTAACGAAATCTTACACAATACGAAATTTACTCGACTTAAAGTATAACGTCTATGAATTTTTCAGTCATTAAGTTGATACACTAAAATTTGACATTAACACTATTTAGTGACTGTCCCCCATCATTTTGACGTTCAAAGTTCTAAGCAAGTTCATACACATTATCATCATTGTAGACTGGCTGTCTTAAATATTCATTGTTCACTCTTAGTACCAATGTACTGTAGCAGGTATTTTCGTCACTACTTTCACCAAACAGAGGCTCTGCTGGCTCTTCATAATCGTCAGGGTGTTCCTGAATCCTTGGTGATTCTTCTAAATCATACACCACATTGTGATGAATGCGACATTAAAAAAAAATCAAAATCGCTATGGGGAAATAGTACATGTATGTGATTGATAACATTTGAACTATTTTACAAAAGTTAATACCTTCTTTTTTTCTTTGCAAGTGGAGCCTATAAACGAATGACAAGAGCATATAGTAGTTCAGGTAACGTGAACGTTTATGAAGTAAAACAAACGAGTAATGCTTATTTTATATCCAAAACATTAAAATACTTACCGATATAATAGGCCTATTCCAAATAAAAAACATACACTAGTGACACTGGCTGCTCCAATAACGAATTCCAATGTAAAATATATTTTGTCTGAAGTTGAACCTGTATTCGAAGACAAACACGCAAGAAAATATTATTATTATTCAAGAACGAAAGATCTCAATAGAAAAGTACGACGATATATTTCCTAGTTCTGAAATTATTTGTTACAATTAAATGTACAAAAAAAAAACCCCCTGATAAACAAAGAGATTTATAAATAAATAGGTCGATTTTATTGGATATACAACAATTTTGAAGTTCTGGCGTAAAAAGCTTATGCTCACGCACCGAATGCAGAGCAAAATAATTCTCTTACAGTTTATTAAATTTGAAACCACGATTTATATACAAAACTTTTAATGTACATGTACAGCAACATATATGTGAATATAGGTTATACAATTTTCAGTATACAGGTAACTATTGACCATGAATGTTAACAAACGTTTCTGAGGACAAATAGGTGTCTGTATTAACCTTTATATATACAATATCCACTTGTAATGTTGCATTAGTGGTCAGAGTCTTGACCATTAAAGATATAATTTTATCAATAACGATCTACTTGCACATAACCGTGATATAATTTCAGATTTATAGCATTAATAGTTGGGGTCCATGCCAACTTATGACATAAAAAAAATCAAAGTAAGTACCACCTTGACCACTAATGATATACATTTGGATGTTGCATTTGTGGATGGACTTGCAACCTTAAGGTAGTGCAAAACAGATAAGCTAAACTTTTCCTTTAATTCAGTTTTTCTGAAAATTTATTAGATTGTTCTTTAGAATAAAATCTATAAATATAAATTAGAAAAAATCCGCCCTCACATTTTTTGCCCACATCGCCTCAAACCTACCATTTGAACCTCCTTTCAGTTGAGTGTAAAATGAAAAAAGTCATTGTTAGAATCTGATATGGCAATAGGTAACTTTTTAAGATATTACATATCTTTGTGCTGTTATTTATACAGGAGACCTTTTTGTTACTTAAAGACAACTAAATATATTCTAACCAGCAAATTATTAAGGTAATTTCTGATGTAATAAAATGTAAAAAAAAAAATGAAACGCTTGTGAATAAACACTTTACGATCTCTAAAAAGAATTTGTAAAATTCAAAGAATAAAACTTAACAGTGTGATTGTCATGACCTCGTAATTAAAATATATCAAAATAATGAAAATTTCACCACGGGTTTTTAGATTAATTGATGTTTAAGTATATTTGACGGAGGTAAAATTGATAAAAATCCTAGATGACGTTTTATCTTTTGATATGACCTTGGACCTTAATGGGCATAAAGTCTGAACCCTGGTGATGGTTGTATCCAAATTTCAGGTCTTTACTATGAAAAGAACACGTTATACATTTTAAATGATGGATGGCTAAATTACACAACAAGAGGCTTACCATAGCCGTTAGATGGACCTGTCAGGGAGTCCCATATTTGAAGCTTCATTTTGGAGTCTAAACCCATATCCGAGATTCCTCTGACTGATACCCTCACTTTTATTATTTACTGTTTGCAAACATCAATTTATTAAAGTGGCGGGGGAGTCAGATGATTCTTAGAATATTTATACCCTAGCTTCAGCGACCAAGAATTGTGAAATTTAGGTAAACAGACACCTACTGGCCTTAAATGGTAAATCTTTTATTATATTCACAATTCCATGTATAATACACACAATATGCACAATTTATTGCTACAAGCATATAATGCACAGGAAATTAAAGTTTTAAAGATAAAGTTAAAAATGTAAAATTGTTAATGGACAACACATGACCAACGGCAATAGGTTACACAATAGACTCAAGTGACCTAAAAAATACATGTTCACTTAATGGCCATATTTATCACCCCCTCCCCCCCCCACCCCAAATAAAAAGCCTCAACCCCTGCCACATGGGAAGTGAATTTCACAATTTAAGAGAGGACATTATGGACATAATAACAGTGCATTTAGTTTATCTCACATGACTGTGAAAGTACATTATACAATGTTGTACATTTTCACTTATCAAGGGCCTGAGTCCCTGACCCAGAGTCATGAATTTCACAATTTAGGTAGAGGACTTCATGGACATCATAACCATGCATTTAGTTTTTCTCAAATATATATGGGAGTAGAGAAGAAGAATTTCTTAGATTTAACTCATTTTCACTATGTTGTCATATTGGCTCCACCCTTGGGCTTGAACCTCTGACCCAGGGGCTATGAATCTTATAATTTAGGTATAGGGCTTCATGGGGACATCATAACTATGCATTAAGTTGTTCTCAAATATATATGGGGGGTAGAGAAGAAGATTTTCTAAGATTTAATTAATTTAACTATCTTGCCATTTTGCCCCGCCCCAGGACCTATTTAGGAAGAGGGCTTCATGTATGGAGGGTAATCGTGTTCAAAAATCCAGTCATGTAAACTTGTAAATCCGAATATGCAATCGTGTTGGTGTGTGAGCCTGAGCATGAATGTGTGTAATTCTGATCGTGTAATCTATAAAACTCGAACATAAACAATCTAAAGTTGACTCCACAGACCTTCAATGTAATTCTTTCTACAGATGCACATTTGCAACTTTAAAATGCTGTTTGTTATTTACATGTAACCTGTCACTATAATACGCATTTTCCATCGGCAGTCTCTGCATTTATATCTCCGTTTTCTGAAATATCACTGTTGACATGTTACAAATTGACAAATGTAAAGTCTACAAGTTCGTCGAATTTTGACAGGACCATATATAGAAACAGTGACACCACAGACAGCTGCAAGAAAAGGCCTGCCGTAATCGCCGGAATGGACACAGAATAAACAAAAAAATATTACATATCATTATTTTTTCTCTGGATAACAACATTTTTTTTTAGGAAGTACGATTTTTCAAACAATAAATTATGAGCTCAGTGTCCATTATATCAAGAGAATCCAGAAAAGATGCGAGTGAAGAATTCAATCGGCATCCCATGCGCGGATCCAGAAATTTTTTTCGGGGGGGGGGGGGGGGGGGGGGATTTATTTTGGGTTTTTTCCGATAATTTTAAAATGTAAATTTATAAATTTATTTTCCAGGGACCCCCCCCCCCCCGACCCCCTATAGATCCGCGCATGTGGCATCAGATGTCTTCGATCTGGAAAATTTAACATATCATGCTCTGTTTAAATGTATACACGCATTTCTATTATCTTAGAGTTATTGTAACAAATCGTATAAGTATACTTATAGCTCGGCTGAATAAAAAATAACCAAAAGCATCCTTATCGCTACCACAATGTTTGGACAAGAGCCCCCACCACCACCCCCACTCACAAAATAGAAAAAAATCACAGGGTCGGCTTGCTGGTTAATTAAAAAACTGAGTTATCGATCAGAGAAACTAACTACCTGAAAACAGTAGTTTTAATATTTTGATTTCGATGAGAACTGAGTAGCGGCACCTCCTCCCCTTTAAATGAAACAAAAAATCCAAAGATAAGATTAACTGTCGTGAAATTAAAATGTGTATAAATTACAACAAAATATTTCATTTCGTCGTTAATATATAGAAAACGAAGGTAAAAATTAATTGGTTAAAATGTTTTGATATCAAGCAATTATTACGGGATATAAGTATGGCGTCCTGAATGTCGGTTCAATCCAGACACACTCAGTGAAGTTGGTTAATCAAAAATTTCCGTAAAGCTCTACAGCTTTACAGCCACTTGTGAACATGTACTGATTACCATAAGGCAGCTACTTAGTTTTGTAAAATTACTGTCAATAGTAGTATAAGTGGCTGTACAGAGGGAAAAACAATGGGTGCTATTGTTCTCAATTAAATGGAGCTTTTGTTCTGGGCGTGTGCGGCTGTAGATAGGGGGAAAACAATAGACTATTGTCTGACCACCGGTGGCTGTAAAACAATGGATCAATGATCAACATCGGTGCCCCCAACGGGAACATCGGCACCCAACGAGGGGCTATTGTTTTCAAATTGAATGGAGCAATTATCTGCATCAGTAAATCCATGGAGGTCAATATGGGACGACCTTAGAAAGTACTCTTATTCTATCGAAATAGAAATGCCTCGACATTGTAAAAGGGCACCCGTATCAGTGCTTGTGCATACACTAGGGAATGGTGACCCATCTACCCTGGTAACCTAATAC
The DNA here is from genome assembly GCA_016163765.1 of Magallana hongkongensis. NCBI lineage: Eukaryota > Metazoa > Mollusca > Bivalvia > Ostreida > Ostreidae > Magallana > Magallana hongkongensis. Next base: position 25,278,254 of record WFKH01010931.1, on the reverse strand, counting down.
GACACACTATTGTATAGTTAATCAGAAGTTAAAGTACTTTAAAATGCGCTGGCTCAACAAACTGACACGGACGTCTTAAATATATAAAAGATGAATATTATTTAAAACGGATATTATCAGATAGAAAAATATATCGCTTTACGATTTATGTTGGTTGAACATTATCATACACATGATCAGCGTCTACACTCGAATTTTATTACGCAACTTGAGACAGACAATTTTATAAAACAAAATCAAGTCGTTTT
>WFKH01010931.1:25236506-25252654 GCA_016163765.1 Magallana hongkongensis | reverse complement strand
ATTTGTACAATTAATGTTAACGACCATTTGAAGATGGTTCCTCATATTTTCATTTCGATTTCAAATTTTACAGATGTTTAAGTCAACTTTTAGTGGGATCTGTCAATTAAGATGACATTTCTTTCCCCAATTTTTAAAACTAAACTAGTTTATAATCTATTGTTTGCTGATTTTTACTTATACAGATTAATTTAAACAATATTTTATTTCAAAATGAAATAGGATCGGACAGCAGGCAAAGCTTATTTTTGTCCTCTCCTTACAAACAAGATGATGATACAGATGATGATCGTCATCATCATGATTATCATGATTATCAATATTATCATGATAACTCGCTCCCCTTAATTGAATTGCATTCTGTTTGAACAGTACAACAATTAATGTCAAATAATAAAAAAATTCATGTTAGTCATGCAATAGAACAATGCTTAAAATGCTAAACTAATATACTGTAGCATTCTTAATATTTTTTTGTATGCGTAAATCTATTACAATGCCAGTTCAACACATCATTTCTTTAAATTCTACATTGTAAAAAAGTTCACCTTGCATGGAAAACAAACTTAGATTATATCTTTTTTGTTGTTAATCTGCAGAAGTGTAGATAGAGAAATATTCCTAGATATCCTAGTTGGACATATCAAGCTTCTATTTAATTCTAGCAGCATGTACATTTATTTTGAATGCGTTGTTCATTTATTTTTATTTATTTTTTTTAATCAAAAGTGGAGAACTGGAAACAAAGAAGATATGCTGTAAGGACTTTGAAGAAAAGAATGATAAGTGTGTTGGTAGGTACATGTCTTACATAATTTGATATTTTTAGAGGAACATATTTTATCATAAACTTGCCTAATGCTTAATTGTGAAGTGTAACTGCTGGTTCTCAAATTGGGAATGCAATTTTATAGCAAGGTATATTTTAGAGACTATCTCTTTAAGTACAACTGTTAACAACTGATGTTGTCTAAAATAACAACAAGATAATTTACTTATTAAATTAAAACATAATAACAGAAGGAATCATCATACGAACATATTACTGTAAAATACCAAATCTAAACAATAACAATTAATTACATATCTCAATGAGTTATTGAGTATGATATATTTGAAATGACTACGTTTATCATAACCAAAACAATTCATTTATTATTTCATAACAGTTCACTGCACTTGTTAAATGCTTTCAGAATGCAGTCCCGGCTTTCACGGATGGAACTGTACTGAAAGATGTCCAGAGAATCATTACGGAAGAAAATGCTGGACAGAATGCAACTGTAATAAAACGCAAATTTGTCATCATGTGTGTGGATGCTTACAAAGATTGGACTTGGATAATTCAAATATGACCAAGAATGGTACTAGTATCTTTTTAGAGAACGTGACGTCTTCACCTTTTGCAAAGGAGTGTTCTACTACAGAAGATGTTTTATCCACGTTATTCACAACCACAGGTCTGATCTACTGTTATCTTCTTTTCAGTCGTAAGCTTCATATATCCCCTTAATTACTGTTGATTCCCCATGAATAACTGTTAAAAAATTTTCTCTGAAAAAAAACAACATTTGTTTTATTGTCATTCACACAAATTTGAGATAGAAAATTGGATCCTGTGTTTGTCGTTATAAATATCCTATTTTTATACTTGCTAACATCTACTATAACTTTTCTTTTTGTCTAGTTTGTCTGTTCGATTTTAAATAACAATAGATAAATTCGAAAACTGAATTACTTTTATTTTATGTAACGTTAATAATTCGTATGGCACTCGTTTTTATGAAAATCATTTCCGTCGAGAGCAGAAATTTTCTGAACAATGATTTGGATCACTGTCCTCATAGTCATTACCTAACAATAATACATATACGGTAGGTGTGAAAAAAAAGAAATGAAATTAACGTTTTATCATAAATTCAAATGATAATTTTCTAAATGTATTTACAGGTACTACAACGTATCCACAGTCTGATATCGGGATGCATCACCAGGAATCAAATTATAGAATAGCATTTCTTAGTGGAGCAGCAAGTGTCACTGGTGTATGTATTGTATTCGGAATAGGACTGTTATATCGGTAATCAAGTTTTCCTAATATAGAATTATGTTCTTGCTGTATTTGAAATTATGAATAGTAACGTGCATAATGCCGTTATCAGTCTGAGGATCGAATATATTTCGCCTTTTTTAGGCTGCACTTCGGAAGGAAAAAAGCAGGTTGTGAATCATTATTATTCTATATCCTCTCTTGCTTCTTGACACAAGATTTAAATTATAATGTAACGTTAAACACACTGAATCACAAAGTTATAAAAAGGTAAACGTATTTAACAAGTATTTTAAATTTTTCAGAATGTCGCGTTCATCATAATATGGTGTACGATGTAAACGATACATCAAGGATTCGGGAAAACTCAAGTGTACATGAAGAGCCAGCAGAGCCTCTGTATGGTGAATGTAGTTACGAGGATACCTGTTACAGTACATTGGTACTAAGAGTGAACAATGAATCTGGTAGGGAACCTAATACATCACGACAGCCAGTCTTAACAGATGATGACAATATATATGAGTTTGCACATCATTATACACATCGCAGTGATGAAGGACAGCCATTAAACGTGTATGTTTCTGATTTGGTAGTAGCAGCTGAATAGCTGAAAACTTAATTCATTTGATTATCGTGTAAGCTTCAAGTAATATGTCATACCGCTTACAGCCAGCCGGATGGTTCGTATTAACAAAGCTTCGAGTCGTCTATAAATCGTATTGGAGTGTTACTCTGACATCAAATGTTGAGACGTACATGTACATAGGAAGCTTTATAACTTATCTTTGCTAATAGCAAATTATTATGGACAGATGGAACAAAGCATCAGTTAAGCTAGGTTTCAAAGTTTATTTAACACAGAATCCTATTCACTCAGGGCATAATGATACAGTCGTGCAAACAATTTATTTAAATTTTTACCACTGTCAATAAACTGACTCTTTCGAATATTTTGAGAGAAATGTTTGATTTTCTTTTTGAATTGACAATGCTTTAAAATAATAATTTAAAGAAATTTGTTATAAAAACAAAATGTTTATCCAATTGGAATATAAAGTCCAAGTTCGCTGCATGCAATATCTTTTGTTAGTATGGAAAGGACTTTATATAAGGACTTTACCGGGACATAAATTGAAATATTCTTCATAGAATTGATCATGAACAAAATCAATGTATGGCAGTGTTCAAACAGGGCATCGATTTCTGGACCATCTAAACAAGGCAGAAGAGCTTGCTTTCATTGACAAAAGAAAATCTAGACACACTTGCACAAAAAGCACTACATACTCGCACAACACACGGTTTGGTTTTTGGAATAATTGTTTAAATATTAAAAAAAAAAATATCTTCCCAATAAAAAAAAGTATCTTGAATCAACAAAAATTTACCTCTAGAGTAAAAAAGGAGCTAAAAATCCAGCTCGGTGTTCCCATGCTCTATTATTCAATGAACATAAATAAAATTGAAATTGGCAGAATTTATTATTTTAGTCTTTTATATCGTTTTTGTAGGAAGAAATAAATAAATAAATACAAGCTGTTACACATAAACATAGAATTAACCCCATTCCAAAAACTGTTCCCACAATGATTTCAACTCTAGCGAAAGTACTTAGATTCGTCCAGCGAGTATTCCTGAAATACAAACTTGAAGTTTACTCTTTTTTAATTAGCTACATGTGGTGGATTCCATGAGCTCGTCTATTAAAATGAGTGTTAATAGATTCAAAATGAACATCTGGGCTGTCCTTCACAACCAGCATATTGCGCAGTCTCGTCCGAATTATCTCAACAGTTGACTTCCTGGTCACATTTCAGCTTTTTGTCAATGCAAATATCATCAAGACACTGAAACTCGCTCTTTGAATAAATCTTGGAATCAGGTTCTATCAAATTTAATTTAAATTGTTAAAATAGAAGCATAAATCATAATAGGTCTTACAAAATGGATGCTTTAATTATTAATAGTGCGAGATATATCAAGTGCTGCAGTTTTATGATGTCATATGTCTTGGAATACAATGACAGATAAGCAAAAACTGGTATTAAAATTTTTGAACCAACTTATTTGATATCAACATCCAAATGCTCTAAATCATACGTCGCTTATTGTAAATAACAGAAAATTCACAATCAAATTCAGTCATTATGAAAATTGGTAGTTTTACCATCATAGATTCTCAATACGTCGGTGCAGTATATCACTGACATTCTTCCTACGTCGAAATAGTGAAAGTTGAACCAGATGACGTGATCAGGGGGCGCTTCCACTGTGGTTTGACATCTCCATCCACTTGGGTAAAATACGTCTTCGGACAGGGCTATGGTTTGTGCTGTTCTTATCTTTATTTTCTTAGCGCAATAGTCCTCTATGTAAACTGTAACGTTATGAATTATCTAATGTACAGAAAATTCAATGGGAATAAAAGTGTTCTGATTTTTGTGTACAAAAGACGTACCTGTGTTATCGTAATGTGCCATACACGAGTTTAAGCTTACATACACAGCTGCTAATTCCAACAGAAATATGGCAAGACACACTATTGTTCAGATAAATAAAAAGTTGAAACGGACGGTGATCAAGGAGTTTTGTTGTAGATAATGGACTTCTCAAGTACTCACACACAGTTAAAACTTTACCTGAGACAGGTGTCATGGGATAAAAATTGTTTTTAGAGGGAATGATCACAATAAAGAGAACACTAGATATAAGTACAAAGTATAAAGACACCAATCACACCACACCACACACTGCCCCCCCCCCTTTCACCTCCATTTGAGCTTTTCACATAGTTAAATTTAGAGGAATTAGTTTTACAATGTAATTTACTACATGTATGAGAGTTTTATAATCAACGAAACGAGGTTAACATTTAACACGGTCTAGATATAGGAACGTCCTCCAAATGTTTCATATATAGAACGAGACAGACTACTGTGTGTTGACGATTCGAAATATAGATCATATCATGAAGTATATCAGTGTTTTTGAAGAAAAATTCATCGTTCAAGCATCATATTGGCAACACAACTTTACTTTATTAGTAACCATTTGGGTTGAATCAATGTATGGTGACGTTTAATATTTATTCGTGCTATCATTGAGAGAAAATAATGCATCTTAAAATTCCAGAAACAGCAGATAAAAGTGCCTTGGCAATAAGAGAAAGAGCCGACTTTCAAACTAAGTACATGTATTCCCTATTTCAGAGGTAAAACCAAAAAATGTAAAAAAAAATACGAAGAGGATTAGGGTGAATTTTAAAGCCATTGTGCTTAACTTTCTTATCTCTACGGTGGCAGTCTAAGTTACATCAATCATTAGCATTGTATTATTTGTAGCAAAGAGGACATTTCAAGTGACACATAAATCTGTCCAAAGCGAAGGTTTAAACTTTTGGGTATTCGTAAATAACTGGTTCTTATGGAAAAAAATTAAATTATAAATCGCGTATTATCAATATAAGCTGCAAATAAAATGATTAAATTGACCAATTTTTGCTGATTTATCCTAATTCTCTACATAGCAACAACGGAAAAACTTTGAGCACTTCTTTAAAACGTATACGTAACCTGTGCACAAATAATGAAAGTAAGATTTCAACCGAGGTCTTCTTCGTCTATGTTTGAATGAAGAAACTCTCTTAGTCTTAGGGTCTGCTAAATTCTCATTCTGAACCTTGGGTTTTGGTTTTCTTTTATTAAATGAGATTGCTGCTGCGCGCTGTACTGCTTGTGGTTTTGGACACACTATTAATGGGGTTCGTTCGATGTGGAAATATCCGATGTAAGTCATTTCGCTCTACAATTCATTTTGTTTATTATTACTATCTATTTTCTTTTGGTCGGTTATGCCGAATTATTGAATTAAAATGAATTATTATTCAACTTATCGTTATGGTTTTTTAAAGATTTTGTGACTGAAATTTGTGGACAGGAAATAGGTCCAGACTTCGGTACCAATCTTGAATTCGACAAGGACGATATTATAGCCACGGATGGAAAATTCGCGGCACAAAGTCTTATTGGTAAAGAACTCAAATGCATCGTTACAATTCGAGAAATGCCGTCTTCCGGGGCAAAACGATACATGTCCGTCTACTGGCGAAATTTCATATTCAAAGCACCGTAAGTCGATAATATAGCGAAAGATCCGGAAACGTGTGGGAAGGCGTATGTTACTTTATACAAAGGCAAGTGAACTAACGTTACAGAGAAAGAAACGTTTTGTGGATTAAATGCCTTACCCACACACATTTAATGAGAGGGAGAGTGTGCGACCTTGTTTTTCTACGTGGACTATCGATCCCCGGCTCCCCCGGATCTGGATGATCTCTCTAAATTCCTGTATTCTGAAATCTTTTTCCGACTTGATGTTACCTCATTTGACTTTGGTAAGTTAATGTCCGTTATTAATTTTCAATCTAAAGTTTAAAATTATTACATGGCAAATGTAATAGTTTTTTAACTTAATATTGAAAATGACACTTGTTATTCATTTTTTAACTTTAGATTTAAAAGTAGTAAATGACAATCACATAGAGTCTACGAATTAAAATTTAATGAGTTCCATGCTATTGTATATGTTGAAGTAATTTTAGTGATCTGAAATCTCTGTGCAGAGTGTACGGATACAAAGGAAGGGGTTGTCATGATGTGCAATGATAGCAAGCGGTGTCTGGACTATTCTTTACGCAGTGATTTCTGGTTTTCCCGAAACTGTCAATCGGAGTCTTATCCCAGGGATAACTCGGATACGAGTAGATGGCCCCCTAGGAAACTGCTTCAGTATATATACACTTATACATGTATTCATTTGTTTTCAATTAATCATCAATGATTTGATATTTGTATACGAGAATAGTAATATACCACTTGTACATTTGTATATAAGGAAATTTTACAAAAAATAAAAAAAAATACATGTTACATAAAGATTTCTATTAAACTAAAATTGACCGATGTACAGTATGATAATTTTGCAATACATGTATATGGGCATTTTACAGATAAATAGATACATAAAGATTTGTATTAACCTAATATTGGCATTTTTTAAAAGATTTTATTAGATTTGGTGAGAAATTTATCAAACAAATATAATTTTTGTGTGCAAATATGAAAATGATGAGTACATGTCTTTCTTTACAGAGATAGTTCAAACTACAACGACCGAGCCCCTCCCCACTACTCCCCCTCCTGAGCCTGATTGTTGTTGTAGGTCTGGCGGCTGCTCTCGCCTTCTTTTTCTAGTGTTTTTGGAGGCCTTGCTACCTGATATGGCGACTGGGTCGACTGCGCAACCATCCCTGCGTGAGAGCGTGTGGGGCGTGCATTCCGTGCTCTGTAATGTGCATCAGATGTTGCAGCTGCAACACTGCTGTTTAGGTGAGAATCCGTGCACTTGCAATTCAAAAGAATACAGACATAAAAATAAGCACAATTTGCCATAAGAACACGTTCACTTTGTTAATTTGTTGTTCAGATATGATGTGTAATTTTCCTTTTTTCACATCCTGTATAATTACGATAGTTTTGAATAACTATCTATATTTAATCATGTTAATAAAAGACATTCGTCCCCAAAAGATTTTAACAATTCGGGTGAAGCTGTTAATAGTTGTTATATATGTCACTTTTTAATCAGATACATTCTTTATCATGTTTAAGGTGAATATGAACAGAGTCCAACGGGACCTGCAGCCTTTAGAGCCCTTCAGGTGCAGGAGATGGAATGTCAGAACTCTTCTGTAAAGGAGAACAGTATGCTTATCCGTAAATAGAAATATTTGGCTTTCATCGATATAAATGTAAAAAATCTCCCAAAATTTAACTATCGTAATTAGCATTTCTATTATTCATTCACAACATCCAGGAGGAAGTTCCCACTTTGGTAAGTCTGGGAAGGATGCAGGCATATTTTGCCATGCTTTTCAAGGACATCCGTGCCGGAAAAGCAAGGTACAATCAGGTGTATATCTAACCAGAGAATATTTGGTAATGGTATGTAATTTGAAAAAAAAAATTACAAAAGCTTTCGCAAATAACATTACGGCTGTTTATTCAAGTCCAGCAATATTGATTTATACGATACGAAGAGAGTGGGTATATGTTGGTTCTAAGTTAAAGTATTTGAATTTTTTGACACAGTCACACATTCTGAACTGATTGCATTTAATTTATTTATTCAAATAGTTGTCAGACATGAAATATTACATCGTTAATTTTTTAAATCAAATTTCGTTTAATGATGTTAAGATTGTCAAAGAATGTTTGAAAATTGTTTAATTGTCAAAGACTTACAAAGTTTTGACAATATTTTGGTTTACAATGTTAAAATTGTAAAATTCAATTTAATAATATAGCAGTATTTTCTTTTGCGGGGGGTAAAGTTAGATTGAGACAGGCCACGGCTTGTCCTTTACAAACGTCAACAGAGGAACAGGACCAAGGAAACAGGGAACAAGGCGGCTCCAGTATAGAGCACAGAACAAGAAGTAATAATGAAACCAAAGCAAAGAACCCCAAAAATGGGCCTGTCTGCAGGCGACATCAACTTCGTCACTGATTGGGTGAAATTGTAAACTGGTGATGGATGCCATCTTAGAGAGCATCGTTGAGACTTTATAAAGTATCAGTCACCTAAACATCGCTGATATTTTTCTTTAGTAAAAGTGACCAACTTTTTTATTCTAATATATCGTCCTCGACCTTTCCTAATAACAATTATCATATAGTTTCGTTGCCTTGTTGTATCTATGAAAAAAATATTATTTATATGTTATCTATGGATCATTTTGAATTTTAAAAAATTGTCTTCCTGACTTTTGCATAGTATCATCTGAACGTCATTGACATTTATGTGATTACTATCTATAATCGTTCTTGACTTTCATGGTTTTAATCTAACAGATATCATATTTTCTGGCTCCATCTATGTGACAAATTCGATTTTATATATATTTTTTTTATTTCTGTGATAAAACATAACTTTGGTATAATTTTTGTACTATCCAAAGTGATATCGTGTCTCATATGTATATAATTTTAAAGTTCTTATCATTTAATCTACTCTCAGCTTGCCAATCAAATAGCAAGTTATAATCAATGAAAAATATTTAGTTTTAATTGTTAACCTCCGTTAACGAACAAATTCGATTCTGATTTAACAAGTTTTGGCCACTTTTGCTAAGTGTGTTTTTTTTTCTGTACAAATTCATTGAAGACCCGGAACAGGTGAATTAAACTCTGTCGATTGACTTACCGAAAGTATTTCCGTGGGAACATGGAACATGCGAGTACTTATGGTGTTCTTATATCACTTAGGAATGGTCCTTCCTCCATCAGAATTTCATAAATTATTTCCGTATTTAATGCCAATCATTCACTCAAACTGGTGTTAGGTATCCAAAGTTATTTTTTTATATTTTGAATTAAAGCGTCTCATGTACATGTAGTATGTGTCAAATTGGCTTTAATTTTGCACAAAGAGAAAAAGACCGAAGGAAAATTCGATCATAAAAAGCCATTGTGTGGGAGGGGGGACAAAAACTATCAAAGAAATTTATCTGAATTAAACAGGATTTCAGCATGTCTTGGTGTGAAACTTTGAAAATAATCACTACTGCAAATTTTATTTCAACCTAAAAGAAGTTAGTTGCCTATTATTTAGAGAACAATGTCCGTTAATCAAAATGTTTTATTTTAATATCGCTCAACAAAAAATATCAAACGCTTTCAGTAGAAAACTTTGAAAAAAATTGTTGGCTGTTTTTCCCTTTCATTTTAGATTTCAATTTATTGCGTTTTTTAATATCGATACATATCAGGTAATATGTTAAAAAAAATTTGATTTTAAAAAGAAAATTATTAATTTCTTACCATTTGTAAAGGCTGCAAAAATGATGTCGAAGCCACTGTAGCAGGCGCTACCATCTATGACTAATTCTAAGGTTATTGAGGTGAAGCTGGAACTGACGTTATGGGGACCAGACCTGTCGCAGTACGGCTGGGTGTTGATCTTTAGAGAACCAGTGGAGGCACCGGCGTAGAAATTGACGTAGTCCATGCATGTTCCGTTCTTCTTCTAATTCAAATGTCCTACAAACGAGATGACTTCATTAATATTAAAAATGATTTTAATTAAGATCGGTTATTTTGCTATATTATAAGGGTATGCAGAACCCCCCTCACCCACAAAAAAAATAAATAAGTAGAAATTAAATATAAAAAAAAATCGCAAAAGCAAACAACAAAAACACAATTAAAAACAAAAAAAGAGCAATTTTTAGCTACCTGGGTACGGCGAGTATAAATCAGCAGAAATTAAATATAAAATAAAACAATCGCAAAAGCAAACAACAAAAACACAATTAAAAACGAAAAAACAAGCACTTTTTTAGCTACCTGGGTACGTCGAGCACTTAATGCCCAGATGGCACTGTGACAATGATGACGTAATGAACATTGTTGCTGTAGGTTAGAGCGGTGCTAGATTGTACCCGCATGCTTGTTGTGAAACTTCGATGTAAGATACACTAACAATAAAAAAGGGGGTAAAAACGTGGTTAAATATATAGAGACTGAACATTTTGATGTGTGTTTATTACTCTTCAATGACTGTAGATAAGAATACATGTATATTCATTATACGAAAGAATGAAAACATGTAGAATCCGATCACAGGTACATGTATTTTTATATTTGTCACCCATAATAAAACATCTATAAACATTTTAAGCTTTTTCAAAACCAGACAAAAGAGAGGTAATACATTATGAAACTTAGTTTGTAGTATATATTTCATTTCATATCATCAATAGTAACGAACTATATAAGAGTAAACATTTGTGATGCATGAATTTTAGATTCATTTTTTGCAGTTTTATTAATTTGTAATACTGGTCTTTGGTAACAGATCATATATATTTTTAAAATATTATCTTTAAGATTGAGAAATCCGGTTTTTGTCAAGATTTAAATGATAATAGACCTATACAGTACTAGATTCTATTACCAAAAAAAATATCTACATGTTATTGTTCCAGTTTTTATTTTTCAATTACTGATATACGCGATGAATCTGTTTTTATTATTAGAAGTGATATATCTTTAAATATATACCACTGCACTGAGGAATATTGTGAATCTTTAACCTTATAAAGTGCAAAGTATATAAGGTATAATAAATCATTAAAGATTTTAATAGTTACTTTAGTTCACTAATATCAAGCTCATCGGATGAAGGCTCTGCCTGTCCACTTCTCAAAAGAGAATAGTAGTTGAATATAATGTCTATATATAGTCCTAGACCATAGAGTAAAAGTCATGTTTGAGATTTGCATTCATTCTTAGCCATTGCAATTTGTAATTTTAACAGGTCACGTGTACTTTATTGATAGTATGAGTAATCATTAAGGATACAGTACTTGTAGTTCGCTTGAGAATTAACGCTTTTCAAGATTTTTTTCTGGAGTGTAAGATTCTGCGAGTGTTAAAGTTGCCTTTGTATGATGAAAATAATCAACTTGACAAATCTTATTAAATATTTATACATAGTAATAATATTATGTTATGAAATCATAAGACGTTACAATATCGCGTGTAACATACCGGCATGTAATTCTGCCTTGGATTCTGATGCCCACAGTGTACATTCCCAAACAATACACCACATAAAACGCATTCCGTGCATTTTTAAAGAGAAGTTTGAGTTTTGGTCAGAATATGGAATTGTTCTTTTCTTGTACATGTTGATTCAAGCATCAAGCTTAAGGTTATTTAGATTATAGTGCATAAAATAGAAAAATGCAACTAGATCACAGCATTTGAAATGTGCTGACAACATAACTTATGACCCCTTGTTGGCTAAAAATTCTGCATTCTTATTTTTCGTTTTATGAAGAGTTCAAAGTAAGAGGCTGAATGGTTGACGAGGTAATATTTAGGATATATTAACCTCCTTTAGACGAAACACTCTATCTAAAGATATAGGACACTTCAAATTTTAATGCTATAATGTTTGTATTTTTTCTTTACTAAACATTTATGACCAAAAATATTATATTTAAAGTTTAAGGCAGATCTGATGGATAAGTTGTCCACCAGCCTCCTTAAAAATTTCTACAATACACAACGATTTCTACGAACGCTTACCATGTATTAAGAAAAACTCTTATTTACAGGAGAAAGGCAATCGAATAATAGCCTCAGACCGAAATTTCATAAAAGGTTAGGATTTATGAAAACATTTGTTCTTCATCAGCTGATAGTGACTGACTTTGTTTATCTATATCTCTATGACTGAATAGATATTCGAGTTTGAAATAGTTAATTCTATTGCATTTATTTCGAAATATTAAGTTTCCGTAAAATTAAAATCTTTTTATTGTCATTCATTTCAACTGACCATGAATATATATTAAAATTACATTTATACCAGTTGGAATCATTCGCATCATATAGTTGGGGTTTTTTGTACAAATAATCAATATCCAAAAATGTGATCTCAGAAAATGTATTGAACTGCATGATGTCGTCAACTCTTTGGCATTTCGTTATTTTGTTTATTCATACTTAAATTTTGCATCATATTTACCAATGGTTTGAAGTACATAATATAATTTATATCCAACATCAGAATTATTCGAAAAACACAAATAATCTAATGTCGTAATTTTTGTTCCGTATAAAATTTCACGAAGTAATTAAATGAAAATACAGTATAAGACGGAAACATCTTTATCTAGCTGATAATATGAAGTAAAAATGTTGGCTAATTTCAGTTATGCGACAATTTCTTGTATCTTAATTTTTAGAAATTTTTACGAAAACATCAATTGGTTTAGAGGGAGGTTTTATCTGCAGTAACCTTATGTAAAAGTGAATTTTTCATGTGTCTTCCTTAAATTCAATATTTTAGAGCATATGATTTCTTTTTTTTTATTTATAGCATCAATTTGTCTCGATGCTGTAAAGATTATGAAGAAAAGTTAAACAAATGTGTTGGTAAGATTTTAATCTAAAATGTTAAAAGTACAAATTATTAATATGTTTGAAATTAATTGTCGACAAACCTGAACCATGTTGTAGGTTTTGAGTAAACTGGTTGAAATTATACAAAATTTACAGCTGTCATGTTGTAAATTCTGTATCTACTGCCACCTAATTAATTCAAAATTTACAAAATGACGAATGTTTGAGCAAATTGCAGATGAATCCTTTCCTGAATTTCAATTTATTAGAATGCAGATCTGGATATTTTGGATTAAATTGCTCTTCCAAATGCCCAGAAAACTACTATGGTCGTCTTTGCAGTAAGAGATGCGACTGCCCTAAACACTTTTACTGTGACCACGTTTGCGGTTGTGAGCCAAATACGACACTCCTCAACCATACCAAGTCTGAGAGATGTAATAGATCTATGAAAAATCAAGAAAATGTATGACGGGTATGAGCACGTACCTATTAAGCTTCAGAAAAAGATACTTGGTTTCTACTTAAAAAATAAAGAACAAATTCTTTGACATGTATGGAAAAATAAATTAGGTTGATCACGTGATTGAATCCAATAAAGCACAAAAAAGTTTTAAGGAGGCTCCGTGGTCAACAAATTACCCATCAGATCTGCCTTTAACGTTTATATACGATATGTTTGGCCATAAACTATTATTTAGTAAAGAAAAAATCAAAATACTTTAATTTTGAAATGAAATTTTCCTCTATCTTTATACAGAACTCTTTGTCTAAAAAGAGGACAAAAAAACCTAAAAATGGCCAAGACGACCCAGCCCTCTCAAATGATAACGAATATAAAAAATTATATACTAGTTTATAAGCTTCAGTCGAAACAATTACATATTTGGTTTTTTTTAACGTATTTCAACTATTACTGTTTTAATAACTGTTACCTTTCTAGAGTGTAGTCTGGGGTATTATAGAATCAATTGCAGGTATATGTGTCAAATTGGTTATTTTGGGCGACTTTGAGGAAAGAAATGTAACTGTTCGCATCATTTTGAATGTCATCATGTGTGTGGCTGTGTGAATTAATCATTCATCAACGACACAACAGCTTAGACGCGTGATGACATGACGGATAACACAGCAAGTATGACGGGTTCATACACAACACAACCAATTACCAGTAATTGTTCTTTCAAAAACAGAAGACAAAAAATAATATCACATTCTGTAAAACATCAACACGTCTTAACGCCATTCAACCAACAGAGATCTTACATATTAGATCTGTTGATGTTTTAATTATATTATAATAATCATTTTATATATATTATTATTATTATTATTATTATTATTATTATTCTAAAAGTCGAGATATGGGTATTATAGGTTTAAATTCTGTATTTGTTGTCTGTAGAGATTCAGAAAAGATCATGTAAATACTAGTAGTTTGAAAAGAAAAACAAAATATTTTGTTATCCATGGTTAAATAAAACATTGAAGTTAAGCAACATTACAAATTAAATCTTCCTGTAATTCTATTCAGATATGAATTCTGAGAAACCTTTTTTTTTAAATTCAACATGGAAATTCATTTACTCCTTCACGATAATTCTATTGTTTGTTTGGGATTATTAGATTCACCAATAGGGTGACCGCGATAAGGTGAGAATATTGACAACTTGTGTAGTTGTGTTGAAACCACAGAATAAACCGAAGTTATCAATTGCAATATATGGACATATAAGAAACTAATAAAACACAGATCGATTTTTGTAAAATTAACAATCATAATTGAAAAGAATAAATAAATTTCGATCATTTTAATTCCTTTATACTGTCATGCCGTTTCAGTAAGATCTATGAAGGGCTTGACGGTGATATACTATATAAATAAGACGCCTAACCCAAATAGCTACCCCTCATTGACACACAGTCCATGTGTAGATATTCTGGGATAAGATATTCAAATAAATTAATACTGGGTTTTTTTGTCCAGGGGCCCAGTATCCTTCACATGTACCTCCAATGTATAGATATTAGTGTAACCAAACTTTGCGATCAAGTGTGCAATTGAAATAATTTTATTTAGTTACAATTGAATTGTCTTTAAATTGTTGTTTTCTTGTTGATTTCATAAACAAAGCTGTGAGTAGGATCTTAAAGATTGTTTAATATGTTTCCATATAGGTAGCAACAAAGATAGTCAGAAAAACTACATGCTACTTAGTCTCGCTACATCAGGTCTCTTATTGGTGTCCATGTTGTTATGCTCTGTTCTAATTTATTGGTAAGCAATTTCTCTTATATTGTTGAATAACTTTTAGTTACGTATGTACTAGTTATTCAACTATGAATACAAAAAAATATATTCTCTCAATTATTTCAGTCATTGTAAAGAAATCAAAGAAGGAAATGGTATGGGTTTTTTTTACATTTTGAAGTTTACATTTGTAATTCGTTTTGTTTGATTAAGAAGTTTTATTTTTCGATGTAATAATTGAATTAATTCATAACACCTTAAACAAGTTGTATTTTTTAGCAAAAAGCCAAGATAGTATGCCTTGCAGAGACGATGTAACATTAGATGAGGAAAATCGGAGAAGTACCGTACAAGATGACCGCCATGACCAAACATATGATTATTGTGTGTACATCAATCTAAGGTTGGTAGTAAACAGAAAGAGTCTTAATCTTTTGAATTCAGTTCCAGATTTAGTAAATGATGAAAGTCCGTATTTCGATCGGATTCAAGAGGAATCTACACGATCGAAGTCTGCCAGTGAAAACTTAGATAAATCTGATACATGTTCATGGAGTCGCAGTACGTATTTTTCTAGGTTATATTTTGATTTTTTATTTTCTTTTATAATTTTTGCTTAATTTTTTTATCATTTGGTCTTTTTTAATATGTACATGTACATTGTAGTCCAACTTACAAGTACTTAAGTACAATTTTCTTCCATAAGGCATAAGATTATTCTATATAAGGACTGAGATGATCAATATCATATTGACCTAATTAATGATAATACAGATTCTTCGGTTAAAAGCAATCTATTTTTAATAGTAAACACAGAGAGAACATGAATCTCTGGAACTCAGTTTTAGGAGATGACGGTTTATGCGGTTTT
>WFKH01010931.1:25174769-25196641 GCA_016163765.1 Magallana hongkongensis | reverse complement strand
TAAAATTGTATTAAAAATTTTAATTCTTCAGTTATACCATTCATTTTCAAATACAGTAAATTCATTTATGAAGAACATAGGTATAGCGCAATCACTAATTTACATTTTTTACCAAATCCTTGTAAAAGTTAACAATTATAAAGAGCTCAGATATAGGGAATTTATTTTGAGTCACGTAGAAGTGATATAAAAAAAATATGTCTTTTATATCGAACTGTTTTATAGTTTTTAATGACTCTATTGACTCAATTTTTTAAACAGTTTAGTAAACATGAATCCTCTCCGAAAATCTAACGAATTAGTTAAACGTTAAACGAATTTAATTAATCACAAAACTAACTAAGCTTAACACAGGTCCATAGGAATTCGTTATGTGAGAACTATAGTTTATATTTACCGCTGGTGTTCCTGTATGGTTGAATGCACTGCAAGAATCTCATGTTGAGAGTTATATAATAGACATGCTTTGTTTCTTAAAAGTTGAATGAATTCAAGTCACATATGGAAAATTTGGTATAGTTTAAACAGATGATTGTATTTCTGATATTTCTACGATTTTATTATATTTTATATAGTTTGATATACTCCATATACGTCATTTCATATACTATTATTGATAATTTATTAACTAAAATTAAAACATTTTCAGACTCTATGAAAAAAGTAATTTAAATTGTGTTCTTTTCTTGTGTCTACTGTCCTTAAAAATCAACATAAGATAATCCCCATGTCCCACAAAACTGATCTCTACGAATTAAAATGATTAAATTTAAAATAAATATACTGTTTTTAATCTAAATCTAACGGAAGTCTGTTCATTCATTAGGTCAATAAGTTCTTTGTCAAAATGTCGCGAGCCTATTTATCGCATAGCACATTTAACAATTGAATATATGATATACTAGCAACCAATTACATTCACCCATAGAAAGGTTAGGTAGCATTATTCAGTAATTATACTGACAAAAAATGGAGATTCTTATAATCACATTTTCTTTATTTAACTTAAAGGTTTTTATCAAAACGAGAAAATACATTAGGTAGCTATTAATCAAAATTTTGACCCTCATAATAATCAGCAAATTCATAAACATTCTCATCTGTACAATCTAGCTCTGTTGAAGTAATAGGATTCTGACGAGATTCATTGTTCACTCTGAGAGTCAAAGTGCTGTATCATGCTTCTTCGTAAGTACATTTATCATACAGATGTTCTGCTTGTCCGTCGTGTACACCTGCATTTTCTGTAATTTGTTGATCTTCTTCCATAACATACAACGCATTGTGATGATCAAGACATTCTAAAAAAAAGTGCTAGTAATGTTTTTGTTTAATTCTCATTGCTTTTTGTTTAATAGTACTTAAGGTTAAACGAAAATTCATGTGATGTTTGAAAGATGCGAAATAATCTTCTGAGATATTCTTTACTTTCGTTACCTTCTTCTTTTCTTCCAAAGTAGAGCCTAAGAATCATAAACAAGGTTGTATTCAACTCAGATATTATGCAAGCAATAGTTTATCGAAGAAAACTTGTTCTTTACTAAATATGAAATCAACATAATTACAGTCAGTTCAAGCATATCTTTTACAACATACACCATAGCACAGCATAGCATTGAAATCTCATAGCATAGCATTGGAATCTCATACCACAGCATACAATCTCTTAGATTCTCATTCGTCATATCAAACCATAGCATAGCATACAACATGATTTTAACTCGGTTTAAAATGCTTTTATTTAAAAGAATAAATATTCACGTTGCAGATTAATGGTAAACTTTGGCTTCTTATCATTTTACTTTTTGTGTTTGGAACTCTTCTGTGTATGGAGGCGTTTTTGATCCAATCTCAAAGCATAGCATAGCATAGCATACATTTCATTAAGCCCTTCATTTCAATTTCTCATAGCATATCATACAAATCTAATAGCATTGCATTTAAATCTCATAGCACATCATTAAAATCGCATACCATAGCATAGCATACAATTGTAAAAGATATGCATGAAATGACTGTACCTAAATAATAGTCCTATTCCAGTCACAATGAAGGCACCAGTTACACTAGCTCTCCAATAAGATATGGTTTGCTGAAAAGTATCTCATTACTCGTTGTGCCTGTGTCCGGAAATAAAAACAACGCACGTGAGTGTGATTTTACATATTTAGGAACCCATTATATTAAAACAAATGACGATAGTCCCAATTGGTTAAACTGTGATATATTTTAATGAATCTCATTAATTATATTATATGCTTAATAATCGAAAAACTTCAGAAAAAAAAAAGTTCTTTGAATTGGTAATTCAAATATGGAAGATTTAATAAATAGCATTATTACTTAATTATACTGTATCAAAGATCATCATAGTCATTATTCAGTATCCGATCCACAGTCTCACATTAACAACGTTCAGTATTTGTAGCGTAAACGCACCTGCTAGATAAACAATTAAAGATATGGTTTTGCACATTATCATTCTGTATGTCTGAATGCGAAAATCAACAACAGTAATAAGCAAAATCGGGTGGTCAGAATTAGAATCAAGAATTGGAAAATTAATAAAAAGGACAAACAAAATTATTAAATGCATTCAGTAAGGATCTAAAGCATTTTAAACCTTGTTTTCGTGGTGTGACACCGAGTGTCGTGCTTGCTACTGTGATAAAAAAAATAATGAGAGTTACATGTGTTAAAGAATTAAAAGAAATGTGTTCTTGACAGATGGAGTATGAAAAATATAATAAATACAATAAATGCAACCTGAACTTGTAGATGTTTGGTATGTTATGATAGGACATGTCTCTTTGAAGTATGATGATGTCATATCAATTGGTAGGGTACTACGGAAGCGTATCGGGGCCTACACTTGTTGTGTTTTAACTTATAAATTGTCCTTCTTTTTATTGTATTGTCAACATATAAAGTATTGTGACCTCTTATTTATGTAAATGAATTGAATTGTATCTTGTGATTTCTATAATATTTAAATCACCATATTGAATTTTACCAGTTTTATTGCTATCTGCGTTATCGACTTTAAAAAATATGAAGTTTGAAATGTTGATTTATGAATGTGAACTAATTATATTGAGATAGAAAATTAGACAAAGAACAATAAAAGAAATGCTTTATAGCCATGTCGATATCAATATGCTTTCATTTTTAGGGAACATATTGCGAAAATATTATCAAATGAACTTCGCGGGCGCGGAAGTTCTGAAGGTGACGTCACTGAATTCTGAATATAGCTGTAGACGGCACATGTAGACTGACATTGACATTTTGATATAAATCAGAAACAAAGAACAGTAATTACTTTATAATAATTGCAATTAGTATAAGTATTTGTTATCGTAGTTAGAGGACTGCGGTATGATCTATATTTAAGCAGTTCGTCATGATCTTCTGTTTGGAATACTCTCCAATAAACATGTGATATGAGTTTTGAGACAGATACATGTAATTGAACATTTAAACTACATGAACCCCTTTACTTACACGTAATATATTACCCCCCCCCCCACCACCACCACCACCACCATCACCACCACTATCAAAAAAATAAATGTTTAATTTTTATTTACCAAAGCGTCGAAACAAAATATACAATAATTGTATTTGCTCTTAAATAATATTATGCATGAACTGATAGCATGAGCGTTGCGTTTTCTCATCATTATGATTTGATACGAGTCTTTTTACCACGCGAATAAAGACAACACTCACATCAAATCATGGTAATGAGAAAATTCAACGCTCATGCAGTTAGTTCATGCATGATAGTATTTGGCATCGTAATTACATGTAGATTACATTGTAGTTGAGAGGGTGGGTAATTCATCCAATAAAATTGCTTTGAGATCGTGTAATATCAATTTGAAGACGAAGACAGATGGGTGAAACATTGTTTAGCCTCATCGATGGGAGATCGTTGTAACAACGTGATTATTGAATCATGATCATAGTTTGGAGGTAGGACTGCTCATGTCTACCACCCCTAACTACGATTTAAAATGCAGATATTTGGATGTTTGACATTAAAAGAAACATCTGAATTTTAGAGTTTAAATTCCTTTATTGTGGATTGAATTTCATGGAGCCAATATTCGTAGATTGGTATTTTTTTTAAATAGGTTAATGGTAACATTTCGTGGAAATACTTGTATTATAAATAATACATATATTTCTACTATTATTCATAATTCGTTGTGGATTTAAATTCATAGATGACGAAAATTAGCATTAACGAAATCCATGAAAATTAAGCATACACGAATTCCAATTATTCCACAAATGTCATTCTACATGTGTATCCTACAGCTGGATTCAGAGTGAGGTGACGAACCATTAGAACTCCCATCCCCGCGAAATTCATTCGATAACAATATTTTCGCATTATGTTCCCAAGAAATGTAAACATATTTATGTCGATATACCTATAATGTATAGATTTTCATTGTTCTATGTCAACATTTCTTTCTCAATATGACTAAAACCCATTTTTAAATTATTATTTTTAACTCCGTATTTTGTTAAGTCGATATAGCAGATAGCAATAAAACTGATCAATTACAATAAGGTGATTTAAATTATGTTAACTCATCTCAATACAATGCAATATGTTTGCATAAATAAAACGACATAATAGTTTATATGTTGATAAGACGATAAAAAGTATGACAATGTATAAGTTATAACACAACAAGTGTAGGCCCCGATACGCTTCCGTAGGGTACTCTTGTTTATCATACTCGAGTTATCTAGGTCCGAAAGCTGTACACATCCACACACACGATGGCAGGTTTGCATTTCATCACATTTACATTTATTTTTGCAAAACATTCCATAGTAGTTTTCTTGACAAGTTTGGGTACAGTTCAATCCAATAAAGCCAGGGCTGCATTCTTACAATATTACATTTAAACATTAGATATTGATGGATGATTATAAATTAAAAAAAAAACAAATTATGAATAATAATCTGCTTTGGCATGAAAATAAACGCAACATGTTATTTAGAATATATTATGAAAATATCAAACAAGTGCTGTAAATGAAAATGGATAATTTTGAAAAATATATTCAGCTTTTAAGAATTATTTTGGCATACAAATAAAAATGTTGATAAATTGATTTGTCTATTTCACTTTGTTATCGTCAAAGAATGAGCTTTTAATGGAAGTATGAATACTCTTTGTGATATGCAAGATCTCTATCAAACAGAAAGACGTTTAAAAAATGCTCATCAAAATTGATTTTCGCAACATACATTGAAACATATATATCCACCTACACAATGATCATTCTTTTCTTCATAGTCTTTACAACAGCCGATTACTTCTGTAAGATTTTCACTATAAAAAAATATAATTGTATGTGCTGTATTTAAGTCAAAAGATTTTTAAAGAACTTGTCAACAATTAAAATCATTGATATCATTCACTGACAAATAAATATACAAAATAGGTGTCTTAACCCTTGCGTTATATTCCTTCTACATATGTTTTCTCCAGTAAGGGTAAAGCAAAGTGGTATATAAACTTAAAACATAAGGATCTCTATCTTCATGATGATGTAAAACCTATACATATTGGGAAATCTGTATCGACTATATATTAGTTTGTGTGCGTGTACTTCCCAAACATCTAAATCGTTTGTTACAATTGAGTAATTTCGATCAGGAAAATTATTTCATATTCAAATATTTGCAAAAATTTGTATATTGCAGCTTTAACAAATCACTCATAGGCTGTAATTTTCACTTGAGAACATTTGTCTATTTATAATGAATCACAACATTCTTGGTTACCCAATTGAGATTTACAAAATTACGAGTGAAACCACTAACCAGGGTGTCGTACTCTTTCGTTGAATTATTATTTATTTCCAGAATAACTATCACATGTTCTTATCTAGAATTGTGTACGGGATATTTTGGAATTCAATGAATCCCTTTATATATTTTTCACAAGCATGACGATTTTCTGTGGTATTGTCTTAAAATAAAAGTTCTTAAATAATGAATCATTATTACGTGCATTTATGAAAGGTTTTGCAGACTATATGCGTGGTATTTCATTTTAGTTTTTCACTCAATTGGATTTTGACAGACCAATTTTCTCAAATCTAAAATCAGAGTAGGTTTTGTTTAGACAAATCCAATATCATAATTATACAATCTCAGATTTTAATGATATATTTTGCCTATGCATGAAAAACATTATTTATTTATTTGAAACTTTACACGTGCCTATTTTTTTTCCTTAAAGTGCATTCTCTAAAAAAAAAAGGAAAATTTTTTTTTGACATTATTCATACTAAATCTTTGTTTCAGTTTTAAACTACCTGTTTGTTGATTGGTAATAAATCTTGAATTTTTTTAAATATGTATCATATAATCGTTGGTGACTATTGTCTTCACACAACCACATACGTTATTGCAGTGATATTGGTGTGAACAGTTACATCTTATACTACAGAGTCGACCATAATAATCAGTTCGACTAAGTGTTATTTACCTTTTTTTTCTAAGAAAAACTTGTTACATGCCCAGAATAATTTTAGTAATAAATGTTTGAGTTGAAACATTCATCATTCCATCACACTTCTCGGGTGCTGTGTCGCTGGTGACTGTTGTCTTCACACAACCACATACGTTTATGACAGTCAGGGTCTGGACGGTTACATTTGTTATCACAGAGACGCCAATAATAATCAGATTGACAGGTATCATTGTCAGTAAAGAAGTCCAATACAACCTGGCCTACATTCCAATGAGAATAAAACATACAATTATACATAAGACGTACTAAATAATTGTAGAAAAATTCCTGTGATGACTTTTGACAAACAGAGGTTTTAACAACACACTTATTTAACTTTTCCTCAAGCAGGTAGCCACTACAACATCTAAAAATATTTGTGCTTCAAAGATAAAAACAATAAATCTTACTACTACTACTTCAACTACTAATATCTCCATTTTTTATTTACAATTGTGATAAAACAAATATTGAACTTCAATGGTTACAAATCAAATGATTATTTGTTAATCATTATCCATTCTAAATATTGAAAATTGGTGTAGGCAACAATGAAAACGTTATTATTTTTAATGACTTTACAATATTAAGTAATATAAGAGCCAAAATTTCTCTTTTACAAACTCTGAATGTTTTGAAGACAAGTAAATCTAGAAAAAACTGCAATGAGACCTGTTTTCTGTGCATAAATGTTCTCCTTGCAAAGGACTCAGCATGTTGTAAAAGAGGTTATTCGGTAAAACATATTATTGATGTTGATAAACTTTCCGGAAAATTATAAACACGTGCAGTAGATAAAAATCAAATGATGCTATGATAATGTAACAAAAAATTAAATACAGCGCATGTGTTTATGAGTATTATTTAAATAATCTCAAATGATACATTGTGTTTAAAATGGTTCCAACGACTGAAAATTTTAAAACAGTGAAATTGAAAGTACGGAGATTAACTCAAATTCACATTAATTTTAAAATAAATTCGTTATTATCATACTTTTTATCCTAATGCTGACAAAAGGAGCATCGTTATAATATACATGATGCCAAGCACATGTAAGTTTTAAAATTTTTTTTCTTCCCTGTGGTTTATTGATATGGTTCTCTAATTGATAATAATTTGTCTTTTAAAGAGTTATGAACGCTATTGAGTGATATAATGTCTTACACATGTACATTGTGTAAAAAGCAATGGCAATATATATACAAGGGTTTTATGTACATTTAATTGCCTTATATTCTTTTTGAAATAAAAAAGGCATCTTTCTTGAAGATAATTTACGCAAAAGTTATTTATATGGATTTAAACAAAATGCGGCATTATCAGGAAGAATTAATACTAATTATTGTTCGAAATTTAATGTGTACATTTTGAGGGCCTTATCATTTGTTTTTCTGAACATATCACACTGAAATCATAAATACTGCTTTATTAAGACACACACAAGTTAAATAAGTTCACCCAATGTTACTTAATTTTATCATTGTTTTAGCACGCATTTCTAATTCATGGATTTTAAGAAATGTGTGTTTTCTTTTATCCTTTGTTTAAAGAAAACATCCACGAGCACATCCCATATTTATAATGTGATCTTTACTTAGAAGGATTATCTCTCTTTCCATGATTGAATTCCTTTTATTGAGAATATGTGTCATTGTTACATTCTTAAAAAAGGGAAAGGAACAGTCTTCATTGTATCAGTATATCATTAAGACTTAAGAACTCCTATAAAAGACATAGAGTCAGAAAGTACATTGTTTTTACTTTGAGGCAGCATCTGGTAGTGTATAGAATTTCTTCAGTTAAGAAGTATCTTGCATGCACTTTATCTAAAAAAGAATCAATCGTCAATTAAAAGATATCTAAATGTTAACACGTCCAGTGAACATATTATGGATTAATAACCGCATTATTATAAATATTATATTTAAATATTGTATATAAACCTAACATATTTGATTAGCGAAAATGCAAATGTGTATTATTAATTCTCAAGACATTTAGAAAACAAAATAAATGGGCTGCTGAGTGTCATGTAGATTTTATTCTTTAACAAATTTTACACTTTCATTAAAGCAAAAAGCATATTATCATGAATCTGATTTTAAGATTTATACATTACTAATTTCTTAGTTCTAAACATTTTTAAAGGTTATACAACAAACATTGTTTAGCAATAACAAATATAAAACAGCATAAATTTCCCAAATAAGAATATTTCGTCAATTCATCAGTGGAGAATTATTCAACAATACTCTTACCATCGCTGCATTTGCATTTAAAGTTGTTACATAAAATTGTTCGCTTTTTGATAACCAGTGGTAACAAGTCAAATTAACGCATTGTTGACAGGTGCAAATACTTCAGCTTGTAGCTCCTCTGCAAGACCAAATTTCACATTTCAAATGTATCAGATCTGTTCTATTTTTCCCGGGCTAAATTCGACTGATGTGGTGGTTCTGAAATAAAATAAAACCGTATATGTTGTCATCTCGTGAAACTGATTTCCAGAGATTCAAGTTCTCTAAAGATCTGAGTTTTCTATTAATCTAAGATTACTGTAAACCAAACAAATTTGTATCATTTTTAGGTCGATATGATATCGATCATAAATTAAGCAAAAATTATAAAAGAAAATGGAAATCAAAATATAATTCTAAAAAATACGTACCGCGACTCGATGACCATGTATCAGAAGAATCCAATTTTTCACTGGCCGACTTCGATCGTGTGGATGCCTCTTGGATCCGAGCGAAACCATATTGATTTTTATCAATTAAGAAATCTGGAACTGAATTCCAGTGTTTAAGACTCTTTCTGATTACTTCCAAACCTAGATTGTTGTACACACATGAGTCATATATTTGGTCATGGCGGTCATTTTGTACCGTACTTCTCCCATATTCCTCATCTAAAGTTACATCGTCTCTGCAAGGCATACTTTACTGGCTTTTTGCTGGGAAAAACAGTCTGATTAAATTACATTTTTTTTTAGCTGTTATGAACCAATTCAATTAATAATTCGAAAATAAAACTTTTTAATAAAACAAAACGAATAACAAATGTAAACTTCTATACGTAAAAAATAACATACCATTTTCTTTTTTGATTTCATCAAAATGTCTGAAATAATTGAGAAAATATAGATTTCCATTCATATGTAAATTAGTAGAAACTAAAATTAATTCAAAAGTATTTTTTTATTTATCAAAGTAAATTGCTTACCAATAAAGTAGAAAAGAGCATAACAACATAACAACAAGGGCCCTGCTGTAACGGGACTAAGTAGCATGTAGCATGTAGTTTTTCTGACTATCTTTGTTGCTACCTATATAGAAACATAAAAAAAAAAAATTCAAGATCTTAATCACACTTTGTTTATGTAATCAACAATAAAACAGCAATTTAAACACAATTTAATTGTCATTGAGAAAAAAATATTTGAATTACACAACTGATCGCAAAACTTGGTTACACTAATATATAATATTGGAGGTGACTGTGAAGGATACTGGATCCCTGAACAAAAATATCAGTATTAATTTGAATCTCATCCCAGAATATCTACAAATGATGGGGATGAAGTGGGGTAACTATTTGGGTTAGGCGTCTTTTTTTTTATATAAAATATACATGTATCAACGTCAAATCTAAGATATTGCAATTTATATGATGTTTTAAATTAGATAAAATTCAGCATAAATAAATTTATTTAGTTTTAAATATCTTTTGTGTGAATATGGCAATTGTTATATATTTATTTTATGGCTTTAACATAACTCAACAAGTTGTCAATATTCTCACCATATCGCGGTCACTCTATTGGTATTTAATTTAAATATTCTCTGTTAGTCAGGCGAAGTTTCTTAAACCCAGACAAAAAAAAAGAATTCGGTAATTAAATAAATGAGGCTTCTCCGCACATAAATGAAATAAGATGGTAAGATTAACATTTCATGATTACAATTTTCTCTGAGAACAACGAATTAATTTATATTCCAATTAAAATGGATATTCTATACATGTATTCGATTTAGCACATATTATCCATCTGAGAAGAATTCTAAAATGTTATCATGTTTGTAATATATTTGAATAGAACTAAATGAAAATTTGTAATGTTGCCTAAATTCAAAGTAAGATTAAATTATTATATAATAATTAGACTTTTTATAACTATTAACATGATCTTGAACTCAAGGTGTTGTTTGAATTTCTACTGACAGCGAATACAATTATCAAATCTAAAATATCCATATCTCCACTCTTTAAAAAAATTATCATATAATAATAATAATAATATACAATTATTGATTAGCATCAAGACGCGTTGATGTTAATGTGCTATTAACTTGCCTATAACGTTTTTCAAAGAACAGTTAATTGGTTGAGTTGTGTATGAACCCGTCATACTTGTTGTGTTATCCGTCATTCCGTCACACGACTCAGCTGTTGTGTCGTTAATGAATGATGACTTCACACAGCCACACACATGATGACATTCAAAATGATGGGGACAGTTACATTTCTTTCCACAAAGTCTCCGATAAAAACCAATTGGACCCATATCGCTGCAGTTGATTCCATAATACCCCAATTTACACTCTAGAAAGGTAACAATTATTACAAAAGTTATTGTTGAAATACATTGAATAAAATGAAATCTGTAATGGGTTGGACTGAAGCGCAAAAACTAGTATCTAATTGTTTATAATCGTTATCACTTAAGAGGGCTGGATCGTCGTGACCATTTTTAGGTTATATTTTCCTCCTTTTGGACAAAGAGCCCTGTATAAAGATATGAGAAAATGTTCATATTAAAACTAAAATATTTTGAATTTTTCTTAACTAAAATTTCTTTTATGGCCGAACTTATCGTATATAAAAATTTAAGGCAGATCTGGTAGACAGTTTGTTGACCACCAATCCTTCTTAAAATCAAGTATAATTGATATAGTAGTTTGTCTCTCATCGACACACTTGTCAACCCTTTTCTCATAATCTTTACAGCATTTAGTCACGTCAGTGCTGCAAATAAGGAATAATATATAACTACTGTACTTCTAACTCGAACAGTATGCTCTTTAAGGTAGCTTACTACATCGAGCCTTATACTTTTTAAGGTTCATAAACCCTCTGCTACAAAATAGGCAATTTTTTTTTATAATCTTCTAATGTACATTTTCATAAATCACTCTTCATTGTGATATAATAATAATAGTTTGTTTGAATGCCTCGTGTGGTTCTCATATGCTCAAAAATTGATGATCAACATATTCATGATGTGAAGAAAAGATCACATTCTGTTTAAAAAATGCTATTTTTCATTATCAGATATACCTTATATAACAACAATTAATGGTATCCACAGGCTATAAAAAATCAATAAAATGTAGGTAAGCGCTACTTCTTTTTTCACAATAAATTTCTTAAAAATTCTTAGGAAATTTGCGTTCGTTTGTAAGAGGTACCTCTCCTAAAAATACAAAGATAACAAAATACAAGGATATAATAAATTTTGTACTAGAAACTCTTGCATGACCATTTATTTTTTATGTAAAAAGATTATAAATATCATCTTGGCCATTTTTTCTGAATGCTACTTATAAATGATGAAAAAAGTAACCCGATGATGAAATTTTCTTTGCTATATTTTTTTTTATTTACGAAAGCCACGAACATTGGTCCTCCATGAAAAATGATTATTCCACAGCATATTTTAATAAGTCAATATTTTCCAGTCAAATATTGTATATGATTGACTATAGACCGACATTTGTTTCGATAAAATATAATGAAATTCTAATATAAGTTATATTACGTAATTGATTTAAAGTCTAAAAATGCTAATCTTTAATGAATTATACATTGTAAATCATAAAATCATAAATTCATTCTTTGACAGTTTGATTTATTATATTTATATCCATTATGTTTATGTTCAAAGAAAAAAAAATTAATATCTACTATCTCAAGCACAAAAAGCTGACGCATGAGCACAAGATTATTCCAGCCACAATGAAGAAAATTGGTAACCATCTAAATGCCGAATATTCTGTTTAAACAATTAAAAAGGAAAAAAAAATGTGCAACAAAAGGAGATAAATGGAACACTTCTTTCCGAATAATTCACTTAGAAAATAATAATCACAGACTATGATAAGTCTTGAAAATGATGTCATACATAAATTCAGACATTAAGCTTTGCGATTCGGGCGGAAAGACTTTTATAGCTACAGTTTGGTAAATACATGGGGAGGTGTTTTATGAAAATGTTAATGTTTATAATCAAATACCAACCGACATTGGATTTTCTCAGCATTTTCTATTTTTCTTCTTAGTTACTAATTTTCTTTGGGTAACAGTTATTCTATTTTAAATTGAGTACCTCGATCTGCCAACAGGTCTACAAACACCAGTTTAATCATAATAATATTTCAAATTTACCAAATGAGGGTCTTAAACTTCAGTAACCAATATTTTGTCTTTGCTTAAACTCTTTTAGACAAGCCTTGGAAAATAAAAGATGAATACACTACGAATAATACGATATCAATTAGAATCCACTGTTTTACATACACAACCATTTACAGATAATGAAAATAACAGTTTCTTTTATTTAAGGAATACGGAAGCATTCATTGAGTATTATGAGGTGATAATTTTGGTCGGGGCGTGGTCAAATCCAATAAAGCCCGAAGGGCTTTATGATATGTTTGACCACGCTCCGACCGAAATTATCACCTCATATTTTTCAAAGAATGATTCCTTATTACTGATATTTATATTATTGCTAGCAGTTGTACGATTAAATATTAGAATATTGACATATTTATGTGATTTTCATTTCTTTTAATTATGCAAACCCCGCTTGCACCCCAACAATTACTTCATATTATTAGCCAGATAAAGATGTTTTCCATCTTATACTGTATTTTCATTTCCCACGTGAATTTTATAAGGAAGGAAAAATTACGACGTAAGATTATTTGAGTTTTTTGATTTATTATGATGTTGGGATATATATTATGTTCTTAAAAACATTGGTAAATATGATGCAAAATTTAAGTATAAATATAAAAGAATAAGGAAATACCAAATAGTTGACGACATAAAGCAGTTTAATTAATTTTCTGGGATCACAGTTTTTGATATTGTTTATTTGTTTAAAAAACCAACTATATGATGCGAATGAAATTTCGGCCTGGGGAAATTATTCGATTGCCTTTTTCTATAAATCAGGGGTTTTCTTTATACATGGTAAGCTTTCGTGCAATCGTTGCGTATTGTAGAAACTTTTAAGAAGGCTGGGTGGTCAAAAAATTATACATCAGATCTGCCTTAAACTTTTAAATATAATATTTTTGGTCGTAAACAAATGATTAGTAAAGAAAAAATACAAATATTATAGCTTTAAAATTTGAAGTGTCCTATATCTTTATATAGAGCTTTTCGTCTAAAGGAGGTTAATATATCCTAAATATGACCACGTCAACCATTCAGCCTCTTAATGTGAACTTTTCATAAAAAGAAAAATATGTATGCAGAATTTTTAGCCAAGAGGGTTCATAAGTTATGTTGTCAGCACATTCCCAATGCTGTGATCTCGTTGTATTTTTCTCTTTTATGCACTATATTCTAGATAACCTTAAGCTTGATGCTTGAATCAATATGTACAAAAATAGAACAATTCCATATTCTAACCAAAACTCAAACTTCTCTTTAAAAATATGCACGCAATGCGTTTTATGCGGTGTATTGTTTGGAGATGTACACTGTGGGAATCAAAATCCAAGGCAGCATTTCAGGCCGGTATGTGACACGCGATTCTGTAATGTCATATGATTTTATAACTTAATATTATTACTGTATATAAATATAATAAGATTTGTCTTGTTGATTATTTTCATCATGCAAAGGCAACTTTAACACTCACAGAATCTTGATCTTTCACTCCAGAAATAAATCTTGAAAAGTCTCAAGCGAACTACAAGTACTGTATCTTTAATGATTACTCATACTATCAAAAAAGTACACGTGACCTGTAAGAATTACAAATTGCAATGGCTAAGAACGAATGCAAATTTCAAACAGGACTTCTACTCTATGGTCTGTGACTATATATAGAAATTATATACAACTACTATTTTCTTTTGAGAAGTGGACAGGCATAGCCTTCATCCGATATGCTGGATATTAGCGACCTACAGTAACTATTAAAATCTTTTATGATTATTATACCTTATATACGTTACTGCACGTTATAAGATTAAATATTTACAATTTTCTTCAGTGCAGTGGTATGTATATAAAGATATAAGTCACTTCTTAATGGATAAACATGTATTCTTATCTACAGTCATTAAAGAGTTTAATAAAGACACATCAAAATGTTCAGTCTTTATATATTTAACCAAGTTTTTACCCCCTTTTTTAATTGTTAGTGTATCTTCCATCGAAGTTTCACCACCAGCATACGGGTACAAATTAACACCGCTCTAACCTACAGCAACAATGTTAATTGCGTCATCACTGTCACAGCGCCATCTGGGCATCAAGTGCTCGTCGTACCCAGGTAGCTAAAAATTGCTTGTTTTTTTTTAATTTCTTTTTAATTATGCTTTTGTTGTTTGCTTCTGCGATTGTTTTATTTAATATTTAATTTCTACTTTTTTAAACTCGCCAAACCCAGGTAGCTAAAAATTGCTTGTTTTTTTTCGTGTTTTATTGTGATTTTGTTGTTTGCTTTTGCGATTTTTTATATTTAATTTCTACTTATTTTTTTCTTTGTGGGGGAGGGGGGTTCAGCATATACTTATAATATAGCGAAATAACCAATCTTGATTAAAATCAGTTTTAATATTAATGCAATGATTCATTATTCATCTCGTTTGGTAGGAGATTTGAATTGAAGAACAATGGAGCCTGCGTGGACTACGTCATTTTCTACGCTGGTGCCTTCACTGGTTCTCTAAAGATCAACACCCATCCGTACTGCGACAGGTCTTGTCTCCATAACGTCAGTTCTAGCTCCACGTCAATGATCTTAGAATTTTTCACCGATAGTAGCTCCCGCTACAGGGGCTTCGACATCATTTTAGCAGCCTTCACAAATGGTAAGAAATTAATAATTGTCTTTTTTAAAAAAACATAAAGATTTTTAACGTATTACCTGATATCATTATGTATTAGTGATATGACTGTAAGATATAAATATAATTGAAAATGTAAATAAACTGTGTATTAATGATACAATTTGTATATAATAAGAATTTATAAGTGGATCTTGTCTGTTTTCTATCCAAGTTTCATGTAATTGTTGATAATCATTTAAGACGATTTCGTTAAAGCTTTCTTTAACGCTCGTCTTCGTTTTTATGTTAAACTTATACATAAACATATTAGGTAGGTTGATTGTTTAAAAAGAGATTAATGTGTCTTGGGTTTTTTCCCACTGTATAGCGCCATGTGCCACCGATTACATCAGTTGTAGTAATGGATTGTGCATTGACAAATCTCTGCGATGTGACAGTTTTAATCAATGTGGGGACGAATCAGATGAAACTGCTTGTACAGGTATGTTACAACGCACTTTGAAAAATTACGCACTTTGAAAATTTTTTTCAAAGAGCGTTAAATTTGGGACCAAGTCAACGCACTTTGAAAAAAAAAATTATTTTTTTCAAAGTGCGTTGATATCGTTGATATTAACGCACTTTGAAAAAAAAATTGTTCAGGATTTAGTCAAAATAATTAATACTTTTATATGCAATAAATGATTGTTTTAACCTTGTTTAGCTCAATGGGATATATTTAAAAAGAATCCAATGAATGCTCAGCTAACTTGATAAACAGTTTCTCAATAAGAATTACATGTATTTTTCTTTTCAATAAGCTTACGTAGTTTGACAATTTACACATAAAGAACAACTCGAGAGATTTGAATTATTCAAATATGACATAGATTGCATCTCTTAGCAACTGCATTTTCCTTTTGTTGTGTATGCAGCAAATTTACTTCTTATCTGGACCATTGGGCTATGCCAGAAACAAAACTGATTTATATATATTGATAATAGAGATCATTGTATGACACATTTCAACTGGCTTCAATTGCATGTGCTAATAAACAAACATGGTAAGAAAAAATGATACGTTAGTAATGTTTATCAAAACAATATGATCTTTTAGAACATCAGTGCGAGGGAAAAAACCCACATCCTAATGCTTATTTTTGATTTTATAATAACATAATGTTTGTCAATGTAACTTCGTTTTTTTTAATAACGAAGTGATTTATTTGATTAGAATTTGAAAAGAAGGTTTATGTTGAAACACTTAAAGATTCTTTAACATACCAATGGATAAATTATTGTTTGGTCAGCTCGTTTTTTTTTTGAATACCACTGTACTTAATTTACAACAAAACGTATTTCTTTTTCTGGTCTTAAATGTTTACTCCAGGTTGCTGAATATCATGTTTTGGAAGGGAAAATGAGGGGCAGGGGACCTTCTTCCTGTAATCAGTTAAATGGTGTACTCGTAATTGATAAGTATCTTTTGTTAACCCCCACTCCCACCCCAACCTCGTTCTCAAATATGGTAAATGAGATTCTCTAGTGTTAAAAAACCATCTTGCTATCGACATATTAGAAATTCATTTCCAGAATTTGCGATTTATACGTATTTTTTCAAAGTGCGTTAAGTGTCTCGATGCTAAAAAATGTTGATGTACCTTCATAACGCACTTTGAAAAATTTTTTCAAAGTGGGTTAACTTGGTCCCAAATTTAACGCACTTTGAAAAATTTTTTCAAAGTGCGTTGATTTGGTCCCAAATTTAACGCACTTTGAAAATTTTTTTCAAAGTGCGTAATTTTTTCAAAGTGCGTTGCCACACAGGTATGTAAAAAGTTATTCAAAACTATATACTAGTATTTACATTTTCTATTGTCTTTGTGATAACTCCACGAATCAAATTTGTAATTTATAGTTCAATAATTTCAAGAATGACGCAAATGACGTACTGTGTTGGGTGTGTTGGGGTGCAAGTGGGATTTGCAAAATTATACGAAATAAAAATAACGTAAAAATGCCAATGAATGAATATTAAATCATACAATTCCTGAAATTTATATGATAATAATTAATAAGGGATCATCCTTTGAATATTATGTGGTGATCATTTCGGTCAGGTCGTGATCAAATCTATAGGATTTGATCATGCCCCGACCAGAATGATCACCTTGAATACTCAAAAAATGATTCCTTATTCCTTCATTTAAAACAGCATCTTTAGCAAATTATTGACTTATCTTTTTTTAATTTGTATGATAAAACCAATAAAACCAAAGGAACTTCATTTTCAAAATACCTATAACTATACACTGTCAGAATGTGTTAGCTCAGCTGAGCCGAAGGCTCAAGTGACCTTTTCTGATCAAGATTTGTCCGTTGTCTGTCGTTGTTGTCGTCGTTGTAAACTTTGAAAATTTTTATCTTCTCCTCCAAAACCACTGGACCTATTTCAACGAAACTTGGCACAAAGTATCACTGGGTGAAGAAGATTCTAGTTTCTTCAAATGAATGGCCAACCACTCTTTAAAGGGCAGATAATTTAGAATTATTGAAAAATGTTTGGTATTTTTCAAACATCTTCTTCTCAAAAACAATTTAGCCAGAAAAGCTCATTGATATACATTGATATATATGTACATTGTACCTGTGACAAAGTTCTGTGGGCTTTCTGATCACTTATTGTTCAACGTTTGTTGCTCTTTTAAATTTAAAAATCACCTGACTGTCCCTCAGGTTATGTATTGTTACCAATGTTTTTATGTTCCTACAAACAAATTTTAGGGGGGTAGATTGAAATCAGCCTGTCTGTCTGTCTGTCTGTCTGTAGACAAATTTTTTTTTGTCATATAAAACTTGAAAACTTCTGCATAGAATCATAGAAGTTTACTTCACCTGAGCCGAAAGCTCACTTAATCTCTGGCATCCATCCGTTCGTCTGTCTTTACTTTGTAAACTTTAAACACATTAGCCTATTGTTTTGTCCCAAATTACATTTTTTTTGGCCAATTTGACTTATATACTTCTTATGCATCATGCTATCTTTCATAATATAGTAATTTTCTGCTGATTTAAGGAGGCTCGGTGTCAACAAATTAACCCTTAGATCTACCTAAAATTTTAAGACGATTTGTTTACCTATTATGTATTACTTAAAGAAAAAAATGTGCAAATCTTCACTATTACCTTAAGGTATTTTCCTATATTTAGCTCACCGAGACGAAGTCGGGAGGAACTTATGCTATACTTCCGACGTCGGTGTCGGCGTCCGGACCTGGTTAAAGTTTCTGTTGCTGTATCTTAGTTATAACTCGTCCTATCTTCATCAAACTTGCATTGATTGTGCATCTGGACCTACTTAAACTTAAAAGACTTGGATGCTGAATCTGGGCCATTAATTTCAGATGCTGGAAGAGGTTAAGGTTTTTGAAGCAGGTTAAAGCTTTTGGAGCAGGTGCCCTTTGATGACTATATCTTACTTACTGGTCCTAACTTCACCAAACTTGCAAGTATGATGCGTAAATAATAGTGCTAATTATTAATGCATGGTTGATTTAACTATAATCATGAATGAAAGAGGTTGATTCAGATGCAGAGAGTGATCTTGATTATCTTGGTGCTTAGACGGGCTAAAGATTTTAGAACAACTCAGAAAATTGTGTTTTGCTCTTGGATCTGGTTATAAAATGAAGTAAATGCTGCTCATACCTTGTCAGACTAAAGCAGTCAATATAACTTTGGATGTGTAAATAGAAGCAGCTTCAGATACAGAGCTTTATCTTGAAAACCTTGATGCTGGAACAGATATTTTTGAGTAGTTAAATGCAGGTTTAAATGTTGAAAAAAATTGCTGTCCTAGCTAACTTTCATGGTTCATGCAACTTTGGATTTGAAACATAAGGCTAGCTTCAGATACAGAGCCTGATCTCCATTATCAAGGATGCTAAAAAAAACCTTGTCCTATCTCACTCAAATGCTTGATAGATGTGTTTGTTTTATATGATATGTCATGATTCCTATGATATTGTACTGTATGATATGATACAGTATTGTATAATATGATACAGTATTTTCTCGCATTATCAGCGGTGTGAGATCGATTTGTCCAGTGTGAGACAGCGGTGTGAGATTTTTCTGTCCTACACTGTGTATTACTACCGCTTTAAAACGTAAACAAACGTTGTCTGCTGTAAGGAAATGCAAAATGATAGTTTAAGATATTCCATTAAGTAATTGTTTTGCTTAATTAATTACAAGTTATCACATTTTTATTGAAAAAAAAAACTGTCGTATGCTATCATTTTGACTTGCACTATTTGAAGCACGCGGAGGGATAAACCGAAAGTAATCATTTGAACGTCATAACATAAAGTTGTCAGAAATCATTTTTTAATGTACAAAAATGCGAGAAAAATAATCATTCATTATATTTTATGAATTATATACTCGTGTGGGATAGTGAAATTCCACCTCGGGGCCAAGATTCAGGGTCTAGGACTCGGCAGAGCCTCGTCCTAGACCGTGAATCTTGTCCCCTCGGTGGAATTTCACTATCCCACACTCGTAACAATGAATGATTCTATTAGTATCATATGATATGTTATTGTAAAATATTATATGATATGATATTGTATTGACTTTTTTGTATAAAATGATATGATATGATAATGTATCATATGAATTTCTATGATATTATACAATTTTGTATAAATGACCTTGTAATATGTGAAATTTTAACATGATATTGTTTGAAATGAAATAATACTATATCATATTGTATCATACGATATAATATCATATTCAAGGAATAGATTCAATATTTATTAAAATGGTTTTGGGCAGTTTACGTTTTATAAACCGCGAAGCGGTTTATAAAAAAAGCGTAAACTGTTTCAAACCATGTTACATCGTATAAAACTAATAAATATTGAATTCATTGTTTATAGTTTCATTTTTTGCTCTTAATTTTAGATAAAAAAGGTCATTTGACCTTTAAAATGACTAAAAATTATACAAAATTCAAAAGTAACGTCAAGCGGATTGATCCTTTTTTGACGTTAATCTTACTATGACGAAGGCAACATTCTGTATACGATATAAAATAATTTTTTAATCAATCAGATAGCGCGTTACAACCAGAATTAAATTATTTTATGGTATAATATCATATTATACAATATGAGTAATAAAATATTGTAATGTATCATATGACACAATATTGTATCATATAATAAGATATGATATTGTAATACATGTATACATTATTGTATCATGTGAAATGATACAATATTGTATAATATAATACAATATTGTATATTATGATACAACATTGTATAATATTATACAATATAACGTACTATAATATAATATCATATCTTGATATGTCATAACATGATACAATATCATATGTTATCATGATATTAAACAGTACTATATGATATATAATTAGACATAATATTGTATAGTATCATATGATACAATATTGTATAGAAATGTATTGGTGAATATTGTATCATACAATACTGTATGAAATTTACATATGATTGTTACACAATTTCGTATCGTGTGATTTTATATGATATTGTGTCAAACCCAATCTAATTAAAATTAGATCCTTCACGCTCCCGTATTTGATATGTCGCTGTGTGGATCTAACAACATCCCATACGGGGTCATCTCAGATTGAACTTTCCATTAGCCAATGACATTGCCGATTCCGTGATTGTAACTGGAAGTTCGGGACATATTAGACTTACCCACGGCTTACGTAAATATCCGAGGTTTCACAAACGAAAGT
Source organism: Magallana hongkongensis (assembly GCA_016163765.1). NCBI lineage: Eukaryota > Metazoa > Mollusca > Bivalvia > Ostreida > Ostreidae > Magallana > Magallana hongkongensis. Next base: position 25,175,222 of record WFKH01010931.1, on the reverse strand, counting down.
ATTGCTTGGTTCCCTGTCAGTGTGAGAATCAGGCAACTAAACCCAAACAAAAATGGCGCAGTCCAATACGCCAAGGAAAACATGTTTTCTTGGCGATATGTGCATAGTTTGTGGGTTTTCATTTGTTTTAATTGAAAAAACATCCGACGGAAAGGAGATCATTAACAAATTTTACAACAACAAATTAAGATTAAATAAGGAAAGAGTTGATTGCATCAAAAAGGTAACTGAAACATCAATCGACATAGAGAATTGTTGTAATGCAGGTGTGTGTCGTAAGTGTTAGAGAACGATTGAAACTATAACTAGACCTGTTTTTGTCTTCAACAAAAAGGTAGGGCTTTTCGACAGCCCTTTAAATCCCTTATTTAAATTCTTAATTTTTTTCTCTCAAAAATTGTGTATGATAAAATGAGAACAAATGTCATAAACATATACCCACACATTAACTTA
>WFKH01010931.1:25144587-25162399 GCA_016163765.1 Magallana hongkongensis | reverse complement strand
GACCTACATACCATTTGATGACCCTTGACACAAGGATCAAGAATATATATGGTATAGGGGTGGGGATCTAAACCGTTTTCAAGATATTTGGGCACTTCCTGTTTGCGGGGGGTCAGGACTACCCCCCCCCCTTCCCCCGGACATGACCTACACACCATTTGATGCCCCTTGACACAAGGATCAAGAATATATATGATATAGGGGTGGGTATTTCAATCCTTTTCAAGATATTTCGGCACTTCCTATTTAAGGGGGGTCAGGACTACCCCCGGGGACACGACCTACATACCATTTGATGCCCCTTGACACAAGGATCAAATATATATATGGTTTAGAAGTCGGGTTCTTAACTGTTTCCAAGGTATTTGGGCACTTCCTGTTTGAGGGAGGTCACGACAACCCCCGAGGCCCATGACCTACATACCATTTAATGTCCTTTAACACAAGGATCAAGAATAGATATGGTTTAGGGGTGGAGTTCTCAATTGTTTTCGGGATATTTGGGCACTTCCTGTTCAAGGGGGGGGGGGGGAGGGGGGCGTCAGGACTACACCCCAGGCCCATGATCTACATACAATTTGACCCTTTAACACAAGAATCAAGAGGGATCTGCACTTTCTGTTTGAGGGGGTTCAGGACTACTCCGGGGCCAATGACCTACATACCATTTGATGCCTCTTGACACAATGATCAAGAATAAATATGATATAGGGGTGGGGATCTCAACCGTTTTCAAGATATTTGGGCACTTCCTGTTCGAGGGGGGGTCAGGACTACCCCCGGGGCCCATGATTTACATACCATTTAATGTCCTTTAACACAAAGGATCAAGAATAGATATGGTTTAGGGGTGGGGATCTCAAATCGTTTTCAAGATATTTGGGCACTTCCTGTTCGAGGGGGGTCAGGACTACCCCCGGGGCCCATGACCTAAATACCATTTTATGTCCTTTAACACAAAGGATCAAGAATAGATATGGTTTAGGGGTGGGGATCTCAAATCGTTTTCAAGATATTTGGGCACTTCCTGTTCGAGGGGGGTCAGAACTACCCCGGGGCCCATGACCTACATACCATTTAATGTCCTTTAACACAAGGATCAAGAATAGATATGGTTTAGGGGTGGAGTTCTCAATTGTTTTCGGGATATTTGGGCACTTCCTGTTCAAGGGGGGGGGGGGGAGGGGGGCGTCAGGACTACACCCCAGGCCCATGATCTACATACAATTTGACCCTTTAACACAAGAATCAAGAATATATAGAGTTAAGGGGTAGGGATATCAATCGTTTTCAAGATATTTGGGCCCATTACACAAGGATCAAGAATATATATGATTTAAGAGTGGGGATCTCAAACGATTTCAAGATATTTGGGCACTTTCTGTTTGAGGGAGTGAGGACTACTCCGGGGCCAATGACCTAAATACCATTTGATGCCTCTTGACACAAGGAACAAGAATATATATGGTATTGGGGTGAAGATCTCAACCGTTTTCAAGATATTTGGGCACTTTTTAATTCCTTTGGGGTGGAGATGACCCCAGGGGTAAGATCTAATAAACCCCATATATTGCCTATAACAGTCAATATATGATTCTGAAAACCCTATGTAATTATCTCTGTCCATTTTCAAGTTATAACCATTTACAATAGAGTCTACGATTTTTCCCATGGGATTTTATGTTAGACCCGACACCCTTTTGACCCCCGAGAAAGTAGTTGGCCTACCCCATATGAGAAAAATCAAACCAGGGTGCACAACTAGATATGCAATCCTATCATATCCTAGAGTTTTGTATAATTCTGTTCAGCCATCTCTGAGAAACGCGACTAACAATTTCAGAGCAAGAAAGAAGAAGAACCGTACAAAAACAATGTCTCCAAACTTTTTGATAAAAAAATGTTTATGAAAATGAAAATCAAAAGTTGTATATATTTTTTAAATCTATGGATAAAATCTACTTATTAATTGTCACTCGCATTTAGCAATTACCATACAATCATATTTTAACAAGAAATAGAAAAGAAATTGTGAAATTCAAGTAAATTTGGAAAATCTTAAATTCGAACCAATCCCAATTGTAATTAAACTGATCCCGAACAAAATCATATAAAGTCGCTGTTTATCACAATTTTGAAAAAATTCCAGGTTGTTTAGCTGTAAAATGGTTTGTACATATATTGATCTTATAATGCATAATGATTTCTCAGAGTAAATTGCAGTTTTCTTGTAAAACTTCAATTTTAGAATAATTTTGATCGGGATCAGGTTTTTTTCAAATCGGGATCGGTTAAAATTTGAAAAATCGCATTTTTTCTAAAATTTTTCATTTTCGTTTCAATTTCTTTGTAAAATATCAATTTTTGATTAGTGCTTTATGTGACTCTTGAATATTCTTTAAATTGTATCCATTTATTTAAAAAATATAAAAGAATAAAGATTTTAATTTTCATTAATAATTTTTTAATTAAAGAATAAAAAAAAATGACCAGACCATCTTTGATATGTACAGTGTATTTATAGAAAATCATATTATGCATCAACTGAGACCAAATTTTACGCTCTAAAATATCCTGTTCGCAGCAAAAATAATATTTCCCGTTTCTCTGGAAAAATACAAAAAAATTCATAAAAAATATCTGAAAGCCGATATCAGATTCTTTCTTGTGAAATCATACCTCAAAATAGATTCTTTATCGATCAATCAAATAAAATTTTGGTGTGTCGAGGAACCTTAACAAGATACAAAAGAAAAATAATACTGTATTTATCGTTTACCCTTTGACTAAATTAAACATAGATTACATTTTACAGACTGATCAATTCTTTCAAAAAGTAAAGAACGGTTTTAGGGGGAAGCAAGTCTATGTATTTTGTAAGATTTTTTTTATACTTAGAAATATTATATAATTCTCTCTCTCTCTCTCTCTCTCTCTCTCTCTCTCTCTCTCTCTCTCAAAACTTCTTTGATGTTAGTTGAAAACTGTAACTAGAGCTACTGTGAGCAAGCTCACGATTGATAGCTTAAGCTTAAGAAAAAAAATCATAACTCAAGTATTTTACAATTATAGAAAATGATGGATGCTATCTCATTAACCGTTCATGTCCTATCAATAACAACTGCTCAATTTTTTAAAATTGTTAATGCTAATATGAGTACACAATCCAATTTCTATCATTTAAATTCCATTTTATTTCAACTTAACTGTTAATGCATGAAGACATTTGCATCCTTATGATAACAAACATGACTGAAATCAAACCATAATCCACATGTCAAGCAGCCATTAAATGTTTTGAATTTTTGGTATCCCGAGCCCGATTTTTTTTTTCACCACAAAAAAAGATAAAATACATCAGGGCGGGCAATTTCCAGATGGGCAGGTGGGGATGATAATCTAACAATTAATTTTATATGACCAGACACATGCAAGCTTTGTGTCAAAGTTTACCTTCTAATCATTTCCATTAATACAAGACAGGAATAAAGCATTTTTTAAAACAATGACCTTGACCTTGCACAAATGACCTTGTGTCAAGGTCATGACATACCCTCAGGTCATAAGCAATATTTGTGTGAAGTAAGAACTTCCAATGTTTCTCCATAAGAAAGATATGGACCGGACACAAATTTTGTACTTTTCCTGCCAGTAACCTTGACCTTGCCCAAATGACCTTGGGTCAAGGTCATGACACACCCTCAGGTCATAACCAATCTTTGTATGAAGTAGGAACTTCCAATGTTTCTCCATAAGAAAGATATGGACTGGACATGAATTTTGCACAGACAGACGAACAGACGGACGGACGGACGGACGGACGGACAGACAGGGTGATTCCTATATACCCCCTCAAACTTCATTTGCGGGGGGTATAAAAATATTCTTAAGTTGACAATGATGCAAGGTATGTGTAATTCTTGCTGCGCTCACCACAATGGTACACCGTAAAACACAACCGGGTATATAAGCAAACAATTTTATCAAAAATGATATGCAATTTTACTATTTAGAGGAGTCACTTCCCTCATCAAGGATGGTAATATACATTAGATATCAATATACATGTACAATGAATTGTAGGTAATTTAATATGATAATCCTATTTATAAATAATAGCTACATGTTTTCACTACTTCACACTAACAAGAAAAAAAAAACACATTAAAACTCTGTAAGTTTAGAAATAGTTAAAACCCATATAATATCATTCAATGCATACACAAGCTCAAACTTTTTCATTTTTGAGAAAACTCGCAATTTGCTGGGCTTTCTCAGATTTTATTTACACACATTCCAGGATTTCAGTGCTATTGACACCTTCATAAATCCCAATTTTGATTATTTCTAACATTCAGCAATCTCACACACACTTCCAATTACAAGACTCATATATAATTTCATTAAATTAAATATAAACAAGACAGCATTGAGATGGTGACCATCTCAAAGGGCCCCGCTTAAATAATGGACAATAGGATGAAAAGCATTTCAGATAATTTGTCTTTAGACCTTGACCTATAACTTCGAAAATTCTCAGCTGGCATAGAACTTATTATCCCTTACATACAGACATTTTTGTTCAATATGAGCAAGATTAAGCAAATGGGAATAATCTATGGTCTAAAACTGATTATAAAGAGATCTACTATGATCACCATCAACCTGACTTTGCTCAAAGTCACAGCCCACCATTAACCTAAAAGCTCTATGTAAAGACTGAGCCAAATATACATGTAGGCCTAAGTGAAGAGTACATGTGTATATATGTTCTTAAAAAAAGGATTTTTGTATGATCCGATGTCACCTTGACACTGTACTTACAAACATCATTCAAGGTCACTGCATACCCTTTGACCTCTGTGAGTGAAGTATGAGCCATTTGACAAAGGGGAGAGTACAGAGTTTTTGAAATCAGCTGGTCCCACCGGCAAAACCGGTAAATATTTCAAATGTCCGGTAATTTTTCTTATTTAATCGGTCAGAATGCCCGGTAATATAAAATACTACTTCAAGACTTTTGCGTCTTTACAAGCAGAATTAAATGTTTGCAAACACCTTCAATTGACAAGATCGAAGTTTTCATGCATTGTAAGGGTAAGGCTAATTAACGAAATAATGTTATATGAGATACTTAAGAAAAGGTATCTGACTGCTATTAACTGAAAGCTATGATTTCCAATTTATTTTATAGTCACGATTGACGAACTATGTTTAAATTTTAATAATAAAAATGATAACAAATTTAAACCCTAATATGTTTTTTTGGTAAAATTATGTCATTTGTTATGTTTCGTCATTTAGTGCGACCACACTCCATAAACAACATGGCTCTTGCCAACCACGAGAAGCAGTCGCCAGTTTAGTTTTACTTTCATTTTACGAGAAACTTAGACGGAATTAGAAATTTTTGTTAAACATTTACAAGAAAAACAGAAACACAAGTACCTTGATGAAACATCCTACGCATCAAGCATTGACCAGTTTCAATATCTATTACCGGTAATAAGGCTATTATGAAACATATGCTTACGTTTTCAGTGCAAAGAAATTAAAAGTAAAGAGTAGAGATTCAGGAAAATGTTCTCTACTTTTAAATATAAATTTTCCAATTTTTTTTTCGTTTTTGTTTTATAACATGTGTTTTTTTATATTTTATTTGAAAGTCAAATATGGACCTGTGAATATTTGTTCAGACCAGTAAATTTCATGAAATCACTGGTCCACTTGACCAGTGAATTTTTTTAATTTCAAAAACTCTGAGAGTACAGTAAAACACGGTTATAGCGAACACGCTTATAATGAATTGACGCTTACAGCGAAGTGACTTTCATTCCCCAAGACTTTTTAACATGTTGTAAACTTGACGGATATAACGAATTACGCTTATAACGAAGTAAAATTGCCCATCCCTAGCACTTCGTTATAAGCGTGTTTTACTGTATTTGTTATCCAGGTTCAATCAAGGGTGTACAGGGATTTACCCCGGGTTGTATTCCATACATTCGAAGGCCAAAGGGTGTATGGAATACAACCTGGGGTAAATTCCTCTACACCCCTTGATTGGACCTGGATAACAAATTTTTTTCCTAATATGTAAACCAAATAAATCTGTTTCTCATGTCCAATCAAGGGTGTAGTACACTTTCATGATATGCCATTCATGCATTTAATGCATTGTGATGTCACATTTAATGCATTGTGATGTCACATTATTTACCTCCTGCTAAAGTACGGTGTACGGAAATTTATACCTGGCTTATTAGCCAATCAAATCTCATGTTAAAAGCTACATATGGCAAGCATTTTTTATTTTGAGGTTTACAAACCCGCCGCTTGGTTTTCTGAGTTTTTAGAAAAAAAATTACAAAAGAGATCTTTTTTCCCCCGACAGCAAATTTTTGACGAGATTGAGATTTTTCGGGGGTTCGGGATCGAGATTTCATATCGGGGTCGATATTGTAAGGAGACAACTTCCTGTCTAAAATGGCACGAGAAAATGTACACATTGAACTGAGGTTTGTGTTTATTATGGCCTGGTTTAGTCTGGTATTTGTTCGCGGGGCTGGAAAATGCCGAGATCAACAACTTTAAAAGATCAAACTATCTTGTCAAACCGATATGTAATTAATGCATGTCGATGTGTTGCAAGTGGAAAGGAACCGGTCACTCGAGCATCCAAAACGAAATTCTAATATCATTTATTTAAAGAAAGCAACATTGTCTAATGATGATGTCCATGCTTAACACCTCTGACAGTATACATTTATATATAGCATTCCTTATTTCAACCATTTTATATGAAATTTTGTTTCATTGGTATTAATGAAGATCACCTTTAATAAGTTAACAAACAAATTGGAAAACTATTTGTACCTAGCTAAAATGTTTATATGATACAACTATAACTAAAGATTCTTATAATGAAAAATGACTCGATCCCTATAAAATGACAAATAAACATTGCTACATGTAATATCAAAGCTGTATTTCTAATATTCTATTGTACTTTTTCAGTGATATGTTTCACAGATTACATACTTTTCACAAGCTACACTTCATGCTACACTTGATGCAGTTACACACCACAATCATGAAGTTGCCATTCATTTAATATTATTAGAATAAAGATGATGTCAAAAAGATTTTTGTCATTCAACTGAACTTTACAATTTTGGGGTTCGTAAACCTAAAAAAAAAAAAAAAATGCTGGCCTAGTAAATAAAAGATATGCTCCTAACAAGATTTTTCATATAATTCTGCTATTACCTTAACCTTATACCTAGAAACATGGTTTAAAGTCACTGCACACCCTTTTCATAAAGTCACTCTGTGGGTGAAGGAAGAGTCAGATTGGGTCAAGGGGAGAGAAGATATGCTCCGGACAAGAGATCTAAGATGGGCAGACGGACGGACTGATTACAATAGGGCGCCCGCAGAGCGGGGCACAAATAAATTTAAAGCTGCTTGGTCTGATTTTATATCAAATATTGTGTACACTTTTAAACGATGATTCCAGTCAACTAAGCCATATTTCAATGAAAAAATGATGTACAAAATTGTTTACAAAACATAAAAGAGTATCATGTTATTTCACCTTATATATTAAAATTTGTCTCAGACGTCAAGGCGCATATGATTGATGCAACTTTGACATCGCTTTAAATAAAGGTCATAATGCTTTGACAAATCAAAAATAAATCTGTGTACATTTTGTTCACTTATATTTCTGAAGTTTGTTTTGTTTACAATCGATGCATAACATGCCGGTTGAATAAATCCAATCGTTTGGGGGATGAAACCAAATGGTTCCTGTTTCTAAACATTGCCATGATGCATTTGGTTTGTTTTTGTGTTCCCATAAAGAAATTATTTTTATTTAATTTGAATTTCTAACTTTGATGGAGACCGATTCTGCTGGTGTAAAAAAGCCAAAGTCTATAACTTTCTAAGATAATTGGTTTGTATGGAAAATTATTTGATACTGTAATAGCCAAAAAATCAGAAAATGCAGCTTTAACAGAATTAATACAAATAAAAAATGAAAAAAAAAAGATGACGAAGGGCCACATCGCTCACCTGAGCAACAACACCGAACTGACATATCTCTGATCCAAACAGCTTTAATAAATAAAATACGAAAACACCTGTACCATTTTATTTTTATTTTTTTATCACATTTTTAGCACCTAGTCCCTAATAAAGAAGGAAGATCATATTAATTTTCCTCAATTTATTCCTATGTAACAAGGGCACCGCAAATCGGAGCATCCACTAGCAACATGACATATTGTGGGGGATATGTAATTCCCGTATTTTTTTTTAATTTTAAGGTCAATCCCGTGTAAGGGGCGATAGAGCCTGTTTTTAGATAAAAAAATAAAAAGTATAAATGGGGGACTTCCAAGAATTGGTCAAAAATTTACTGCTAGTTTGAATGAATACAAATAGCAGTGGTTTAAATCAAAAATGTTATCATAGTAGCTTTTTATTTGAATAGTTTACAGTTTAAAAAAAAGGTAAATAAAATGCATTTCATAAATCTACACACCATAATAAAATGTCTGAATTTGCACCATAATTTTCAACCCACTATATCAGTACAGATTGTTTCATTGAAAAGTTAAATCGTTTATTTGTGATCAAGTTCACTTCCCTGCCATGTGTACAAACTAGTGTCAACCGGTGGATAGTAACCTAGCCTGGAGGCATGAATAGCACCTGCAACCTTGTGTCTTTGTTGTTGGTAGAGTCTGAAGTAACGTATGAATTAGTTTACCGGAGATTTCATTTTACCTGCTTATGTTACCGGCCATCTATCGTCATTGTAATTATTTTTTTGTCATCAGATTCGTACCCACAATTCTGTGTAAATTGCATATGGCTACCAATGTCATGTTCTCCTGAGAACAGGTAAAATGTATTTTTAAGAATGTCATGCATTAAAAAGATGAATAAAACATTCTGCTGATTCTTAAATATGGTTTGCAACTAGTTGTTTTACACTATTTTGTTGGAAAATTGTTCAGAGCATTGTTACTTTGATGGAAATTGTTGAGCAAAATTTACCCCCCAAAAAATAAATAATGCAATTGAAATTTCCTGGTAAGGCCAAATAAAAAAATACCTGTGGTTCCGGTCACCCGACCGTCCCTATTTTATACCCCCAACCCTAAACTTTTTTTTCGCCAATTTTCAAATTTTTCCGGAATTTTCCCCGCTTTCCCTCATCGGCTCCAATATTAGATTTAGTTTCAGCAATGGTGGCCTCCAATTAGTGTGGGAACATTTTAATTCCTATCAGTTGATTAAGAGAAGATAAATCATGAACTGTTTGTACCTTGTGTACCTCACAATAAATAAATTAGGACCAACCTAGGGGGTGACATACTTGCTTTTTGATCGGTAACTTCGCCGGAATTTCCTTCGAAAGAGATGTTGAAGTCGCCCTGTATTCTGAGTTCACAATCGAGTAAATTAAACCCAAAGGCAATAAAATGATAATTATCAATTTCAAAAGGCGTTTTCACAGCCTCAGTTAACCCCTGTTGTGATAAACAACTTGCGACTGTCTTATCTATAGGGGTTATAAATACGGGTGATGCAAACACATACTGTGCATTGAAAATTTCAACCAATGTTTATTTTTGTTAGTGTTTATATTATAATTAGTTTGTAGCTTGTAATTAGTTTATAACACTGCCAAATTAATGCTGAAATAATCTTAAAACAATTTGTTAACAGTTATTTTCAAGGTCCTCTGCATAACGGTTGTCATTGGGTCAAACGGTTGGACTAATACCTCCAAAATACACCAAAGTACAAAGACTGATTTTATTTGTCATTAAGCTAACACAATTGCAAAACATTTCATATATAAAATGTATGAATACATCAAATAAATTATATTCAACAAATTGAATAATTAAAAAAAAATTTAGATTGTTTTTTTTAGTTTTTATTGACTTGTTTCTAATCCAATCTAAATTATTCAAGACTTAATCTTTGTATATCATTATTAGCATTATATAATAATGCTATTGTCAAGAAATGGAAGTATCCCTGACTTCTCAAGCTTCTCCCTATTTTTCTGTTAGATAGAAGTGAATCTCCTTAACATTTTGCTGTAAGTTGGTCCCTAAATTAAATTTATATGGAATCTGCAAGGTAAGATCATTTTTTTAATTCAAAATGAGAAATATTGAGATTGACCTTTGTTCAATTGAATCGAATAGAAAAAATAAAGAACCATAGCATTCTGAATCAAATTCGAACCAAATCGAATGAACTCTGAATCGTCCCTGCCCTAATTAATACCGAACATTTAATACTTTTTTGTTTTTAAACAGAAATTATTTTTTTATTAATTTTTGATTTAAAAATATTTGTGTCATAGTTAAAAGCTAGATGCTCCCTACCAATCCTGATTTAGTATATTTATCTCACTAAATACAAATGCCATCTGCAATGCAGTGCTAGGTACATGTAGTACTAAGAAAATATTTTTTTACATTACTATTATTAAAAAAAAAAAAAAAAAAAAAAAAATCCCTACCTAACTACCCTAATTTTTTATTAGATGTTACCGGAACCACACACATTTTTTTATTTGGCCTAATATGCAACTTTATACATTTTGTCTAAATACCTACAAAGTTTAAAAAAAAAAATTCTGTGCAGTAGTTTAAGAGGAGTTGAGCATGTTAAAAAAAACCCTGATGGACTGATTGACTCACTGACAAACATTATAAGCCTTGCAACTTCATTGCATGGGGTATAAAAATGAAACATCAGAATGTAGACTGAACATGCGACCTTTAGTTCATGTTGCTAAAATGAAGATGCTATGGAATAATTGGATCCAACTGTGTAGGTTTTAAATACATTTTGTTCTCTTTTTTACAACACCCCAACACCCCCCGCCCCCCTAAATTTACTGTCTTTGATTTAAAATATGTGCTCAACTCAACAATCACACAATTAACATACATTATAGTGAGCGTTCCTTTGTTCCCATGATTAAATAGATGTTAGGCCGCCGTGTCTATCCTCATAAATTTGACAGAGGAATGCATGTAATAGATTTCCAGCAGAACATCGAAAACACCTTGAATGTATTACATGCATTCATCACAACCTTCTTTTCATACACACTGATGTAAATTCAAGGGGATGTATTCTAAGTATTAAGATTTGCATTTTTAACTTATTAAATTCAATGATATATTACCCTTAGTCTTAATTACATGTAGTACATTAAAGAAGAGATATGCAAGGCTGTCTAGCTGACATGTAAACTGATATACTGTGGTTTCATCAATATTCGTTGAATACCAATTCTCGTGGATTCCGTTGTTAAGTTGATCCACTAATGTACATGTTCAATGAAGTACAATTTCTACTAACATTTTGTATTGACAGGATCATCAACCATGAATTTACGTATCCTTAAATTTGTGATTATCACTTTATCCACGAAAATTGATACCCTCGAAAATTAATGAAACCACAGTAATTGACATGGTTTAAAATTTCAACATCTGGTGATATTAATACTGCTATAAAAGTGTTGTCATTTTCAAACTCTTCCAAATAGTTCCTATAAGTTGCAGTTGAGAAAAATATGTATATATACAACACTGATCAGCAGAGGCTGACAAATCTGATTGCCCGACGCCCGGGGCAGGTGATTTTCCCATCGGGCAAGTAAAAAATCGGTAGGGACTTGCCCGTGGGCAAGTGACTTTTTAAACTTTCGCATGCGTACTGGAAATGAAAATACCGAATTTCGCCGAATATAATACACACTTTTTTTTTCTAGAAAACTCTTTACGATCTAAGGGTGCTTAAATTATACACCACCATAGGATTTTGACATTTTTTTTCCAGGTGCAGCACGGTCTATCATAATGAAATAAATTCTCTCTACTGTTATTCATTACTACTGTTCTTGTGTTTATCGTAATGTTTAAAACTAATTTAATCTTTGTTAGAGCGTTTAATTGCAAAAACTGTTTTGATTATAATCTGTTAATAGATAAATACTTATAAAATGGCAATTAACATCAATTTGAGCTGTTTATTGTATGATCAACTTCTTTGAGCTGTGTTCACCGTCTCCATGTACGCCGCCATAACTGATGTTAAAAATAGATGTGTGCCTGTTATCACTCACTAATCGTAATCATAGCCTAGAACATTTTAAAAATTAAAATATTACCAGGGTAGGCCTAATATGATTATATATAATTAGTTTAAATTAAACAACTCACTGAAGATTCATTTCATCTTTTTTTTTAACACCTCTGCGGCCTTAATGAAACCATGGCCGTGAACACGTGTTCGCGCTTTTCACCTATTATCTCGGACATTTACCTTAGGTAAAAGAAATTATGAAGACACCCAACACTGTTAAAAAAATGTTTGTTTTTTACCTTTACAACAAATCCAACTAAATATCAATATGTAATGTGTTGATTTTTTAACACATTCTCGAAAAAACCAAGAGGAAGCGATGTTGAATCAAAACTACATATTATGAAGAGTATTAAATGTGGAAAAATTTAAAGTAAAGGGCAAAAAAAAAAAAAAACATCGTATGGTATGTGTATTGTTTATTTTTAATCACAATAAAGAATTTGGTCGGGCTAGTAGATATTGAGGTAGAGCAAGTTAATTTTGCCTAGCCAATTGCCCGAGGGCAAGTGCTTAAAAAATGTATTTGTCAGCCCCTGGATCAGTAAAGCGAGCCCTCAGGAGAGGTCGCCAAAACTCCCTTTACCTGTTTCCTGCTCGCAACACAAATTTAGGTAGGCTAGCCAACAGGAGTTCGAATTTTTATCAATAATCCCAAAAACTTACTTTATTGACTGAACCATGCGCTACGAGTTCAGTCAGTAAAGTAAGTTTTTTCAGCTTTTTGGGCTTTATTGATAAAAATTAGAACTATTGATACCTCATGGTTCAGTCAGTGAACTAATTTTTTGGCTTTATTGATAAAAATTCGAACTCCTGTGGCTAGCCCTTCCGGTCACTTTGCATTGTCAGTGCAAAAAAAAATGATATTTCAAGAGATTTTTTAAACTTAATAATAAGCATTAACAATAAACAAAGTAACTTAATTCTACCAATGAGTCCACATGGTACCAAAAAATTGTTCATGAATTTGTTTTTACTTACGTGTTTTATGTAGGTCTCTTCTTTATACAACAAATGAAACAGCTAATTTAAAGCACCACCTTCACAAATTCTTCTGAACCAGCGTTGTCAACCTTCGTAACTCTTGTAGAATATTCTCAGACTATCTCAGACTACCAAACATGTGAGCCAGTGAAGTGTCGATTTGCACGAGGAGTTTTAGCTATTAGCGTACTCTCGAACCCGATGTACATGTTAATTCGCTCCATGACACGTTCGCAACCCAGTAATTTAACGCGTATTTCTTTTATCCCCGTATACAACGGAAGACAGTATCTCTCATTACTTAATTAAATAGTGAGTTTTAACAGCTTAACTTTACAAATTCAATGTAGTTAAATTGTCTGCATACCTGTTTTTGTATTAATATACTGACAATAATGAATTGTTTCTGTAATGTAGAATAACAGGGGCGGATGCATGGATCTTTTTTTTCGAGAGAGGGGACATTCTAAGACGTGATTTATCAGTCTTGACATTTCTTTGATAGATTAAGGGGGAACAGGGGGCTGCAGTGTAAAATTATTTGTCAACAATTTTTTTTTTTTTTTTTTTTTTGCTTTTTTAAACACATTTACATTAAGATATCCACTACAACATATATCATTTTCATGACTACTTTCTTACCTTGCAAGAGAGATATTTTGATAGGAATTATCCCCCTTTTCTGGCATTATGAATTATTTTAAAAATTTCAATTTTCTGCAATAATTATTTTATTTGATGGCATTTATTTGCAAATCATATTCATTAATTTTGAGAACGAAAACAAATTTCAAAATTGTTTACAACATTGGCTTTTTTACATAGCAATATTATAATTTTATCAATATATTGCTTAAATCAGCACTTCAAATTTTAAAGTTTTTGATTCTAAATTTGAACAAAATGTGATGACACATAAAAACTTGTCAATGATTTAAAAAAAAAAAAAATTCATATATCAACCTTAGCATGTGCTTTATAACTTATAAAATTTTCATGGCACCTTTCTTGGCATTTAAAAGAGATACTACAATTATAGGAATCACCCATACCCCTTATTCTGGAATTATAACCTTTTGTGACAATTTCTGTTTGGAACCATCAAAAAAGTAATGCATTACTTAGATTTATCAATTAACATGAACAGATCATTATCATAATATATATCTGATTATATTGACCGCTTATTATTTTGTACATTTACAATTCTAAAATTAAAAATGTTAAATTTTCACCAGCTCATGTTGTGATAAGTAATTTAGAGCCGTCAAGTACGGGAAAAAGATCTATCAAATCCAGTATGACGTCATAATGAATAAATGACATCATAGCATCATACAATCAAATCAAGTATGACGTCATAATAGAGTTAGCACATCAAAGCATCATTGCAGTGTTGTCACGTGACATGTGTCCTGTTCCCCTCATGATTTTAGTTCCGTCTAGAACGATTTTGGTCCCAGGTAAAATATTAATTGCATTTCCGGAGTGCAATCACGGTTCACAATCTTAAGAAAAATTTCAAATCCGTTTGCGAATATTATAAAAGATAATTAATGTATTTTGGATTTGAAAATTCTTTTTCACAGACCCTTCAAGAATGAAGTCAATATATTATCCTTATAGTCTGTCCCAAGATATTTATGCTGCACATTTGGACGATTTTTAATTAAAATACACATTCCTGTGAAAGAAGTGCAATTGAAATCGATAAAAGGGAAAATTTCCAAGATAACTTCATTCACACATTATCATTTTTCACTCGGAAAAGTCACAGGAACGAAAACAGATTTCCGACGAAGATTTAAAATGGGGAATGTTGACATCTTTTCTCCATTCTGAAGTAACTCGGAATACCTCGCACAATTTTTCACAACGTTATCATCCGGGCGTCTTCATCTCCTTAGCAATGGAAAATCCCCGTAGACTTTTTATTTTTAGCCGTGTATTGAAACCTGACAAGCTAGAGGGGGCGTTTCAAAGGGGAAATCTTGGGATTTTTTCATACTATTGAATGAACATCGTACGTATTAACCCAGAGGTATTTATAAATATCGAATAATTTGAAAAAATATGCGGCAAAAATATCTTAACAGACTATAGCTAATATATTTTTTTTCTTGTTCTTTCAATTTTTAACCTTAAATTGAAATTATATTATTCAAAATTGATTGACTTGATTGAAAAATGAAAAAGTTACAGTTTTTATTCCAAAAACTGTTTTTTCTGTCGAAGTATAATGTACCTTATTATACAGATGAAATACAAAAACATATGTTATAAACATATACCCATAATTGAACTTGTAAGAACTTTAAATGCCCAAAGAAAGATAACTGCATATCTTTATATTTAAATATATCGTTTATTTCTTGAAGAAAAGTTTTAAAAATTCATGTTTAAAAAAGTACTCATTTATGATTTAAAAATCTTGGTATGCCTATAGCTCTAATAATTATTATTCATTGTGCAAAGCGAGATAACTCTTGAAATTTAAATTTTTGAACTGTGATAAAGTTATCATTTTCAACCCCTTAAAACCCCTATAAGGAGTCAAAAAGTGGCCCCTCGGACCATAAGTTCTAAATTGTACTCTTTACTCTGAACTATTAACCGAAAAGATTTTGAAAATCAGATGAAAAATAAAAAAGTTACAGCTAAAAGGCTGTTTTTAATATTGACCCCTTGGGATCCTTTATTTTTCGGAATTTTTTTTCCAGGACCTTATCCGGTCTGCGCATTAGGACCCTTATTGCAAATATGAAATATAAAAGTATTTGCTTGAAAAGTGTTTGAGAAAACGTTACATGCGTGAATTCAGTTTAACATAGAAACTCCCATAGACGATTTTCATCGGCTCATAAAACCGGAAGTACTCAATACTTTTCAAAGAAACTTGGAATATATGTTAAGTTTCACAATCTTAACAATGTGTATGCGTCTTATGACATTCCTAAGGTTTTTTGAATTTTTTTGTGTTTTAATCCCCTCTTTTTTCAAGTTTGGGGCCTTAAATCTCAAAACTGGTAAAAGATAGAAACTCACCGCTACTGTACTTTTTATACATCTGGACAAGATGAATCTAATTCTAAAATTTGATTGAATTTGTTCTAGAAATAAAAACAATATGTTGATTCTTTTAATTTCTAGTATTTTGCTTGTGTAAACCGGAAGTAAAGGAACCGGAAGTCCAAAACAAGACATACGCGTGACATATAAAAATGCTTTTAGACCATTGCATAATTGTTTCCATATTCCTTTCCGTTTTCAAAAAATCGATGACGGAAATCTGTCGAGAAAAAGAATAATAATAACTAGACCTGTTTTTGTCTTCAACAAAAAGGTAGGGCTTTTCGACAGCCCTTTAAACCCCTGATTTAAATTCTTAATTTTTTTTCTAAAAAATTGGGTATGATAAAATGAGAACAAATGTCATAAACATATACCCACATATTAACATATCAGAAATTAAATGCCCAAAGAAAGACAACTCCAGAATTTTAAATCCAAATTTATCTTTTATTTCTTCAAGAAAAGTTTTAAAAATTTAAAACTTAGAAAGTACTCATTTCTAATTCAAGACTTTTGGTATGCCAATAGCTCTAATGCTAATCATTCATTGAGCAAAGCGGGGTAACTCTTGAATTTTTTTTTTTTTTGAATTGTGATAAACTTATCATTTTCAGGCCCTTAAAACCCCTATAAGGAGTCAAAAAGTGGCCCCTCGGACCATAATTTTTAAATTGTACTCTTTATTCTTAACTTATAACCGAAAAGATTTTGAAAATCGGAGTAAAAATAAAAAAGTTACAGCTAAAGGGCTGTTTTGAATATTGACCCCTTGGGATCCCTTATTTTTCGCAATTTTTTTTCCAGGACCTTTTCCGGTCTGCGCATTAGGTCTCTGATTTTAAATTTGAAATATAAATATATTTGCTTGAAAAGTGTTGGAGAAAACGTTACATGCGTGAATTCAATTTAACATAGAAACTCCCGTAGACGATTTTCATCGGCTCATAAAACCGGAAGTACCTACGTCTTTTCACCTAAACTTTGAATATATGCTCACTACTACAATCTCGACAATGTTTATGCGTCATATTACATGCCTAAGGTTTTTTGAATTTTTTTATTTTTTCATCCCCCCTTTTCTCAAGTTTGGGGCCTCAAATCTCAAAACTGGTAAGAGATAAACATTCAGACAATAATTTTTAAATTGTACTCTTTATTCTAAACTATTAACCAAACAGATTTTGAAAATCAGATGAAAACTAAAAAAGTTACAGCTAAAGGGCTGTTTTGAATATTGACACCTTCAGATCCCTTATTTTTCAAAATTTTTTTTCCCGGACCTTTTCAGGTCTGCGCATTAGGTCCCTGATTGTAAATATGAAATATAAAAATATTTGCTTGAAAAGTGTTTGAGAAAACGTTACATGCGTGAATTTAATTTAACATAGAAACTCCCATAGACAATTTTCATCGGATCATAAAACCGGAAGTACTTAATACTTTTCAATGAAACTTGAAAAATACCTTAATTACTTCTATTTGAACAATATTTAATCGTCTTATAACATTCTTAAGCTTTTCGTAATTTTTTGTTTTTTCATCCCCCCTTTTCTCAAGT
>WFKH01010931.1:25129418-25144487 GCA_016163765.1 Magallana hongkongensis | reverse complement strand
GAGTATGTATTAAACAAACGTATTTTTAAAAAACCTCTCAAGAGAGACCATCAGAACTCATTTACCTTCATCATGGCGAAATCCATTTAATAAGTATAATTTTGATGTAAATTAGCAATTTGTTATGAAAGACTCTCATTTGCATATATTTTTACTGCACTAATATACGCACATTTTATAATTATTTGTTCATTTATTTTATTCATCAATGTTGCCATGTGTTATTCATGATTTTTATTCTTATTTTCTAAACCATTTCCTTTCATTTCTGTTTTAGTTTTAAGCATTCAAACTGGTGCATTTTTATCGATTGTAGATTTTTTCGTTGTTTTTTTCAAATGTTCATGTTATAACTATCTTTTACAGGATTTAAAAAAATGTATTACAGAAAAATGAGCACTAAAATTTATTAGTTATACCGAAATGCATAACAGTATTCATAAAGCTAGAATCATCAAAAAGTTGAAAATGTTTCAACTCTCATAATAACTGTTTTGTGAAAGTAAATAAACTAAATTAAAACTCTAGCGTATATATATTTGAAAAAGAGTAAAAAATCATTTCCTTATTTCAATATAAAAAAAATCTATAGCAAATAGTTATTAGGTATAGGAAGTTTATGCATATATTATAGAAAATAACAAAGTATCGATATAGTTTTTGTGGTGTTTTAAAAGCCATGTATGTTGTGAGCTTTGTTTTTTGTATGTTCGTCCATGTTACGCCATCCTATGGCCTTACAGGAGATAACATTTGTGTGTATAATGAGATAATTAGGTAAGAGCCCACATAGTTATTGAAAGTAAAAAAAAATGTATTATTAAAGCTGTTTGGTCCGATTTTTTGGCTATTTTCGTATCAAATAAATTACCATACAAACTAATTGTCTTTTTTAAAAAAAAAGATAAAAATATTCGAAGTAAATACAAATTTATTCTGTATGTAAAAAAAACCCCAAAACAAATCTAATGCATTATGGATGAGTTATGAAAAGGGAACCGTTTGGTTTCGTCCTCGGTTGCTTGGTTATATGCATCGATTGTAAACACAACAAACTTCAGAAAGATTGGTTAAAATATGTACATATGTTTTTTTTTCATTTGCCAAAACTTTTTAAAAGCCGATTTCCATTATTTATAGCGAGTGCTAAAGTCGTAATACAATCATACCCGACTCGAAATTGGGGGAAAATGTTAATATAAAGCGAAATAACGCGTTACCCTTTTATGTAAAGTTTGTTTTGTAAACAAATGACCGGGAAAACTACTTTAATGGATTTATCATATACATACTAAATATAACCACCGTTTTACAGCATATAAAAATTAAATATAAAATCGGACCAAGCAGCTTTAAGTATTTTAACTGTTTAGCTTTTTGTCAACTACTTCGTATTTATCTGTCTTTTTATCCGTTGATATTGTTTTTCTTTTTACTTAATCTAGTGGAACATTTTCTTATAAACAATCACTTCAATATTCTTTTGATAATTCGCTTAAGGATTCTCGGGGGAGAATGTTTCAAACATACGATTTTCTTTAATTTTTTTCCAGTGAAAGGTCAACTTATGAGTAAACTATGTGCAAAATATAAAGTAAATTGACCGGATAGTTTATCTGTTTACCGCGCTCAAATTTCGGTCGTATGTCCGAATCATCTCCGACATTTTATACAGGATTATATTGAAAAAGGGGGTATTCATTTTCAATTAAATATGTAAAAAATTGCAAACATACGATTTTCTTTTAATTTTCAGCGATTGAAGAATAACGTATAAGTAAACTTTTTGCTAAATTTAAACGAAATTTACCGGATAGTTGTATGCTATCCGCGCCCTCATATTTTGCTCCTATAAACGTGTCTTGCCAGTCATTTTACATGTAGAATTGTTAAAATAAAAGGATGTTTACGAATCAAATTTAATTTTATTTGTAATAGATAAAAAAATACCTTTCCACTCACACAGAACATGAAAGGATCGGGCTATGTTTTTATTTGTTCAAATTATAATTTCAATTTTAGTTATTGACGCTGCAATGAAAAATGCACGACGTTTATTTTTGTCAATTGTTACGCCAAAGTCTCAACTGACGTCATCGTAAGACGTTGACTTCGATGTGGATAACGTCAATTTTGAAGAAGCGGCGAATTGATTAAAATACTTCTGAACATTTTTCTAAGGATTCATTTACCTAAAATAACTTTTATGATAAGTTTTTTTTTTCAGATAAAAACTTTACATGATAACCTGTATATTTTAACATTTTACTCTGCAATTGCGTTTTACGACAGTAATGCACAATAACCTGGGCAGAGGGCGAAAAATTTTAAACCCGCGACCGACCTTAAGTTAGGCATCTTAAAATTTCTTAATAATCCATGTTCAGCCCTCTAGCTTCTTCTGATATTACACTGGAATGGATGGGGATGATTGTGGATTCAAAATTATACACGTAATAGGAAATTTAGAGTTTGAATTACGTACAGTCAATTTATACGAGCTGTCTTGTATGTATTTCTAGAAATATTACAAGATGCTGTAGTAACTATGAAGACAAGAATAATAAATGTGTAGGTAGGTATGGGTTAACATAGCACAGACTAGATGTAATGAAATTATTTACCTATACAAAGCAATATTTTTTATATATAAGCATTTTGTTAAATCAAGTAAAGCAATAAATATTCTTTATTCATTTTGCGAAACAAAATACAATAAGAGATATACTAAAGAAAGTAATTTAGTTATTTTTTTTTTTACATTAGACAAGTAAACTTCATTACTTTTTTGATATTGCCAGAATGCAATCCCGGCTTTTTTGGAGCGAACTGCCTTCAAACATGTGGAAACAACTTTTACGGCATTTTATGCCGTAATACTTGTCACTGTGATGAAACACAATTCTGCAATCGAGAGTGTGGATGCTTAAACAGATTAGACTTCAGCAGTTTAAGTATGACAAATGACAGCTCCTTGTCGAAGAACGTAAAGTTATCGTATATTGCAGGGTCATGTCCAACTTCAACCGACGCAGTACCCACAAGTAAAAGTTTCACTTATTGCTTGATTTTTTTTTTTCACGTCAAATGGCTTACATCTGTTATTTTTCTACTTCATTTTCTTATAGTAACCGGTAACATTGTCACACGACCAAACCAAGGTTTGTGCATGTCATATCAATTTATCATATTAATTTTTAATACGTTCTACTATAAAAGACACCTGTGGTAACCTTTAATGATACAATATCCACAAGTGATGTACTGTTTTATTAGTTGTTAGAGTCTTGACCATTAATGATATAATTTTATCATTAACGAACTACGTGTATTTCATTAACCGTTCCCTAATGAAATTGTTTCAGATTTATATCATTAATGGCCAGATTCTATACCCACTTCTCACTTTTATAAAATGCAAAATAAGTACCACCTTGCACCTTGACCAACAATGATAAACATTTTGGATGTTGCATTAGAAGATGAATTTTCAACCTTAAATGATAAAATATATTGTTATATTTATAGGGTATATGGTGTATGTATGTTTTTATGACTAAGGCCTATACCTGATATATTATCATCACCATTACCACCTTAAGTGGAAGTAGTTGACCCTGATAAGTACTGCCCACACGGCAGGTGACTTCGATGTTTCTAAACAAAAGACTTAGAATTCATGTGAACATGTCTTCTAGAAACACAACGAGAATAGGTCTATCTATGAACTTTGTGTGCATATGATAAAAAAAACTTTTGTATTTAAGTATTTAATCAAGATAAAATGCTGAGTTAAATTGCTGAGTAAGAATGCGTCCGGGTTTGTTTTAAATCATAAAATGACATCAACGTTGTTTAACAATACGTGAATAATTATATACAATCGATTTTTTGGACGTCGTGCATACGTATATATTATTATAAAATGAAATAAGTGCAAAACTTTAAAGCAAGGATTCAAATCATGTCCTCTTAATCCAGTATTGGCAAACACCGAACAAGGAAGCTTTATACTTGTAAACAACAGCGTCGGACAGAACAAATAAATAAGTATTTTTTTCAGTACCCACTCCTTTACGGGGATGGTGATGGTGTTTAAAAGAATTTCAGAGGCAATTAAGCGACGATATTACTGTAATTTGACTGAAGAATTTTAAGGTTTATCAGTCCAAAACCAGCGACGAATCTTCTGAAATTAGAAAAGAATCCGATGCTTATTTTAAAAAAAAAGACGACGTCGGCGAATATTGCGATAGTGATAAATATCATCTTTTGTTTGAGAGTAGGACAGAAACGATGACTTATGACTTTGAAAATGCATCATTTGTCAGGGAAGCTTACATGTATTTCACCGGAGAAAGAGCTGATGCAAAAATTGGTTTTCATTCCACATAAGAATATTTAGAAGGCTGCTCAGATTTTGATTGTTTGATTGTTATGTTCATGAGAGTGATCAGAATGGCTTTTATTATGATGACCATAACGCTTACTTTGAAATATATAGAGATTTAGATGCATCTTAAGAACCTGCTTCAGAGAGTGAAATTACTGGCTCAAACATTGATAGTACTGCAAGGAAGGACATCTCATCAACATGGTTTTGCAAAGAGTACCAGAAACTATAAGCGTAAAGAAGCTGATACGCATATTTCGTAGAAACAGTTAGCTGGTTCTTGAGATTAGACAAATCTTGATGCCTTATGGTCTTGAATGGATCAATGCTTGGTTAGAACTCAACCAACTACAAAATGATTGGTACGTAGACAGGTATGTGTTTTTATTGGAATTATTTAAGTAAAGTTTCAAAATCTTAATACAATGTCTAGTGTACGAATTAAGTAAAGAAACTTAAAAGTATACAAAAAATACTTTATATGCTTGTCGAAAGTTTAATGTGTTAACTGCCAATTGTTTGACAGGTTTTTGTGTGTGTTTAAAGAAGACTAATCAAAAAATGCTTTATAGCTTATTTTTGAGGTTTCATTAAAAGAAACTGATTATAGTTTAATTGGGATATTTGATATTGTTTAATGCCAGCAGAATATGATCAACATAAGTAGATATGTTTAAGTTTTATCATCATTCAGTTTTTTGGTTTTTTTAAAGCAAGAAAAGTTTGGAAAACTGATACAAGAAATTCGGACTGCGATATCTTTAATAATTGATTAATCTAATAATAAAACCCTCATGTTTTTCATCGACATATTTAGATATAGTGCCCTTTATCAACTGTAATTCATATTTCAATGAGTTAAGTTATTTGTAATATTTTCACAATCTTAAGAAAATCTTAATTATAGTGTAAAATTTTGAAGGAATTTTTAAAATTAAAAAAAAAATCAAAAGCAACTATCTCAAAGAGTAGGCAATTGATCCAGATTTTTTAATGTGAAAATAACACTACAATCAAATGTCTATGACATATAATACATGTTTTTTTATATAATTCTCAGTGGTATTTATTTTTATTCTGTGTAAACGTCATCTTTATAAGTTTGCTGAACTATAACTACTTAAACAACAGTGACCATGCCAAGAAATAACAATCTGATTATATGGTATAAATATATGATGTCACTGAAGCAAACAAAATATCGTTCGTTTATTGCACACACGGAACCTCCAACTTTACAATAAAAAATATATATCTTCTTTTCTATTATTTAACTGTCAATCATGAAACTAAAATATTTATCCCTTGATATTTTTATTTACTTATCCCACGTTTCGTTAAATCCGCATATTTAAGATTCATTACAGTTCCACGTGATATTTTTTAACTCAAACGTGTTATGCTTTTCAAAAATATAGTTTTCCATCACATCATTTACCATATTTTTACTTTATCATTTAAGGTAGTAGACCTGTGAAATTAATTATTTGAAATATTTTTTTTTAAATTGTTTCTTAACTTCTTCTTAAAAAAAACTATAAGGTCAATTATTACTTACCATATTTGGTTTGAAGCATCCCTAGGATAAGCGGAATCTAAATTACGAAATATATGACTTTACCACCGCTGGGGCCTTATGAGTGGGGCCTAATATGCAATCAAAAAATCTTCTTCTCTACTCCCACACAAGTGAGAAAAAACTAAATGCATGGTTATAATATCTATGAAGCCCTCTACTAAAATTGTGAAATTCATGAGCCCTGGGTCTGGGGTTCAGGCCCTAAGGTGGGTCTAATGTGGTCATATAGAATTAGATATTAAATCTAAGAAAATCTTCTTCTCTACTCCCATACATATTTCATAACAACTAAATGCATAGTTATGATGTCCATGAATCCCTATACCTAAATTGTGAGATTCATATCCCCTTGGTCAGAGTTTTCAGGCCTAGGGTGGAGCCAACATGACAACATGTTGAAAATTAGTTAAATCTTAGAAAGTCTTCTTTAACCCCATATATATTTTTGAGAAAAACTAAATGCATGGTTATGATGTCCCTGAAGTCTTCTACCTTAATTGTGAAATTCATGACCCCTGGGTTAGGGGTTCAGGCCCTTGATAAGTGAAAATGTACAACATTGTATAATATCTTATGTACTTTTACAGTCATGTGAGACAAACTTAATGTACTGTTATTATGTCCATAATATCCTCTTCTTAAATTAAAAAATTCACTTCCAATGTGGGTGACAGGGGTTGAGGCTTTTTATTCGAGGAGGGCGGAGGGGGTGACAAATATAGCCATTTAGTGAACATCTATTTTTAGGCCACTTGAGTGTATTGTGTATCGTTGGTCATGTGTTGTCCGTTAACAATTTTACATTTTTAACTTCATCTTGAAAACCTTAATTTCCTGTGCATTGTATGCTTGTAGCAATAAACTGTTTGCATGTTGTGTGCATTATACATTAAATTGTGAACATTACAAAAGATTAACCATTATAGGGCAGCAGGTGTCTTTTTACCTTAAGTTTACAAGTGTTGGCCACTGAAGCTAGGGTTTAAATAATCTAAGAATCTAAGAATCCTCTAACTCCCCTCCCCCTTTAACGAATTGATGTTTGCAAAGAGCAAATAATAACAGTGAGGGTAGTATTCAGAGGAGTCTCGGATTAGGGTTTAGACTCCAAAATGAAGCTTAAAATGCAAATATGGGACTCTCTTACAGGTCCATCTAACGGCTATGGTACTCAGGTCACCGTCAAGGCCTGTAAGCCTCTTGTTGTGCAATTTAGCCATCCATCATTTAAAATGTATAACGTGTTCCTAACTCGGATACAACCATCAAAAGGGTTCAGACTTTATGCCCATTAAAGTCCAAGGTCATATTAAAAGATCAAAGGTCAAATTTAATGACGTCATCTAGGATTTTTATCAATTTTCACCTCCGTCAAATATACTTAAACACACACGATCAAATTTTCATTATTTTGATATATTTTAATTACGAGGTAATGATGACAATCATACTGTTAAGGTTTATTTAAATTTAAATTATACAAATTCTTTTTGAAGACCGTAAGGTGTTAATTTACAAGCGCTATTTTTATATTATATTACACCAAAAATTACCTAAAGTTACTTGTTAAAATTTATTTGTCTTTAAGTAACAAAAAGGTCTCCTGTATAAATAGAGCACAAACATCTGTAATATCTAAAAAGTAACATATTGCCATATCAAATTTCAATCACGATCAATGACTTTTTTACATTTTACACTCAACTGAAAGGAGGTTCAAATGACAGGTTTGAGGCGATGTGGGCAAAAAATGTGAGGTCGATTTTTTTCTTATTTAAAATATTTATAAATTTTATTTAAAGAACAAAGTATAAAATGTTCAGAAAAACTGAATTAAAGGAAAATTTTAGCTTGTCTGTTTTGTACTACCTTAAGGTTGCAAGACCATCCACTAATGCAACATCCAAATGTTTATCATTAGTGGTCAAGGTGGTACATATGTTGTATAAATTAAGGTTACTACAGACACCTACTTGTTCACAGAAACGTTTCTTAACATTTAAGGTCAATAGTTACCTGTATACTGAAAATTGTATAACCTATATTAACATATATGTTGCTGTACATATACATTAAAAGTTTTATATATATATAACTCGTGGTTTAAATTTCATAAACTGTAAGATAAACATTTTGCTCTGCATTCGGTGCGTGAGCATAAGCTTTTTACGTCATAACTTCAAGATTGTTGTAAATCCAATATAATCAACCTATTTATTTATATATCTCTTTGTTTATCACTGGTTTTTTCGTACATTTAATTGTAACAAATTATTTCAGAACTAGAAAATATATCGTCGTACTTTTCTATTGAGATCTTTCGTTCTTGAATGATAAGAATTTTTTTTGCGTGTTTGTCTTCGAATACAGGTTCAACTTCAGACAAAATATATTTTACGTTGGAATTCGTTATCGGAGCAGCCAGTGGCACTACTGTATGTTTTTTATTTGGAATAGGGCATATATCGGTAAGTATTTTAATGTTTTGGATGTATAATAAGCATTACTCGTTTGTTTTACTCCATAAACGTTCACATTACCTGAACTACTATATGCACACTATATGAACTACATGTAGTTACGAGGATGCCTGCTACAGCACACTGGCTCTCAGAGTGAACAATGAATCTGGTCGGGAACCGAGTACATCAAGACAGCTAGTCTACAATGATAATAATGTGTATGAACTTGCTTAGAACTTTGAACGTCAAAATGATGAGGGACAGTCACTAAGCGTGTTAATATCTAATTTGAGTGTATCAACTTAATGATTGAAAACTTCCTGGACGTTATACTTTAACATTTTGTATTGTGTAAGATTTTGTTAATCATTTATATCAAACAGGTATAATATATGTGCTTAATTACGATATAATCCACGCAAGGCCAGCTTTGAAAGAATTAAATAGACATCAATTGACGTATACAACTTAATATTATTTATTTTAGGCTTTGAATTAATGTTGATATTTTTAAAAACCATAGAAATTTAAATGTTGCTCAATAAATGAAACGCGCCAATTCGTACCTTCCATCAGCAATTTTAGTTTCCAGAGCAATTTCCAGAGGATGCTAGAAGCGAGATGTCATGGTGCAAATTAGATCGTAAATAGGGTGAGGTCACCATGCTTTGGAGACTTATATTTGACTATCTTCGTAGACAAATTTGTTGAACATTAATATACAAAAAGAAATTAAACCTTTTTTTATACATTTTGTTTTTCATTTAATTTTAAAGTTGAAAAGCCTTACTTAATACATGTAATAAATTAAAAAAATATTTGACTTTTACATTTTCAAGAAATGTTTAGAACAAAATGTTAAAATAAAGTCAGAGTAGCAATCATTAAAAAAGTGGAATCTGTATAATCAAGATTTTTTAAAAGTGCAATTTAAAAGGGTTCCTTTTTTCCCCATTTATATCGTCAAATCTTAATCAGTTTTTTTTTTTGGTCATTCTTTGCCATAAAATTAACTTCACAGTGATTGGTTCAACACCCACCATGCATCGTAAAATGTTCCGTTGGTTTTTTTTTTTTTTTTTTTGTATTATGTCATAAGACACATATTGACAATAAATTAATTTTTTTCTTTCTCAAAGCGTTCTAGATGTCGGTCTTTCATTTATATAAGGTTTCGTGTCACGGTAGGCGCTGGCACGATAAAAGCTCCTCTAGTGATAAATAGCTCTGAAGACGGAAACATAAGTGTAAAATTTTGATACTTCAGATTTGAGTAAATATAAATATCCATAGTTTTTATTCTTTGAAACTGTAAATCCTTCGTCATAAGATGTGAACATTTCTATTTCATTACTTTACTGTATGATTGTTTTAAAATGCTTGGTTAAGGACCTTCTATTTTTAAACTGAAACAGGATTCTTTTTAAATTTATTATTTAGCTCAAGTTTAATACAGGATATGTGCTATTTGACCTAAAAAAAATCTTTTGAACAAAAATAAATAAATACATAAAATCGTCTTAACTTACTGAAGTATAGAAATGCCTTCCTAATCAGTTTTCAAATACCTTTTCCTCTGTCTAATCTAAGTTTAAACTACTTGATTACACAGTGAGACATACACTATAGACCACATTGTTTATAATTTTGTATTTAACATCAAATGGTGGCCCCATATGGAGAAATGATGCACTCTTTTATTCATGAGCTATATACCACGCCCCTTACCAAAATGAAATGTTTTCTGCAAGTTTGCCGCATGTTTGCCGCAAGGTTGCTGCAAACAAATTTGTGTACATGTACCATAACAGTAAACCAGAAGTGTGCAGAAAATGCAGCTAGCAGCACACAGTATTCCACTTGCGGTTCATTGTGTGCCTCTAGAGGCACATTATGTATTTCTAGCGGCACATCAAATGATCTGAGGTACATGTGTGCCAGAAATACACCACAAATTTTTCTTAGATTTCTTTCATTTAAATACAGTGTGCCTGAAGTGTACCAGATATGTTTCTTATAGAATTTTAAAATGATTGTGTGTCAGAATTACACCACAAAATTTCCTAAGATTTCTTTCGAGATACTATAAATGTTCTGATTATATATTAAGTATTTGAAATAATTTAAGTTTTCTCATAGAATTACATTTTTCATGAAGACTTAATTATGTGAGAAAACTTAAATAATTTCAAATACTTATAAATAAATATAATCAGGACATTTATAGTTTACATAGATATAATAAATGGAACAACATCTTCACGAACAATCATGAATATTCAAACACCAATAATTAAATGTGTCATTTTTAATCTTTCCAAAAGAAGAAGATGCGATATTTTATACGAGTTCGTAGCTCAATAATTTTTTTAATTCCAAGAAGCATGTAAATTCATGACAAAAACAAAGGCTCAGTCATCAAATGGTTATTACTAGCTCCTAATTTTAATGTATAAATTCATTATTTTTAAATGCATTTTAGTAAATACATGGTCGGTTGTGTCTATCATAGTAGCAGATGTATACAAAAGTGCGTGTGTTCCCGC
The DNA here is from genome assembly GCA_016163765.1 of Magallana hongkongensis. Classification (NCBI taxonomy): domain Eukaryota; kingdom Metazoa; phylum Mollusca; class Bivalvia; order Ostreida; family Ostreidae; genus Magallana; species Magallana hongkongensis. Next base: position 25,133,507 of record WFKH01010931.1, on the reverse strand, counting down.
ACAATGAAAGATGTGAGCAAACGACGCAGTCAGGTGAAGGTTGGACCCCTCTATTTTGGAACCTTTGTTGTTTATATGTAAAAGGCATCACTGTAGCACACATTTGATTTCAATTCATTCAAAGACGTTATGAATCTGTTTCGTGAACAACCCTTGAGAACTGTCACTAATGCATTAGCCTAGAAGTGGTTGAAACTCCGACAGTTACGCTCAGACTTTCGAAGAGTCCGCTATTGTTTATGAGGTGTCGAGTCAATTCGTCGCCGTTACAAAATGCATACTGAACTTCAACATGTCAGAAACTTAATGTTGAGTTAAAATGAAAACAATACTTACAATAATAAATGCAAAATTATAAAACTAGAGTATAATATTAATTTTTTTTTAATTTGAATCATTTAAAAAGTTCCAAAGCCCGAGGGTTAAAAAACGGAGGGGTTGAAATTTAACAGACACAACTCGTGTAAACTGAACAATAAACTCGTACGTTCATTCAATTTTAGTGGCTAAACTCTGAATATAAAATAATGAAAACTTTAGGAGCTTAAATTCAGTATTTTTTAAAGTAATTATTTCATTATGATTAACTTATGTTTTTATAAACCAAATACGAAAGTCTCAGTTTATCAGAATAAGCAGCCGACGTGTTGTTTTGATTCTATACGTCATTTCCGCCTAATGATTACGCACTTTTGAAAAAAGCAGACAGATCTTCAACATATGCTAGCTATGGAACATTCAAGAGTCAAGATAATGCAAAAGATGTAGTTCAGAGTAATGATAAAGAAGGTAGAAAATATATGTTGAAATCACCTTTAAGTTAAAATATGAAGAGCTTTGTTAAAAGAAGATGTATTATACATGTAATTTCAAAAATTTATATATTTTTTATAGCACAAGAGGAAAATGGCGGTGAGATGAGGAATCGATCACTGCACCACCAGAAAAAAGGCATCATCGTAGACTGGTGAGACTATGTAAGCAAATTAGATGAAACAATATTAAATTGAATGTAGTTTAATGCAGAAGTGTCCATTTTTTAAAACTTGTATTATCATTAGTACATCAAAACTATAGATACAATTATAGGATTAGTATAGGTGAACACAGAGTATTTTTTTCCAGGAGACATTATCTAAATACTGATTTCAATGTGCATGAATTCTATGCAAGTAATTTATCTTTTGAACAGTTACTTGTTGATGTTGGAAAAGTGACCTCACCAAATTATGAGAAGTTGATGGACAAATTTGAAGTGGTCCAGATGAAACGAAAGTGGTTTACAGAAATTCTGGGCAAATGCAAGGGCAAAGGATGCTCTTTTACCATTAAGAAATTCAAGGATAGGCTTTTTAACTGGGGGATTTGATTTAAAAAAAACCAGTTTTGTTCCCAAAAACAAGTTATTTGATGTATGTAATTAGAAATATGCATCATGGAGAGTGCATCTGAATTGAATATACAAATAATATTAATTCTTTTAGACGGCAGGTTTCACTGAGGCAGCTTGCTCATAATATATGCCACGCTGCAGTATTTAATACATTCCCCTGTGTCTGCATGACTATGAAGTGGAAGGGAAACTCAATATTTATTTGCAAGCCCAACGGATACTTCTATTTTTCTCTTTTTATTGAGATTTATTTACTACTTTGCTTTTTCATATATTTCGATTTTGAATGCATGATATGGAAAACAAAGTTTGTTTAATATGATCAATAAGAACGATACGAAATAGTAACGATCGGCTCCACGGTCGATTTAAAACAAAATGAACGTTTTCTTTTTCAGACCACGAAATGAGGAAGAAGTCAAACTTAAATAGACCTAAAATGCAGTGGCGGACATCCGCAAAAGAACGATCTCTCTGCTTAAAATCGCCGCTTGTCAGTCCAACAATTACTTCATACGGCATTCAAAAAGTATAAAAGGAAAGTATTTAAGGTTCCAGTAGAAACAATTCGCATGAAATGCCAACAGATATCTCAATAGATATCACATTCAAGTAGGTATTACAGATTCTGAAAGTCATAGTTTCATTGCAATAATAAATTTGATATTTAGACCATTTACTTCAAGATTTAACCGTTGTTATTTTTTCTCATTTATAGTATACAGTCTACTAGTGTCATATCTCAAGTAAAACTTAAGTTTCTTTTTAAAATGTTTATAAATAGTTTCACTTTAATTTCAGAGATCATCATTTTGATACACAACTTCGGAAAAAAACGCGTTTGTGGAAAGCGTAAGGAGGGAACAGTCCTGACAAAGCGAAATTCGTTACAGAAGGGATCTCTGGGTATTCGCTGGGAAAAAGCACGCTGTAATCAATCAATAATCTTACCAACTGTCAAATTGGAATTATTGTAATTGCATGTTGCATGTAAAAAAATTGCGCAAATTCATGTAAAATATGAGTCTAAAATAAATTGCTACAAACTTTATTATAGAAAATCATTGATAATTTCTAACAGAACAGGTAAGATCTGAATGTAAATAAACAGAACTAATTGCAAGTAATAACGTAAGTTTACATCTCCATTTACTTTAATGAAGAGTTTATATTCCGGAGCAATAAATGAACAAAATGTCAGATTCAGATTGATTTGCACTTTCTTATATGTCGATATAGGTTTGTTCGATGCCAAAAACGATCTACCACAAGGGCATCTGTGCATTTTTTCGCCAGTATAGGTTGTCATATGATCCTTACGCTCCTGTTTTTTTCTTGACGACAGCCCACAAATATGACATTTGAACCGGGTGTCTCCATGGCTTTTCATGTGTCAATTCAAATCTGCTTTTATTGCAATTTTTTCCTCCGTGATCAAATGCAAATAACACTGTGCCGGATAATTATGCCAGTGCCAAGGCGGCATTTTTGCACTTGCGTAAGATGCAATTTTGTAAAAATCCATACATACGAAATCTTAGACAATTGCCTAGAGAGTGTATAACCACTTTTGTATTTATGCTCTCACCTGAGAGTTGAGATATTTACCTTTAAAAAATAATATCCCATAGGAAAATAGTAATTTCCATAGGAGAAATAATATTCCTACAGGAAATATTGAAAATCCTATAGAATTTTCTAAATATTCTACAGGAATTATATTTCCTATAGGTAAGAATATTTACCTACAGGAATTCAATTTAGACAAGTAGTTCTCCTATAGGAAGTTAAGATTTCCTATCGGATTTTAAAATCCTATGGGAGTTTTGTTCAAATCCTATCGGAATTTAAGTTCTTATAGAAAGTTCTTTTATTCTGGTAAGAAAATTATTTTTTATAGGAAAATTATGATCCTGTAGGAATTAAATTTTTAAAGGTAAATATCTCACCTGACAGGTGAGATACATTAATGACATAGTGTTTTATCAATGGTTTATCATATGGAATATTTGAATTTTTCGATACATTCAGCTTAGACGGGTGCAAAATGCCACCTTACCATAAGTATCCGGCAAAGTGTTACCAGTGAAAAAAATGTTTTGGTAACTACAGCATTGCGCGGGATATCATCTAGTGATTATTTAAACAAATACTGTGAAACCTTCAAAGAGCCACTGCAAAATAAGGGGAAAAATAGGAGTGTCTAGAAGCAGATCATGGACTAGCAAAAAAACTTGCATATTCAAAACAAAGTTAATCAAGCACTTTGTTTTGCATAATCATTTGGTCTGGGATTCACAGATATAAAAGTAATTGATAAAAATGGAAACTCTTATGATTTAATGGATGAATCCAGATCTGTTTCAAACTTCTATGAGTGTTTGCCTGGAACTGAAAAAGAAAAGGTGAAAAGTCTCCTATATATTGAGATACATTCGGTATATCAGACGAGGCATACCATCAAATAGCAATTTAAAATGGGGGTCTTGTAATATCACACTAAGTAAAATAGTGTAGACATTCCATAAATGGCATGTGCCATAGTGGATGTGCTAATCAGAAATATTAAAGAAAATTCGTTAAATTTAGATCAGCGGTAAAATATCGAGAAATCACAGAAGTCATCAAAGCATTTATTTGCAAATGCCTTTCAAAGTTGTGGGGTTTCTTTCTCCGTATGAAAAAGTACTTCCTTA
>WFKH01010931.1:25070428-25126513 GCA_016163765.1 Magallana hongkongensis | reverse complement strand
AACCAAAATTAAAATTTACCATGACATTTAGGGAGTGGTATCCCTTTCTGTTGACATAATCTGGCTCATTTTCAGTAGGCGTTTGAATCCTGATGAAAGTGCCATCTACACACCCTAGCACATTTGGAAATCCTACAATTTCAAAAATTCATTATGAATACCAGTATTAGAGTTAATTTCTGATTAATAGTCATTTATTACATTTCCTAACATGCAACTACATGTATGCATTTACATGACACATATGATATGTTTATTTTGAACAAATGACAAAAAATGATCTGAATGAACTGAAATTAGGCCTTTTATAAAGATATTTTTGCTGTTACCCCCCCCCCCCTCTTCATTGAAGAAAAAAAATCATGCACACACATTTACAATATATTTACACATAATATGAATGGTAAAAAAATTACAATACCTTTTTAATATTGAAAATCTTTTTAAGAAATTGTCAGAAAAAGTTTACATTAAACTCTTTAACAAAATGTTGGGGCTGAAAAGTATGAACCGAAATGCCTATAGGCTGAAACGTATGGACCTTATCAAAAGGGGGCGCTATTGTTTGTCTACAATGTGAAGGTCGCGTTTTGTTTACAGTGGATATCATGGACGAAGTCGGGAGAATTCTTACCTGCGATGGCATGAAATTTCCTTTTTACATTTAAGGCCTCTTGTCCGGTTGGAAAGCGGATGAATCTTCCGGCAGCGTCGGCGATGGCAGAGGCCATTCTCCGGATACATCGTCCAGCCGTGGCCTTCGAAACGTGCACTGCATCTCCAATAAGCTGGTGGAATGCCCCAGTGGCCACAAACCTGAGAAACACCAGCAGCTGAATCATAGGTGGTAGAGCCATTGACCTCCTCGTTCCATGACTCACCGTGTCGGCTATCATATCACATATAAATATGATGGTCGGTCGCCGAAAACGATATCTCTCAAAGAGCTCGTCGTCTGTCCGCATCTCCAACGGATTAAGACGGTCTCGAAAAACCCGAGGATGAGGGAGCCGCCTTCTTTGACCATCATTTCTTCGCAAAAACCCAACAAGTGCCGCCATTTTGAACTTGCTTAGTAACAATCTTTATACTTAAGTCTGCCTAATAGCAGTCTTAAAATTTAAGACAATATTTCAGACTTAACTCTAAGTCATTTTTTTGTGATCCGCTTTAAGAACAATCTTAAAATTTAAGTGCAAATTTATTGACTTAAGTCTGACTTAAGATTTAAGACAGTTTCATGATCCCGGAGCCTGGCTCCGGGATCATGAAACTGTCTTAAATTTAAGTTAGAATTTTGTCTTAAATCTAAGATTTAGACTTAGTTAAGATTGCTTACTTAAGTGGATCACAAAACGATCTAAGAAAAAACTTAGCTAAGATTAGTCTTAGCTCATACAGTGTAATACGTCATAGTGACTCACGCGATTTTTCGACCGAATTTGTTAAAAGTGGAATTCTTCTTCGTTTAAAGATTCCTATCAGTAACATCGTAAACATTATCATATATCACAAAGTTATAAAATTATATTTAAAAGATGCTTCTGTACACACAAATATTAGTATAGGTTCTTAGTGGGTAACATGTAATTATTCCGACGTGTTTACACACTTTCACTTTAACAAAGGGAAATAACTTCAATAGCAAGTCCACAAAGAAAAAAACCTAGAATATAAATAGAAAACACGAGGACGAGGGAGCCGCCTTCTTTGCTGACCATTTCTTATTAAAAATTCAACGAGTGTTGTTATTTAGTAACAAGCTTTATACTTAAGTCTGCCTGATAGCAGTCTTAATATTTAAGACAATATTTCACACCTAACCCTAAGTCATTTTTTTGTAATTCACTTTAAGAACAATCTTAAAATTTAAGTGCAAATTTATTGACTTAAGTCTGACTTAAGACTTAAGACAGTTTCATGATCCCGGAGCCAGGTTAAGTTTTCTTGCATAATTTGATCCTGAATCTAACAATTTTTGCTTTCAATGTTGTCGATTGCCACAAAATAAAAAGGAAAATGGTACATGATACCCATGTTGCACCATTGACTAAACCTGTGTAATTTCTGGGACTATATAATATATTGACATACAAACATCATGAAATGTTTCAACTCTAACAATAAATAAATTTACGCAATTCAACCTGTTTAAGCTTTTATACATGCATGTATTTGTAGCATCTAGTTTTATGATTGTTCCATAACACATTATCATGTAAAACCCGATTATTGTAGAGTATTTAATATTGCACTAAATTGCTTCTTGCTTTTTTATGTACATACGTAATGACATTACGATCGGCAGTTGTCCTGCTGGTATTTCAAGCCGAAAGCTGAAATGAAATATCTCTTGTTAAGCATCTTAAGACATTACAAAATTATATGTGATAACAGTGTATTTTTAACAGGGCTTTTTGTGGGGTTTTTAAATATTTTACAGTGTTTTTGACTGTGATAACTACGGAAGCGTATTAGTGCCACATTGACACTTTTTTATGTTCTGTTTTTCACACTTTACTGTAAAATTTACACTTGAAGGTATAAAAATTTCACTTAATGTGTAAATTTAATACTTTTGTATGTAAAATGTAACACCTTAATGGGCAAAATTTATACTTTGTTGTGTAAAACTCACACTTTAATCTCTTTTATTTATCTTGTGGCACTAATACGCTTCCGTAGATAACCCTACGGATCAAATTTGTAAAGTCCAATACATCTCAACAATAACGCAAATGACGTTTCTTAGGGTGCAAGCGGTATTTGCATAATTATACCAAATGAAAATAATGTAAAAATGTCAATAATTTAACTGAACAATTGGTAAAAATTATTTAAATATGGGTGAGATCAAATCCATTATGAAGCCATTAGGGCTTTATTAGATTTAAACACCCCGATGGTATTCGAATTACTAAACTTTGTAAATATATGCTTGTTCCGGAAATATTTAAAGGAGCATGGTCACCATTTTGGTCAAAATTCATTTTTCCGTTTTAATGTTTACAATTCATTCGTAAAGCATTTATAACAGTCAACCAAAATTTTAGTGTCATTCGTCGAGTTACAAGCAATATACAAAGCTCACAGTTATGTGTTATGTAAACAGCTCAGGTCATGCTTTTGTTTACATTTTGAATGTTAAAAGAAAATTCCAGGTTTAGACCCCAAATAAGTGTGACAAACGCTAGAAACTGTTTAATTATGTTTAAAGGGGCATGATCACGATTTTAGTCAAAATCTATTTTTATTTTTTTTATTATTTACAATGCTTTAATAATGCATTTCTAATAATCAAATGAAATTTGAGAGTCAGTCGTAGAGTTATAAGCTAGATACAGGGCTCGTGTACAATTCTTTGTCATGTAAACAAGGCTTGTGCCATGTTTTTGTTTACATAAGGTTCAATATACTGGTAAAAAATCTTTTTCAAGCTGATTTGTCAATCTTCTTATTCATTTTAAGCATAAATATACAGTTTCTTACTTTTAATAGATTTATATTAGGTATAAAACTGGCATTTTCACTTCAACATTCAAAATGTAAATAAAAGCTTTGTTTACGTAGCAAAGAATTGTAAACTCTGTAATTCGCTTATAACTCAACGAGTTATAAACTTTTACACACTAATTGATTTAGGAAGTTAATGCATAATATATAATGTGTTAACAATACTGTTAACATGATTTTGATATAATTGTCTGTGTGGTATTGTTATCGTCATGGAAATTGCGGTCTTTTGTTTGTTTGTGTTTGTTCTCGTCCCACCTATCTACACTCTTCAGGGAGAAAATATTTGTATAAAACTACTACTACTGAAAGGTAAGGTCACATTTTCTAGATATAAATTGTACAGTATTTGATTCACTGTTATATAATGTGTTGTAAATTTGTGTCCTAATATATTAGTTGACTGGAAGGTTTGTGTGTTCTTCCATAGTAACCTGTAGGTTCTCATATATGTATTTTATTTACTTTTTTAGGGCCGGTGGGATTTTTATAGTATTACTGAGTTTATATTTTCTCGGTTCTGTCATGCAAAAGCACACTTGATTTAAAAATGATTTGATTAAGTTAAATGAAATTTCAAAACTTAAGCTGTAGATGAACATTTTAAAAAAAAAATGCTGGTTTTATTCTTTTTGAGGATGATGATTCCGATGCCCCTCTTCGTAATTATATCACATATTTTATAAATTCTAAAACATTTTTATTATTTTTTGTTATAAATTGTGTAGACAATCCTGTTCTTGCATAAGCCTAATGCTTAAAGGTTTTAAAAGAGATTCTGCTTAGGGTGGAATCTTACACTAATCTTTTATTTTATGGATCGTTAAAGTATCATTTTATTGCCTTACATTTCTTCTCTATAAAATACGTTTCTTTATTATATTTTATCAATTTGTTTGAAAAATATGAACAAAAGTTGATTTTAATAAATAATTTTTTACTTAAAAAATCAAAACGTCTTGATGACATTACGGGACATGATATGTTAGATATTAATATCATGCATTCTTTTCTCGCCAAATTTTAAAATCTGCAGTGTGTTACTTGCAACTAAAACAGACATCGATTTTCCACTATATCAAAAAACAATTTTTTAAATCGTATAATAAAATAATTAAGGACATATTTTCTTTTCTAATCTACGAAATCATTTTTTCAGAAAGGATATTTTAACGATCCATAAGATAAAACTTGGGTGCAGCATTCCACCTTAAATAGGTTAAAATAATGTATCATATAAAAATGTTTATAATTTAGTACTACTATCGTTTTATAGTCGTAAATGCATACATAATATTAGTTCAGCAGATAATTTCATTTTATTTCTGCCTTCCAAATCATACACTCTCTGAGTGGAATGGGTCATTAATATATTTTTTAAAAACTTTGAAATAGAATTGTACCTCTTGATGATGTTAAATAGCAAGAAAGATGGAATTGAGGCAAATATCATGTTTTGACAGATCTAACGCACATTAATGTTATATATGCGAAACATATATGACTAACTATGATGTTTATTTTTTTTTAAATTTTATCCGAAGGGGAGAACTTATAAGAAAGCCAATATGTTGTAAGGACTATGAAGAAAAAAGTGATATGTGCGTAGGTAGGTATTAAATAATACTGTACATTGGAATGTAATTTGTTGTAATCATTCCTTTTATTTTATCTAATTAATAGTGATTTCTTAACATAATTATGGTTTAACAACAATTCAACAATTCTATAAAAACAATTTAAAACATGATGACACAACAAATTATCATACGGATACATTTATGTAAAATGATTTGGTTGTTTTTGTTTTAATGTAACAATGCATGGCGCATTAAAAACATAAATTAACAAAGCATTAACTTAAGCAAATCTTCAAATAAATAGAGTTTTTATTACAAATCACTTATATTGTTAAATGTTTTTAGAATGCAGTCCCGGATTTTATGAAATGAACTGTACCAAGAGTTGTCAAGAAAATCATTATGGAAGAAAATGCTGGACAAAATGCAGCTGTAATGAAACGCAAATCTGTCATCCCGTGTGTGGATGTTTGCAGAGATTGGCCTCCAAAAATTCATATAATGATACTATCTTATTACAGAACAAAGCTTTTTCATCTTATGCAGAGAAATGTCCTACTACATTATATAGTAGATCCACAACTACAGGTCTGGTTTACTACTCATTTCGTAAGTAAATGATACCGGGTATTCCTCGGAAATTTTAACAAATGAATCTTATTTTCCCATGAATTTTATTCTTACAGCAATAAATTCAGTAATTGTCACAAACTCGTGTTTGTTATTTCAGATATCTCTTAGTTTCGTAGTACCTCTTACATGAAACCTTTTTTTTTATTCATTTGTTAGTTGAAATAACAATGTAAACAGATTGACTGGAGCCGTTATTACTTTCATATTAGTTTTTATATTACGTAAATATTTCGTATTGCGCTCGTCCTTTTGATGGAAATTTTTCCCTATGGGATCACAAGTCTACTAAACAATGGTTTGGATTCCTGTCCTAAATTTCATTGCCTGCTGATAATACTAAGAGTAAGCAAAACGGTTTTTTTTAATTTCTGTTTTTCAAAATTGAAACACGCAACCTTCAACGTCGATACAAATCCATTTTGCTTTTTTAGGCTGCATATTACTTATGTGTTAACATTATCAAAATTAAAACACGCAACCTTCAACGTCGATACAAATCCATTTTGCTTTTTTAGGCTGCAGTTGGTAAGAGAAAAGCGAGTTAAGGGTATGTGGTTGCTTCTATTACATAACATGCATATCAGTGCAACTTTACATACACTTAACCACCAAGAAAGGAATGACACTTTTAAAAGATTTAATGTTTTACTATACTTTGGTATTTTTCAAATTTCTGCATAATATTAGGTTCATGAGAATATGAAGAAGCACCAAGGGTTCAGGAAAACCCAATCAGACATAAAGAGTATTCAGAGCATTTGTATGGTAAATGTACATGTAGTAACATGTACGAGAGGTCTGAAACAGGAAACTGACACTCAGAGTGAAAAGTTACCTGGTAGGAAACTTTACATCAAAGAACCAGTCATCATGGTGGTGAACAACAACCTCTTATACACATTTCTATCATGATAACAGCAATTATATGATTTTTAAGTTCGTAGTCGTTATTTTTTTTTCTTGATTTGTGTTAATTTAATATCAAAACGTTCTATCAAAATATATTATTGTTAGGTTATTTAAATTTTGATAATATTTATCCTGATGTTCTGTCAAACGTTAACAATTAAAAGATTTATCTACATGAATTAGTAGGGTCCAATAATAGTGTATAGACAAGAAAGAGGGTTTTACTGTTACTTGTTTATGACAGTTTATGTGTTATAAAATGTTAATAGGTGCAACTGCATTACATATATAAATACAAGAACACTTAGTTATTGCAAAGTTTAAGAGGCTGGGGAAACAATTTTTTCAGTTAAACCTTACATAAGGAAGAATCAGTTCTCTGAATCTCAATTGATACTCGACCTTTGACTTTATCATTGAAATGCCATTAAAAACAAACAAGGACAAATAAAATGGAAAAAATAATGATCTTAAATCATAACCATGCCCCTTTAAGGAGATTTGAAACGCCTCCAGGTTTCTTTTTTAAAACAAACATTACAATTTACTATAACTTCTTAGATTTGTTTCAACAATTTCGAGTCTAACAGGTTGCACAATAGGTTTAAGTGTAAATACTGATCTACAAGTTTCGAAAAATTTGTTTTGAATTACATTTTTAAAACTTAATACGATATTTTTAATTGCGTTTCATTGTTAAATACTTGAAAATTTTAAAACGGCAATTATATTTTGAATACGATGTTTATTCATCCATTTTGATATCTCAAAATGTGCTCTACATCATTAATGAAATATCATCATGAAATGAAATAAACCTCATCTCTTTTCACCAAATTTAAAACCTGACAAAACGCCCCGGTCTATTTTCAAGATAAGAGAATATTTATATAATGGTGGATAAAACTTAGATGACAGATTTATGGTCCCTGAAATAATATACCATATCAATTAATGGTCCATAAAATTCTAAAGAGTATTCACGAGTGACTATCAAAACCAATTTAAATCTTGTAACGAATGAAATATTTCCATATTTTCTAAAACGTCAAACGCAAGAGTTATCATGAGATTTAGTTTATAAACCTTTTTGTCTTGTTTGTAGAGAAGAACATTATGTACCTATATCAAAAGTTTTCTGTCGATAAAACAATGCAGATGCAAAAATATTTATAATTTCTTCTTATAACATTATATCTTAATTTTTAATATGTATTTTCAAATACTCACATATTGTTATTGTCCTATCATTATTTTATTTCAATAAAATTTAAGTTTGAATTGAACCATATAATCATCTTAAAATAAAATGACAACTAAACAAGTTTGTATTATTGGTCAATTGGTATATTTTGTTCTCTAAAGAATGGTTCAAAATCGAAATGTACCTCCGGAAAACATGTTTATCAACAGATGAAACAAAATGAAACATCAAAATCTTAATCCTTATCAGAGCAACAAACGTCACTGGTACATGATTTTCATTCGGATGAGGACTGATACGATGGTAATGAAATATTCATATTTATATCATGTACAAATACAGTCTCAGTGAGTTTAACATTTATAGAAAATTAATGTACATAATAACTACATGCCACACATATCTATTTTGACTTTTGTGTGCTGCAGTTGGGGATCCGGAGAGGAAACGGGGTTGTCGATAATTATTCAATGTGTTCAACTGCTTCTTTGACAAACATAGGAATTACATGTATGATGCAACTTTACACCCAATTTACCACAAAGCACTGAAAATAACAATAAGTAATATAGGTAAAACATCTTTAATAGTATTATCAAATTCAGCAGAAGGTCACGACAAAAGTGGTGTACGATTAAGAAAACCCATCAATGATTCAGGAAAACAAAGTGAACATGAAGAGTCACGAAAGGCTTTGTATGGTGAAAGTAGTTACAAAAAGGCCTGCTAAAGAATACTGACGCTAAGAATGAACAATTAGGCATGAAATTATGATAAACAAGAGTACCAGTCTTTAAGATGATGAACACCACTATGCTTGTTCATTTCTAACATGGGTTAAGCAAGTGAAATACTGAAAACTAAATATGTATTAGAGCTCTGCTCTACGGAAGTCTTATAGTGATCAGCCTATTTGTCCTTTGTCCGTCAGACACCACTTGTCCGGGGCATATTTTTTCTCCTCTTTGCCTAGTCTGGCTCATACTTTACCCACAGAGTGCCTTTGGGTAAAGAGTGTGTAGTGACCTTGAAACAACTTTCTTGGTCAAAGGTTAAGGTCAAAGCAGATCTTTGTCTAAAATTTTTGTCCGGTATATTCTCTCCTCTTGTTTCATACTTAATCCACAGAGGTCATCGGATAAAGAATGTGCAGTGAACTTGAACCGTGTTTCTAGATCAAAGGTTAGCGTCCCATCAGAATCACTGTACACAACATATATCCTTTATCCTTAATCCTATTTTGTTCATACTTTATATATTTAGTTCTTATGGGTAAAGGGTGTGCAGTGACCGTATTTTGAGGTAAATGGCTAACATCATTCCAAATATCTTTTAATTCAAGTAAATTTTCTCCATCTGACTTAATCTTGCTCTGATATTACCATAACAATCACTTTATCCGTTGTTACAAGGACCTAGATTATACCTGTAAGACCTATTGATATGTGCATACGTATTATGTCTAGAAAAACAGAAAAACTCAGTTATGGCAAAGTATAAGAGACTGAGGTTAAAAACATCAATTAAACTTTGAATCATCGTTAATTAAAAATTTGTATTTGGTCATGACGTTATGATAGAGCTTTTCAATATAATAAAATCGTATATAATTCATATCATACGCTGAATTCCAATCATTTTGTTTGGTAATGTATTATTTGGATTATTGGCTATTCTTCAATTATATTTTCAATAAATTGAATTTGATATAGGATTATGTAACAAACACTGGGAATATAGAATTTGAATAAACAAGGCATCTGTATTTTTTAAACAATATTTCAATAATGGTATGATCTGTATTATTGACCTTTTTGATCCGAATGGTAATTTCGTAACTTATGAATCAATTATTAACTCAAACGTAAAAACTAATTATGTAGAGTATTTAGGACTAAGAAAAGCAATTTTTGAATATATTGCGATACATAATATGACACAAATAAGACAAAATATTCAGCGATATATACCAATGCCCCTAAAAGTGTTTTACAAAAATAAAAAAGGATATAAAGATATGTACAATATACTTATTAGAGAAAAGAAAAAGGAAATTACATCTATAATAATATGGAGAGAAAAAGGATATGATATAAATGAATTTGACTGGGAAAATATTTTTGATCTTCCATTTAAAGTTACTCTTGAATCAAAACTCCAATGGAGGCAATATCAAATATTGCACAGAATATTTCCTACGAATAATTATCTCTATAAAATAAAGCTTAAAGACTCTCCTCTACGAAACTTCTGTAAATTAAACATTGAAACAATAGAACATTTATTTACAGAATGTCCTGAATACAGTGATATATGGTTAGAATTGAAGAGCTGTTTTTAACAAAATACAATATTTCTATTGTTTTTAATAAAAGTAGAATACTTTTTGGTAAATATAACAATAAATTATTTTACAGAGCTCAAAACTTGTTGATACTTATTGTAAAACAACACATTTTTTCATGAAAATTCAAATCTGTCCAAAAACGTCACTTTTTAGTTTAAGTAAAATAATTGCTGACAGATTTCTTGTTTAGAAATTTATGCTGTTAAAAACTGCAAATATTCAGAATATGAAAGAGATTGGAAAGCAATTTATGAATTACTGTAGGTAGCATATACATTAGCTATTATAGTAACTAGGAACTCAATATCCATTACAATTATAATGATAAGCAAAATCTAAATAGCTGTTTTATGTTTGATGTACATGATGTGATTGCCTGTCTGTCTTTTTCTCTTTTTTCTTTCTGTCTCTCTTATATACATGTAACTCTTTTACAAAATATTATTATATATTTATTTTTTGTGTGTACCAATTCCATATATAAGTGAAATTGTAGAAGAGATTCAATAAATATTTTGGGGAAAAACGCTGGGAATGTAAAAATCATTATTGATTGTTACATGTCATAATTTTTGAATGATTACATATGATCTTATCGGGGACACAAATTAATGTTCGAGATTTTAAAAAAAAGACTATCCATTGTATATATTCCAAATTCGCTCTATCTGTTTTTTTTTGTTTTATATAGAAAAAAACTTGTATCAACTTGAGCCATTGAAAATATTACTATATCATATGGTCGATCGATTAAATTTTTTCCGTAAAAATCACTAAAAAGCATTAGTTTTATTCATTGATATTCATTTTCAAATACATTTATTTCATAATTTTTCACGATTTTTTACGATTGTTGGAGGCTAGATGGTTAACAAATTACATGTACCCATTAGATTAACCTTTAAAATATATTAACGAACATCAATGCAAATCACAATGTTTTATGTACGTTATTTATTTTTAAGATAAAAATTTTTAAACACTTGTAAAAAGGATGCAACCAGCCATGTTGCCTGTTGCTATTTGGCAGATTTTCGGGGGGGGGGGGGGGGGGGTCTTGGCCATTCCGCCTCACAGATTGGTAAGAAAATATCTTTAGAAGCGAAAATGCAAATCTGATCGAGAATCATTAACATAAATGCATCGCAATTTTTTTTTTCATTTTTGCTAATTAAAAGCTTTACTTCAAACACAATGAAATCGATGTAATAAAGAATTTTATTGACTTCCCTAAAGGTATATATGCCGTTTTTAACGGCATTTTTGCAATGTTGAAAACCAGACCCAAATTTTGCCAGCATGACTAGATATATGAAAAAGAAGCTTATAGAAAATTTTGCATTTTTTTTTAGAAATATTAACAAGGTACTAGCCATAATTTGAAAATGAATAAAGGAGATTTACCTAGTATGCATATTCATAAACGATTAACGTTTGAGGTGGATTTGCGCACGTGCGCGGGAATAGTTATTTAGAATAGCAGCATGCAGAATGGGGCAATATGACAGGTTTGTTTACATTTGTTTTAATTCATATAACCAGGTTTGTGTGCTGTTACCAGAAAAATATCAGATATTGTCATCTGCATTTTATGAAGACAATCGATGAGAGCTCTTTTGCAATTGACCATTATTTTATCATAATGGAAGGTCAAAATTATCCCGTCTGGGGCCCTTCGACTCAAAACATATACAATTTATAGACTTTAAGTATTCGAGTGATAGGTACACAAGTTTTATCATATTCAGACAATGAATATCGTATCATACACATAAGCTTCTTCTCCTTTATGAGTAAATATCTTACTAAACAACGAAAACACACCGCTGCGCGACCCTCCTGTCTATAACAAGAAACCGGCAAGCCCATAGTTACTTAAACACGAAGTTTCTAAAACGTGTCCACCGCTCAAAGTGATCTTCAATATAGATTCTCATTTTACAACGTTTTCTGTCAAACTGTTTCTTTCTTTTCTCTTCGAACGCGTTATTACACTGCCAACGGACCGACCACATTTCCGCGTCGACCTCTTGTGTACGTTCTAAAATGAGCTTGTCAAATCACATTCTAATGAATATTTCAACATGTGGGTTTATTGACCGGCCCGGTCAAAAAATAAATAAATTCGAATTTATATTAATTTATATATAATTTATATAAAATACTTTTAAATGTGTTTAAACTGTATAATTTGGAGAAAGTTATTAACTTTTGTTATTTTTGTTTCTTAATGAAAAAATGAAAACATTTCTTTCGTTTAAAATTTTCATTTAAAACGGCAAATATACCTTTAACTTTATCCTTCAAATGTACATAATTCTAATCACTTCTCTAGATTAACAAATCAATTTCTTTTTTAGAATAAATAAGAGAGGTGTTTTTATGCGGATAGTAAAAAGCCTAGTCTGCTTGACTTTGGGTTCGCTTAACGGGTAATTGACAGTGGATCTCGATCGAACGAAAATATTTTAAAAATTACTTTTATCTGTATTGTTTAGCTTTCAATTTATCAACTTTAATTGTTTTACATAAATTATAAATACATAGCTCATTGATGTACTAAAATATGTTTGATTTTGATTTTGCGTGGATTATGTCGTGATCGTTCAGAACTCCAGCTGCACTGAGAACACGGATCCCACGGGTGGACACAAACTTCTATGGCACGCCAAATTCACAAAAATTAGCTAATCAAAGTTTCAGAGTCGACAAACTAGGTTTAACGGTTGTAAACTATAGTTTACTGACAGAAAACTATAATAGTTAACGACGTTAATCTATATTTCACATCTGTAAACCATAGTTAACGGGATCATCTACATTGTATGTTTCAGAAGTGTAAAACTATAATCAACCATTTGCGATTGCAAAACATAGTTTATCTAATAAATATTGTGAAACTATGAATAGCAACTCTTAACTACAGTTAACGAATGTAAGTTATAGTTTACAGATGTAAATCTATATTTATCAGCAAAATCTATTGTTGACGTTATTTGCATTCTAAGTTCATACATTTCCAAACACTAATCTAGAGTGATTATTAAGACTAATTTGAATTTATAAAGACTTTTAAATGTGTATGTACGTGTCATGAATTTGTGAATTGGAAATTACAGTACAGACCAGACCCAACCTAACACCAGAGCAGACCCCAACTAAACCCCGAGTTTACTTTCGGGGTAATACTCGGGGTTTTCTCGGTGTCTGCTTTTTAAGAATTTGCGTAAACTCAGGGTTTACTTTGGGTTTACTCGAGGTTAGCTTTCGGGGTCCACTTTATGAACTAAAGTGTGAAGCAGATCCTTCTTTTATCTTATCATCTTACCGCCTGTAAGTTCTGTTCCTTGTATATTCCAAATACAAATTTAGCGTCTGATTTCAGGGGTCTACTTCTGATCAGGGTTTACTCTCTGTGTCCACTCTGGGTCTACTGTGAGTTTACTTTGGGTTTACTCGGTGTTAACTCTGGGTCTGCTCTAGCAAACCCGGAGTAAACCCAGAGCAGACGCCGAAAGTAAACCCAGGGTTAAGTTGGGGTCTACTTTCTGTTAGGTTGGGTCTGATCGGTGTTTTAAGTTTCCTGTTTCAATATTCAAAACTTTCAAATAGAGCTAATGGATTTAGGAAGTTAATGCATATGTATAACGCGTTATTAATACTGTTAACATAATTTTGGTATTGTATGTGGTATTTTCATTGGCATGGAGGTTGCGATTTTTTGTTTGTTAATGTTTGTTGTCATCTTGCCTACTTGCACTCTTGAAGGGGAAAATATTTGTCAAAAGAATGTGACAACGGAAAGGTTAAGTCTTATATTCTAAATATTAATTGTGAAGAATTTGATTCATTGTTATACATATTGTAAATTGATAGTCTTTTATTTTTTATTCAACCTGTTTGTTTTTTCGTTCTTTCTTTTCTATCTAAACCTCTCAGGGCTTGATCTTAAAACACTAATTTATTATTTCAATATAAAATTCTAACAAATCCTCCACTGCAATAATGTTCTAATGTCAATATTTATCTTTCGGATACATGATTTTATTAAAGGTACTATTGCAAATAACAAAAGATTTGACCTATAGGGCCGATATTGGTTTCTGTCTTTACAAAAAGCGTATCAATATCCGTTACACTTACACTTGATTTTAGGCCATACACAGCAAATTCTTAGGTTCTAGTTCTCATAATGTATAGTGTTTGAAAAAAAAGTTTCACAATCGTTGTCCGAGCAGTATGAGTTATAAACGTTTTATTTAAATTTTGTTTTCAGTTTACATTCTATAATACTTTACATGTTCTTTATATGCATTTATTTCCAACCAAGGATATATTAGCAACTATAGAAAGTCTCCCATGACGCAATTTCAAAGGTCGCAAACCCTTTGACTCCCTGCGACAAATAATGCACGTCACCTTAGTTTTTCCAACAGAAATAACAGAAAGAGTGATGTTTGTAGATGTAGACTGAAGGATTTTTATGAGGCGTTCGAACACTATCATCATTCACTGTACATTCAACTGAACTCTTTTCCTTATTAACAGTATTAATATGTATGAGGGGACGTACCTGATGCCGGAAAACTCTAACTGACCCACCACCAATTTTTCTAATCTATTAACCTTCCTCCTGCATTTTGGCTGAAAATGTCACCAATTCACACGTTCTTTGCAAAGAACGAACTTTATCTACTTTGCAGTACTTCTCCACAATGGTGACATTTCCTATTGATGTTCTGGAAAGGCAAACGCAACAGTTTTTGCCCGGCATGATTTTTTTACGTGGCACCTGTCTCGAGTAACACAGAGTGAATGATTCTTGTCCTCAAACAAAGCGTGCTTACACTAGGGTATAATTCCGGTTGATTTCATATACATGTAGTGAAGTATATACTTTTCCATCGATATCTTTAATTCAAAGAGCAAATGTGCATTTAAGGAAGAAGATCGAAATCAAATATACAAAATGCACAATTCTGCATTAAAAAAGAGTGTTTATAAATGCCGTTAATTTAAAAAAAAAGAAAAGTATGAACACAGATGGAATCGAACCAGGGCGTAAAAACATCACGTGTGACTTAGCCAGCGCTTTAACCTACTCAACTATGGACTTTCACTGTTAGATGAAAATATAGTCCACTCTGATAGAAATCAGTTTCCGAATTTTTTGTCGTTTTTTTTGCAAAAAAAAAAGGGTGCCCCTAAAAGAATTCTACTTTAATTTATTCCTTTGAACAAAACCTGTCAAAATATCTAAGATTTTTTTTAGGGTCAGGCCTGTCCTGAAGGATATCTAGGCTAAAAACCATGCAAAAATATACCATTTTACTGAGAAAATGCTGTTTTAGCAAACTTTGAAGAATAATAATAAAATTAAAAGAGCAATATGATAGGTTCAAAATGCAATTTCGAAAAATTTAAAAATATGTACGATAGAAAATAACAAAAAAACTTTGATTTTCAAAAGTGATTTTTTTCCGGGAAATCCATCTCCCCTATAGGTAAATTATTTTGCTATTTGCAATAGTACCTTAATGACACTTTTTTATACTCTATTCATAAGAATTATATGCCTAGGGTTGCACTCAAAACTTCCTCATAGTTTTGTACAGATGTTCACAACCGTCTGATGATGGTTCCTGATATTTTCATTTTGATTTTATTAACTACAAAATTTTAAAGATGTTTAAGTTTACTTTATAGTGGCTCTTTCAGTTAAGATTACTTTCTAAAAAATTCAAAACTGAACTAATTTATGAAAATGGTTTTGCTGGTTTTAACTTATACAGATGATGATGATGGTGACGATGATGACGATGATTATCAATATTATCATGATAACGCCCCATCCTCTTTATTGAATTGCATTCTATTTGAACTTACAACAATTAATGTCAGTAAATAATGTATGTTGTGCAATAGAATAATGCTTATAATGCTAAAATAAAATAATGTAGTGTTCTTAATATTCTTTTTGTGGGCGTAAATACTATCATAATGCTGGTTCAACATCATTTCTTTTAATTCTACATTGTAAATGATGGAAAACAAACAGAAAATACATTTTTAGTTGTTAATGTGCAGAAGTGTACATGGATATATATTTCTAGTTGGACAAATCAAGCTTGCATTTAGCACTAGTGACGTTTACGTTTATTCTAAAATTTTTGTTCATTTATTTATATTCATTATTTTTTATCAAAATGGAGAACTTGAAACAAAAAAGATATGCTGTAAGGATTTTGAAGAAAAGAATGATAAGTGTGTTTTTCTTTTTCACAAAACAACCTATTTATTTATTTATTCATCTATTTATTATCATCAACGCAGATCAGAGTTCGAAAATTCACACTTCTGGAGGTCGTTTCAGATATATATTTCTTTTGGAAGTACATGCACCCATACACACGTATATATGTAGTATTTACAACATTTCCATGCCTAGTTTGTTCTGCAATCGATCAACCAAAAACTGAATTACTTTTTTATGTTACGTCAATTTTTCGTATTGCGCTTATCCTTTTTGTGAAAATCTTTTTCGATAAGAGCACATATGTAATAAACAACTGTTTGGATCACTCTCCTCGGCATTCCCTGCAGATTCATAAAATTTGCCGATAGTTAATACAAAGAGTGCACTTATGGTGCAAAGTGAAAAAATAAAGATTCATGTTAAGCATAATTTTTTATCTCACATCATCTATTGATATTTAAACCAAAAGAATTAACAAGTTTTAGCGCTGAATTTAGGCTTTACAACATAATAGACCTAAACCGACATTCGTGATTTTATATAGAAAATCGAGGACGGGCATTCATTTCAAATCCATTGTTTACCGTCAGCCTAACCGTGTACAAAATTGTGGAAAAGACTAAAGACACATTATACATTTAGAAAACTCCTGTGAAAGTAAGAAGTTTGTACAACAGTAGGCTCGTACTTAAAAAAGGAAAAATGTATGAAAATTTCAAGGTTTTTCCCATAGCAAGCAAGAGCTATGGAATAAATTATTTCAAATAGTCACGTGGGTACTATCCAGGTAAACGTTTGTCAAATGTGCTCACTGTAAAACAATGACACGCTTTAAATCGCTTTCCATCGACTTCGTATGGTCAGAAATGTTTGTTTGATCACTATGCTAATATGCCACTTTAAAGCTTTATTCGGGGGGTTTTTTCCAGACATAAAATAACGCATAAAGTATAATTCAGCAAACGCGACAATTGATCCACCAACAGAATAATGTCAATTTAAATGATTTAAATAGAAACAATTCAAATAGGTTAGATATGATTTTTCCGGATTTAGGCATTTAAAAATCCTCAATTGTTTTTAAAATGTATGCTAATTTTGGTCAAGTTAATCGTGCATTTAAATCAGAAGTATTCATCAGTGCTTAAAATTACGGAAAAAGCAAATTGTTGATATTTTCTACATAAAAACAGCACTGAAAAAGGGCCCATTTTCTATAGCTTAAGTGCACTTATTCTTTAAAACAAATTTTTATCATAACTTTAAAGGTAAAATTTCTAAATGTACATAAACTATTCACAGACTATATAGTTCTATTTCCCTTATGATTTTTCAAAATAAATATTATTATGAAACTCTAAATCTTCATTATTAATGATGATATTCATCTAAACAATATTGGGTTTGATTCGTTGTAATGTTTTGATTAGTTCCTTATAGACTGGTCCAAAACGCACCCCGTTACAACAAATTTAACTCTGTATTAAATCTTTTAGTCTTTTAAATCGTTTTTGAGGAGAGAAATAAATACAAACTATTCCACTTAAACATAGATTTTAACCTAACCCAAAGACTGTTCCCATAATGATTCCATCACTAGCGAAAGTACTCAGTCCGTCCATTTGGCGAGGATTCCTGAAATAGAAACTTGAAGTTTACTATTTTAATTACCTACACGTGTTGGATTCATTAGATCTAATGAGGTCGCCTATGAATTTATATATATATATATATATATATATATATATATATATATATATATATGATGACTATCACAACCAGCATATTGCACAGACTTGTCCGAATTATCTCGACAGTCGATTTGAGCATTTCGTCAAAGCAAATATCATCAATATACTGTTCGATCGCGAGGGAATATATTAAAAAAACTACATTCAAATGCATTTTTATCTTATAATTTATCACCTTTTTTTCAATTTATTATACTTATGTATACATCGCTCATTGATGTTATATTCTCTTATGAGTTTGACTTTGCGTGAGTTATTTCGTGATGGATCAGAATTTTAGCTACATTGAGAGCAGGAACAGGGACCCCACGGGTGAACGTCAGAATTCAAGGTAGTCGTAGTAAAATTCACATATATGGAAATATTGACAGTTTCTTCTATATTACGTGCTGATAATAACGCCAATTTATTTTTTTCTACTTATTTATAATAATAATAATCACAAAAAAAAAATCCAAGAGTGATGTAAATGTAAACAGCTTTTTGATAAACTTGCATTGCAAATTCCAAATTACCCCCTTCTGCCATAATTTCAAACTGGATTTTTTTTTTTGGTCACCTCTTTGGTCTTTTTTTCAAAATTTATTTTGTTTAATTTTTATTTAATTTTTTTTTTTTTTGGGGGGGGGGGATACATGACAATTCTAGTTAAGGCCTGTCACACCAGAATGCATAAGTTCAGTGTTATCACGGCGTTAAAGTTTCTGAAATAGTCAGGAGACGGCAGGAAAATTTCAAGAAATTGTACAATTTTTCGTAAAATTTTTCAATGAAAATATGTCATGGCGTTCTAACGAGGCCAAAACGTTTTTTACAGATCTCCCGCAGTGTGTAGCTGCGTTTCAACAGAGTTCTACCGCCCGATTAACTGCCCTCCGACTGAGTGTTAGTGACGTGCTTAGAGACAATATTGTGACGCAGTGACATTCCAAAAGCTTCAGTGTCTATTAGCTTACATCAGCAACTGTACTCGGCAATGCTGGTATCGGACAGCCATGACTGTACCTGCACGCTCTTGTTAAAGTCGGAATATCAGAGCAGGGTTCCCGGATTGTTATAAAATATTTTTTTATATTCATAGATAGCACAAATGACTGCGAAAGGTTTCTGTGCAAGGGCACTCGACTTATCACCGCGTCGACACTGCGACTGTTTGCGTTCTTGAGCGAACTAACAGAGCTGTAGTAGCGTCGCCGAAGACCTTACATCGCAACTACGGGATCCCACTTCGTTTCTTCTGCATTTTTTCAGAACACTGAGCCACGACGCGCACGTTGTGCATGCTCAAAGTAAGCGCCGTCTAAATGCGGTCTAAGCGACCCTATGACCCAAATGAAAATGCCGCTGCGTTTATGCGCCGCTGTAGAGGACTCTAATGTGCGCATTCCGGTGTTTTGTATTTTTCATGGACGCAGCAGGATCGCCTTTAAGGACGCAGCCCCGGTCTAAATACATTGTAAGCCAAAAATACATTTAAGCAAAACTATATCAAGGTACATTGCAAAAACAGGAAATCCTACGGCGAAAACAAGTGTTAGAAATAGAAAAATTAACCGTTAACAATTCAAGTTAACGAGTATAAATATTCTTAATAAATATTTAGATGATTAATATAATTTATGTCAATCAATATGAATAACCCATTGTTATCATTTACCATACATGTATCACTTTCGTTGCTAATTAACTTTTATGTTTCGATTCTTATTAGCACAATGCAATCCAACTTTTAAAAATATGTTTTAAGATATATTGATATTTTTTTGTTTTGGTAGTATCAACATTTTTGGCAAAATGAATATAGTTGGCATGATCAGAGACATAAATAACAGTGATTGGCAACTGATCGAAATCTCGCGAAATCTCGCGGTCCCTATTGTAAAGTATTCCCAGTTTCAATCAGTATATCTTTCTAATAAACAATTATATCGAAATATAAACAGCTAAAAGCTATTACCAAAACATTCAAAATATTATATTTTCATGAGTTTATGTCTTATTAACAATATTAAAAGAGGAGTTTTAGGAGGCAGTTGGCTACCCGTCGTCCGAGATTTCACCGATGTTTTATAGCTGGCCAATATATTTTCTATATATTAATCTTATTTTTCAATTTTTTGTTTCAAAAATGTCTAAAACCTATGCACATTTTTCATAAAAACAATATACTTTTGGTTTAAGATCATTATCTCGGTTTATTAATATGTAGTTCTCAAAGTAAGGTTGGTCCCGTAACATTTTTCAAAACAAAACACGCTAATGCCGGAGTTGCCAATCTCTGTTATTTATGTCTCTGGCATGATTTAACATTACGGTTTTAAAGCTCATAGAAAATGCCTTATATTAACAATCAAAGAATATTGCTAGGTTTATAAATGAAATAAACGAAATAAATTCTTTATTTACAAAATAATGTTTTTAAATGCTACTGTCAAAAGACTACCACGATTCTAAAAAGCAATAAAAACTGGAAAACTTATGGAAAAGGTATATCTCAAGATGATTGACTTATAACCCCTATATTAGTGTAACGTTATTATGATATTAATGGTTCATGTATATTCAAATTGTAGTCTCGACTTTAAAGACCAATTGGAATCTGGTTATGACTTTGATATGTACGTTTCATTATTATTTGAATATTGAATTAAATTTCCTGTTTTAATATTCAAATTATCAAAACGGCTATTGGATTTAGGAAGTTAATGTATATGTATAATGCGTAATTAATACTGTCAACATAAATTTGATATAGTTTGTGTGGTATTTTTATTGGCATGGATGTTGCGATAATTTGTTTGTTTATGTTGGTTGTGGTCTCACCTACTTGCACTCTTGAAGGGGATCATATCTGTTTAAAGAGTGAGACAACGGAAAGGTAAAGTCTTGTTTTCTAAATATTAACTGCAGATAATTTAATTCAATGTTATACGTATAGTGAATTCGTAGTCTTTTATATCAATACTGATTGTTCTTCCGTTTCTATCTAGACCATTGGGGCTTGATGGTAAAGACTATTATTTTAAAATAAAATTCTGACAAATGTTTATCATCATTTAAAGTTCAATACCAATATTTATTTATTTTATGGATTCATAGTATTAATTAAAATACCCCTTTTAACTCATCACTCATGAGAATTATTTGTCAGGAGTTGCACTCAAAACTCTTTAATGGATTGATCTAAGATTTATTCAAAAAAATGTTCACAATCGTGTGAAGATGGCTTCTCATATTTTCATGTCGATTTCACTATTGGCAAAATTTACAGATGTTTAAGTTTTTATCCTTTTTTTTTGGGGGGGGGATGGGTTCTGTCAATAAAAATGACTTTAATTTCCCAAAATGTCAAAACTGTACTAGTTCATGATCAATTGTTTCCTGATCTTAAAATAAACAGATGATGAGAAGGAGGAGAATGATGATGATGAGGATGATGATGATGATGATAATGATTATCAATATTTTCATGATAACGTCACTACTTTTAATTTAATTTGAATAATACAACGATTAGAACAACAAATAGTAAATAATACAGTTTGTTACACAATAGACCAATGCTTTTAAAAAACGATAAAATAAAATACTGTACTATTCCGGATATTCTTTTTGTATGTGTAAATACTATTACAATGCTAGCTCAACACATTATTTCTTTTAATACTACATTGTAAAAGATATTCTCCTTGCATGGAAAACAAACATAGATTATACTTCTCTGTTGTTAATCTGCAGAAGTATACATGGAGAAATATTCCTAGATATTCTAGTCGGACAGATCAAGCTTCTATTTAATTTTAGCAGTATTTACATTTTTTTCTAAAAGTGTTGTTCATTTATTTTGATTTATTTTTCTCATCAAAAGTGGAGAACTGGAAACAAAAAAGACATGCTGTTGGAACTTTGAAGAAAAGAATGATAGGTGTGTAGGTAGGTACATGTGTTAGATGAATGATACCTTTTGAGCAACATATTTTATTATAAACTTGCCAAATGCTTAATTAATATTGTGAAGTGTAAATACTGGTTCTAATATTTGAGATGCAATTTTAAGCAAAGTATATTTTAAGGACTATCTCTTTAACTATAAATATTGTCTAAAATAATAACAAGATAATCTACTAATTGAATTAAAACATATTAACAGAAGGAATCATTAGACGAAAGATATTACTGTAAAATATCAAATCTAAACAATACAAATTCATTACTGTGAGTGACATATCTTAATGGTACGGTGATATTGAAATGACGACCTTTACCATAACCAAAATAATTCTTTTACTATCTTATAGCAGTTCACTGCACTTGTTAAATGCTTTCAGAATGCAGTCCCGGCTTTCGGGGATGGAACTGTACTGCCATGTGTCCAGAGAATTATTATGGAAGAAAATGCTGGACAAAATGCAGCTGTAATGAAACGCAAATTTGTCATCCTGTGTGTGGATGCTTGCAGAGATTGGCCTTGTATAATTCAAATATGACAAAGAATGGTTCGAGTATCATTTTAGAGAACTTGACGTCTTCATCTTATGCAGAGGAGTGTCCTACTACAAAAGATGTGTTATCCACAAGCACATATCTGATCTACCGCAATCATTATTTATTCGCAGGTTATATCAGAATTACTGTTAATTTTTATGAATAACTTTCATTATTTCTTTTTCACAAAGCACCTATTCATTTATTGTCACAAAAGCAAATCAGGAAAATTGATAATAGTGATTGTCGTTTCAGACTTCAGAATATATATATATATATTGTAGTACATATACCTATATACATATATATAGCTAGTATTTGCAACATATTCATGCCTAATTTGTTTTACAATCGATCAACCAAAACTTGAAATACCTACTTATGTTACGTCAATTTTTCGTATTGCGCTCGTCTTTTTTATGAAAATCTTTTTCGATGAGAAAACATATCTAATGAACAACTGTTTGAATCACTCTTATCGGCATTGCCTGCACATTCATAATGCTGCCGATAGTTTAAATTGTACGTGTGCGAATTCAAATTTAAAACTGCTTTTTGTTATATCTTCAAACATTATAATTCTATATGTACCTAACCTGTTCACAGACTGAATCGTTATATTTTCGTTACAATTTCTCAAAATAAGAATTATTTTGAGACTCTTATTCTTTTTAAAAAATAAAATCCTTCTAAACAAGTATGGGTTTGATCCGTTCTAATGTTATGATTAGTACCTTGATAATAAGGCCACAGTGCACCCTGTTACAACAGGTTTGTCAATAAATGAATCAAATGTTAAAATTACATTCCTAATTGGAGCAGCAAGTGCCATTGGTGTGTTTTTGTTCGTAATGAGACTCATTAATCGGTAATTATTTTTTTTAATGTATTTTCTTTGATTTTTTATGTACATTTATAGTATCAACCTGAAATGCATTGTTTATTTCCCATTATAGGCTTCACATAAAGAGAAAAAAGGCAGGTTGTAAATTATAATTTTATTTCTTCTCTTGCCTTCAGACACAATAATGAATATGAATTACAATGCAACAATATATCAATCAATCACAGAGCATTGCAAATAATGAAAATGTTTTTAACAAGTATTTTTGTTTTCAAATTTTCACAGAATGTCGCGTTCATCATAAAATGGTGTATGATTTAGGAGATACATCAAGGATTCGGGAAAACCTAAGTGTATGTGAAGAGCCAGCAGAGCCTGAGTCGTCGTCAATAATAGTTTCATCTATATTTAAAAATAAAGACTTTTTGCAAATAAACTACAAAATGCCTGCACCAGAGTAACTGCTTATACCATTGGTATTTAAACACGTGTTAGATGATGTCCGTAAGCTATAAGTGAATTTTATCTCTTAAGTAATTATTGTGAAATTATTTAAAAACCTACTTTCATTTTCGATAAACCAGCCCGAAATAGCAAAAATGAGAGTAACACACTTTGGCGGATCCAAGTCAGTGGGAGGTAGCATCAAAATATATTCTTACATTGAAATAATATCGAATGATTACATAAAGAGTGAATATATTTATTAGGGACTTACTTAGAGTATACAAAGACGTTAAGTTTTGACAAATGTTAAATAAATAAAATATGGCAATTCGTTTCTTGAATGCGCGATTTTAGTTTTGATGGGTAGACGCTCGCAAAGCACGACCTCTGGTGAGAGAATTGGATAGAACGTTCCAGAACGGGGTAACCAAGAACGCGGGTTGACTAATTAACGTAATGGCGAAAAGTGTAGGACGAGTTCATCATGCATCGCGGGCAGATACCTTGGATCGGAAACCTATGATTAATTAAAAAAATTAATAAATAACATGGATTAATTTGATGATATTTAATTTTTGATGGAAAGAGCTATCCAGAACGGGTGTCCAGGAATGCGGGTAGACTAATTAACGTCATGGCGGAAAGTGTAGGGTTTAACCATTGGGCAGATACGGTGCTTTATATTTGACAACTTTGGTTTAAATAAGGCATATGGATAATAATGCCAACACTAGCGTTTTTAAATTTTACAAATTTTTATACCGCAACAGATTGGTAGTAAACCTTATACATTAATTTGTAAACAATTAACAGATTGTGTTCTACAGTGTACGTCTATATTGATAAATTAAACGGGAAAGTTGAATAAATGAAACGGGAAAGTTGAATGGGGGGGGGGGGAGCGCTCTCCAATTATTTTTTCAAAGCATTTTTTTTTCTGAAATCAAATTCTTATTTGGAACAGTGATTAAAATTATACTGTAATTTGACCTGTAGTACAAAATTTAGAGATACGACGCACTAAATACCTACTCGGTGTTTGAAATAAAATATAAGTTTTTTTTTTTTTATTTATTTCGCAGTCAACTGCAACAAAAAGAATTAAGGCCACGTACATGTATATTTCATTCACTTCAGTTTAGAGTTTTCACCCATGTTCGCTCCTCTAAATATCCAGCCACGCAGTAAATTGGGATGAAACTTCAATTGCGCTTGCGTAATTTGGAATTTTTTGAAGGAATTAGATAGTCAGTATCTTATTATTAGTTCAAATTAGTTGAAAAATCCAGAATTAATGTTAATGTTTTAAAAATGCTAAATAAGCTCATAAAAGTACAGTTATTCTGAATTACAAAAAAATGTGATATATTCCTACGCCAGTGTTCCGCAAAAAATATAGTCCTTGTTAGAATCTAAACTTTGATTACTATCTCTATGCTAAGTTGTATAATAGTAAGAAAGAAAGAAAAATATAATCTTTTAATCACCTTTAATCTTGATTTAATGAACATTTAATCAAATTTACATTTGACAAGTCGAAAACCAGATAAGGTGTTATTCAAGAATAGAGATATAAGAGAAGCAACCATTAGGAAAAATAAAATTTAAAAAAATATTAATAATTATAAGGAATTATTTTGTACTAATACTCATGAAAAACAGGTGGCTAAAAACAGGGTAAGTGCTGATTTACAATCTGTAAAAATCAAATAAAAATTTGTAATTGTTAAATGATTATTTCATTAAAATCCGAGACGAAATACATCAAAACCATTGAATACATTTAGGATCGTTCAAATGCGATGTCGTCATTTTGATCCGTAAGTCGATTGAATTTCGGACATAATTTGTTATCAATCGAATTTCGAATTTTAATTTTATTTGAGTGGTCACAAAGAACGATTATAATCAAAGCTTAATGATGTTTTAACAAAGTGGCTGGAGTGTCATTGCAACGTGTGTCAGCACATTTAAGCACCTTTGATTGCTATCATGAATAGCCCTTAAAGTTAGTTTGCAATGATTTCAACAATGATGTGAGAAAAAGTTCGAAAAATCAAAGAATAATTATTCAATACTTTTACAAAGTAAATTTGTTCATTGTAAGACAAGTTACATTATTTAGATTATCAATGAAAATATCTGCACGTAATTTTGTGTAAAGTTTTTCATTGTAAAACAAGTTACAATATTTGATCGAAATAAAATTATACATGGTTAGAAAGCGATGACTTTTGCTCAAATCAATTTCACCATGAAGTTAAATGTAAGCTTAGTAGTGTATACTTTATATTATTCTCAATGCTTCTATGTCCGTGATGATTTAGTTGTCTAAGCTTTTTGGAAACACTACTCTGATTGATTTATTTTTTCGTCAAAATTTATTCACAGAGCTTATTTTAAAGAATTTTAAGTTTAAAACGATGTGAGACAGCATCGTTGAATTGTGACTGTTTCGGGTTGTTTTTTTTTTTTTGGTTTTTTTTCGAGGGGGGAGTGCAGGTAGTATTTGGGGGTTTTTTCTTCTGGTATTACCCATGTTTGCGTTTGAGACAATCTAAAAGTATTAGAGTATGTATTAAACAAACGTATTTTTAAAAAACCTCTCAAGAGAGACCATCAGAACTCATTTACCTTCATCATGGCAAAATCCATTTAATAAGTATAATTTTGCTGTAAATTAGCAATTTGTTAAGAAAGACTCTCATTTGCATATATTTTTACTGCACTAATATACGCACATTTTATAATTTTATAATTATTTAGTCATTTATTTTATTCATCAATCTGTCATGCGTTATTCGTGATTTTTATTCTTTCATTATAAATTATTTCATTTCATTTCTGTTTCAGTTTAAGCATTCAAACTTGGATATTTTTGTCGATTGTAGATTATCAAAAAATGTATTACAGAAAAATGAACACTAAAAATTATTGGTTATACCGAAATGCATAACAGTATTCATAAAGCTAGAATCATCAAAAAATTAAAAATATTTCAACTCTCATAGTAACTGTTGTTTGAAAGTAAATAAACTGAATTAAAACTCTGGGGTATAAATATTTGAAATAGGGTTAAAAATCATTTCCTTGTTTCAATATAAAAAAAAAATTCTATAGCAAATAATTATTAGGTATAGGAAGTTTATGCATACATCATAAAAGATAACAAAGTATCGATATAGTTTTCTGATGTTGTGAGCTTTGTTTTGTTTATGTTCGTCCATGTTATGTCTTCCTACGGTCTTACAGGAGAGAACATTTGTATATATAATGAGAATAATAGGTAAGAGCCTACATAATTATTAAAAGTAAAAGAAATGTTTTAAAGCTGCTTGGTCCGATTTTTTTTGGCTATTATAGTATCAAAAAAAAATTTCCATACAACTAATTATCTTAAAAAGTTATAGACTTTCATATATTTACAGCAGCAAAATCGGCCTCTTTTTCAAAAATAGAAATATTAGAAGTAAATGAAAATAAATTTTGTATGTAAAAAAAAAAATACAAAATAAATCTAATGCATCATGGATGAGTTATGAAAAAGAAACCGTTTGGTTTAGTTCTAGGTTGCTTGGGTTTATTCATCCCACTGCGCATTATATACATCGATTGTAAACACAACATACTTCCGAAAGATTGGTGAAAAAATGTACATATGTTTATTTCATTTGCCAAAACATTTTTAAAGGCCGATTTCCATTATTTAGAGCGAATGCCAAAGTCGTAATACAATCATACCAGACTTGAAATTGGGGGCGAATGTTAATATGAAGCGAATTAACGCGTTGCTCTTTTATGTAAAGTTTGTTTTGTAAACAAACTTTTTATACCATTTTCCAATTGGATTATCTCTTAAATGACCGGAAAAACTACTTTAATGGATTTATCATATACATACTTAGCTGCAGGTTTGTAGCTCCCGGTCTGAAAAAATTCGGATGAACGACCTGGGAGCTACAGGGCCACCCATTGAAAAAATTGTATATTTATTGCGCAGAAAAACGTGCGCTAGTTTTCGACTAAATAACCTTATTCATACGCAAATTCTGTGAAAACAATTTGTACCATTAAATTCTTCATGCAATTTACTACCGATATCGTCTCTTTACTTGCCTCAGACTTTCTCCGAAACACACTACCGACCTCGGAAAATAAAGTATGTTGAATTTACATCGAGATCGAGAGTCGCCATTTTTATATGTAAACAAAGTGCACCACATGAATTTACGGGACTGGTGATGGTGTTTAAAAGACTACCCGAGGCAAGTGAAGAGACGATATCGGTAGTACATTGCATGAAGTAATTAATTTCTGCGCAATAAATATACAATTTTTTCAATGGGTGGCCCTGTAGCTCCCAGGTCGTCCATCCAAATTTTTTCAGACCGGGAGCTACAGACCTGCAGCTAATGCATACTATACATACTAAGTATAACCATCGTTTTACAGCATATAAAAATTTTATATAAAATCGGACCAAGCAGCTTTAACTATTTTTACTGTTTAGCTTTTTCTCAACTACTTCGCATTTAATTGTCTTTTCATCCGTTGATTTTGTTTTTTTTTTTTACTTAATCTAGTGGAACATTTTCTCGTTCATTAACAATCACTTTAAAAAAATTTTTGATAATTCATTTCAGCGAGGCATCTTAAAATTTCTTAATAATCCATGTCCAACCCTCTAGCTCCTTCTGAATATTACACTGGAATGGATGGGGATGGTTGTTGTTTGAAAATTATACATGTAATAGGAAATTTAGAGTTTAAATTACGTACAATTAATTATTACGAGCTGTCTTGTATGTATTTCTAGAAATATTTCAAGATGCTGTAGGAACTATGAAGAAAGGAAAAATAAATGTGTAGGTAGGTATGGGTTAACATAGCACATACTAGATGAAATGAAATCATTTACATATACACGGCAATATTTTTTTATAAATTAGCATTTTTCTAAATCAAGTAAAGGAATGAATATTCTTTATTCATTTTGCGAAACAAAATATAATAAAAGAAATACTAAAAAAAGTAATTTAGTTTGTTTTTTTTTACATTAGATAAATAAACTTTTTTGATAGTGCCAGAATGCAGTCCCGGCTTAATTGGACTGAACTGCCTTCAAACATGTGGAAACAATTCTTACGGCATTTTATGCCGTAATACTTGTCACTGTGATGAAACACAATTCTGCCATCGAGAGTGTGGATGCTTAAAAGGTTAGACTTCAGCAATTTAAGTATGACAAATGACAGCTCCTTGTCAGAGAACGTAACTTCATCGTATATTGCGGAGTCATGTTCAACTTCAACCGACGCAGTACTCTCAAGTAAAAGTTTCACTTATTGCTAGATTTTTTTTTCACGTCAATTGGCTTATACCTGTTATTTTTTTTTTACTTCATTTTCTTATAGCAACCGGTAACATTGTCACACGACCAAACCAAGGTTTGTGCATGTCATATCAATTTTTCACATTGATTTTTAATACAATCTACTACAAGAGACACCTGTAGTTATCTGATGTACTGTAGTATTAGTTGTCTTTACCATTAATGATATAATTTTATTATTAACGAACTGAAATTGTTTCAGATTTATATCATTAATCGTCAGAATCTATATCCACATCTATTTTTTTATAAAATGCGAAATAAGTACCAAGTTGGCCAACAATTACAATTTAGATGTTGCATTACTGGATGAACTTTCAAACTTAAATGATAAATTTATAGAAATATATTGTTTATATTTATAGGGTATATAGTGTATGTATGTTTTTATGACTAGGGCCTATACTTGAGATAATATCATCACCATTACCACCTTAAGTGATTTACCCTTAGTAGCTGACCCTGATAAGTTTGCCCACACGGCAGGAGATTTCGATGTTTCTAAACTAAAGACTTCGAATTCATGTGAACCTGTCTTCTAGAAACAAAACAAGAATAGGCCTATCTATGAACTCTTTGTGATGATAAAAAAAATGTTGTGTATTTAAGTATTTAATCAAGATAAAATACAGAGTTAATTGTTTAACAATACGTGTATTATTATATACATTCGATTTTTTTCGGACGTCGAGTATGCGTATATATTATTATAAATTGAATTAAGTGCAAAACCTAAAAGCAAGGATTCAGGTCCTGTCTTCTGAATCTAGTATTGGCAAACACCGAACAAGGAAGCTTTATACTTGTAAACTACAGCGACGGACAGAACAAAATATATGAATATTTCTATTTCTTCTTTTTATCAATTTTTACCTCCGTCAAGTATACTTAAACATCAATTAATCTAAACACCCGTAGTCAAATTTTCATTATCATGATATACATGTATTTTAATAACGAGGTCATTACAATGATACTGTTAAGTTTTATTCAAATTTGAATCATACAAATTCTTTTTAGAGACCGTAAAGTGTTAATTCACAAGCGCTATTTTTTACATTATATTACATCAGAAATTACCTTAATAAGTTACTGGTGAGAATTTACTTAATTGTCTTTAAGTAACAAAAAGGTCTCTTGTATAAATAGCAGCACAAACATCTGTAATATCTTAAAAAGTAACCTATTGCCATATCAGATTCTAACAATGGTTTTTTTTATTTTACACTCAACTGAGAGGAGGTGTGTGGCGATGTGGGCAAAAAATGTTTGGTCGGATTTTTTTAAATTTAAAATATTTATAGATTTTATTCTAAAGAACAAAATATTAAATTTTCAGAAAAGCTGAATTAAAGGAAAATTTTAGCCTATCTGTTTTGTACTACCTTAAGGTTGCAAGTCCATCCACAAACGCAACATCCAAATGTTTATCATTAGTGGTCAAGGTGGTACTTATTTTGATTTTTTTTTTATCGTAAGTTGGCATGGATCCTGACTATTAATGCTGTAAATCTGAAATCATATCATGGTTAAGTGCAAGCAGATCGTTAATGATAAAATTATTTCATTAATGACCAAGACTCTAACCACTAATGCAACATGATAAGTGGATATTGTATATATAAAGGTTACTACAGACACCTATTTGTTGACAGAAACGTGTATTAACATTCAAGGTCAATAGTTACCTGTATACCGAAAATTGTAGGACCTATATTCACATACATGTATATGTTGTTGTACATGTACATTAAAAGTTTTGTAATAACTTGTGGTTTTAAATTTTAAAAACTGTAAGATAATTATTTTTACTCTGCATTCGGTGCGTGAACATAAGCTTTTTACGTTATAACTTCGAGATTGTTGTATATCCAATATAATTGACCTATTTATTTATAAATCTCTTTGTTCATCGGGTTTTTTTTTTGTATATTTAAATGTAACAAATTATTTCAGAACTAGAAAATATATCCTCGTACCTTTCTATTAAGATCTTTCGCTCTTGAATAAAATGAATATTTTCTTGTGTGTTTGTCTTTGAATACAGATAAAATATATTTTACGTTGGAATTCGTTATTGGAGCAGCCAGTGTCACTAGTGTATGTTTTTCATTTGGAATAGGGCTATTTTATCGATAAGTATTTTAATGTTTTGGATATAAAATAAGCATTACTCGTTTGTTTTACTTTATAAACGTTCACGTTACTTGAACTGCTATCTGCTTTTGTCATTCGTATATAGGCTCCACTTGCAAAGAAAAAAAGAAGGTATTAACTTTTGTAAAATATATATTGTACATACATGTACAATTTCCCCATAGCGATTTTGATTTTTTTAATGTCGCATTCATCAAAATGTGGTGTATGATTTAGAAGAATCGCCAAGAATTCAGGAAAACCCTAACGATTATGAAGAACCAGCAGAGCATCTGTATAGTACAGGTAGTTACGAGGAGGCCTGCTACAGCACACTGACTCTCAGAGTGAACAATGAATTCCGGTCGGGAACCTAGTACATTAAGACAGCCAGTCTACAATGACGATAATGTGTATGAACTTGCTTAGAACTTTGAACGTCAAAATGATGAGGCCTCCAAAGAACTCGGCCAGTAGTGAAACTGAAGCTATTTTACATCAGAACTTTAAGAAGTTAGAGTTAGAAGACAACATTCTTGTCAGGGTGACACATAGAGACGGAGTTGTACAGAAGCAGTATGTTGTGCCATGTGCATACAGTCAGTTGATTCTACAGTACTTGCACAACAATATGGGTCACCTGGCCGTGAAAAGACAATAGCTTTAGTTAGAGAAAGATTTTATTGGCCTAGGATGTATCCAGACATAGTTAAGTGGATAAATGACTGTGAAAGATTCATAAAATTCAAGACACCTGATAATCAACGAGCATCCCTTGTAAACATTACAACAAAAGAACCCTTAGAGTTGGTGTGCATGGATTATTTGACAGTGGAACCATCAAAATGAAACATCCAAAATATATTAGTTATGACGGACCACTTCACCAAGTTTACGATTGCAGTGCCAACTAGGAATCAAATGGCAAGAACAACAGCAGAGGCCATTTTTAATGAATTTATTGTGCATTATGGATTGCCGAGAAAACTTCACTCAGATCAAGGTGCTCTTTTACAGTCTTAGAGAAGATTACATCATCTAAGTAGATGAAACAGGTCTTATAATGAAGATCACCTAAGCACTGTTCTTGCAACCATTGGTATGTTGCCGGGGCATTAGCAAGTCCAAAAGGCATCTTGTTAAATTCGAAAAAACCTAATGGCCCAACAGTGAAAACATGACAGAACTAGTATCTTATTAGAGAAAGTGACGTCTTCACCGTATGCAGAGGAGTGTTCTACTACAAAAGATGTGTTATTAACAAGCACATGTACAGGTCTGATCTACTGCTATCTTGAATTTTTATTCGTAAGTTAATTATCCATGAATAACTGTAAATTTCTATGAATAATTTTCGTTGTTATTTTGACAAAGCAACATATTCATTTATTGTCACTTAAAAAATAGTGTTCGAAAAGTTTTACTTTTGTTTATAGTTTTAGTTATATTTTTTTGTACGTTCTAGAATTTGCAACATCTTTATGAATAATTTGTCTGTTACTATTAAATGACTATAGATTTACGGAAACTTAAATTACTGTCATTTTATAGTACGTCAATCTTTCGCATTGCGCTAGATAAGTCCATAAGCTTTAAATATACAGTTGTTTTGTATGGATGGAACTGTATCTCCACGGTCCGTCAACCCGATTTTCCCGTGAATCTACAGTTCTGCAGCTAGAATTGAAACCGTTATATATTCAAACTTTGTAATCATTGTGATTGTTAGCTTCCGCTGGATGTCAGTAATAGACGGACCGGATCCACTTTTTCTGTTTTATTAGTCCCTTTACGGTAAAATCTGGGATACTATAGTCTTTATCGCGGTTTGTCAGTCATTCGGTCCTCTTTTCGTTTTCCGGACTTTTTTACTTTATGGTGTGGCGAATTGATTTCAAATTCAAATATGTAGCTTCATAATGATGCCCTTCAGATAAAGTACATGTATGAATAGTTTTAATTTTAATCAACAGGTATTTACGTTATTTATATTTAAGGAGGCTTGCCATTTTCTCGGAAATGCCGTAGAATACCGACGGCAAGCATGTACAGGGTTCTTGGGGGGTATGGGTTGCTATCTTGCCGCCTCATCACATCATAAACTTGCTTAACCATTTATTATTGTCCGCGATCTCAAAATCCAAAATCTCAGGAATATGGTCCCCTGTAGCTTGTATTCTAGTCGATCTCCAATCGTTAAAGGTTGAAACTGCCCATTTCGTGTTCTTGCACGTGTTCTTACTTTCCTTAGAAGTTAAAAGTTCTTTAACTTTATCGTCGTTCACAAAATCGTATCTATCACTAATGGTGGTAGAGTTATTCTCAATTGCGACATCACTACGGGCACTTGTACTGGTTGACGAATCCTCGTTTTCAGCAAACTGTTTCTCGAGTTCATCGAGAACATTATCGATGGTAAGAGGCTGCGTGAGTGCAAAATCTCCGAAATTTCCGTCTTCAAACACAGATAATGTTTGTCCCAAACTTAATTCCCCGAACAAATAATCGCACTCAATTTCGTTTGAAACTTGGGAAAGAGTTGCATCGTCAATATCTCCCCAATCGACATCAATATCCATGTTTGCCTGTGAAAATTCCCCTTCCATATCCGTGGCGGTTCGAGGAGATAATGCAAAAATCACAGCGACACAGCCTGAAATCATGTGACCATTCCGGCCAAGTAACATCGGTGCGTGGGAAAATGTTGCAGTTTGCGCTATAAGACCGCAGACCTGGCGTGAAAACTAAACAACTGCGTAATATGACATCTGACACCTGCGAGTTCATTCACCAGAATACCATAAGAAAATAGCAGAAAGCTAATTATGGTACAAGTGATTTACCCAATACAATTGTATTGGTTATGTTGAGATACCCTATGAACGAATGCATAATACACTCGGGGCTGCGCCCCTCATGAATTATGCACTCGTCCATAGGGTATCTCAACATAACCATACAATTGTATTGGGTAACTACTACTTAACGCATGGGGCCTCCCAGGTCACAGGTTCTAGCAGTATTGAATTATAAACATAGATCATCACATTAATTGAGAAATTATAAAAGCAATCCTATGCCAATGATACCACTGATCATGCTGATCTCAGATTCTAGTGAAAAATTCAACTTTCCCACAGATGTGTTTTGGGTCTAGAATACAGCTCTGTGAACCAGTATTGTCAAAATTTTCCCTCTTCAATGAAGTTTTAT
This sequence comes from Magallana hongkongensis, assembly GCA_016163765.1. Classification (NCBI taxonomy): domain Eukaryota; kingdom Metazoa; phylum Mollusca; class Bivalvia; order Ostreida; family Ostreidae; genus Magallana; species Magallana hongkongensis. The sequence goes on along the minus strand of WFKH01010931.1, from coordinate 25,091,803 downwards.
TTCTGTTCAAAATTTAATTTCAACCATATCGGACAGCTTCTGATGAGTCTGCATAAACATTGGGGATATTCCTAAATTATTGCTGTTCTGACGAAATCGTGCAGAAGCAACGTTCAACAAACTCCCCTGTAAATCATCAGTCTTCATCTGTCTCACCACCATTTTGCACTATCTTAGATCACTAGTCGATTATTCTTCTAAATCCCAATTTATGAGTTGAAAAACTTTACTAGTTCTCTTCGTTCCAATTTACCCTGCTTGATCTTTTCCGCCATTATTTGGATTACAAGAATGTTTTGGAGGGCATTTTATTAGAGCAGAGGTAAACCAAAAGGAAACTTGAGCTGTGATGTACTACAGTGAACTACAGTTTGTAACCTAAACATCTGATTTAATAAATTGTATATAAATATTTTTTTTCAAATATTTTTGATAATCATAGGCCCATATGCAAAATCATCAGATAAATATAGTTTTTCCTCCCTGGAACCTCTATCACATTTTTCAGATTTGGAGGCCGATTTTTTGACATTTGGCGGGAGGAATTCCTCACTGTGTCACGACTCATGTGCACCTAACCAATATTGTTGGTGATAAGAGTTATTCTGACCAGTGAATTGGCTGGGGTTTTTTTTAATTTAAAGTGTTTTTTTAAATAATTACATGTATGTGAAAAAATGATGCTTACTATGATATAGATATTTTAACAAAGCTCTAAATATAAAAAACAAAAAACAAAAGGGATGTTGGTTTTGGCAGTGATCAGATTAGAAGTACATGCATTTTAAGATGCTTATTACTTAAAGAATGAAAATCAGGGAAAGGAACTATGCACACCCGTTTCATTATTAAATGACCCTAAAGATTATGTAGTTCTCTGATCAGCACGTGCTTCTGGTGTGCAGCTATCTATTAATAGATTCTCGCTGCAGTGTTATCAGTTTGCAGGTGGGGTCTGCTTCCTTATATACTTAATTGCCGTCCGTGTGGATATTCAACTAGGTCAAACCCGGTCTTTAACAAAATTAATTGTTGCTCTTTACTAATAAAACATAAACAACTAAATATTTAGTAGCTGCACTTTGGATGAAACATGAAATGATGCCGACATACAATGTATCAATCTGACCCGAATTTGCACTACCTTCTTTTGAACGAGCCGACTGCTGCACGGATGCTCTTCGCATAAATCCGCATACCACCATATTAAGATGCACCTTATCCGTTAAAAGATATTCAGTGTTTTTCAATAATCCTCGATGCTTTTAGAAGGAGATATTGTCTCGCTCCTTGAACATGGCTGCCAATTGTTTATTTACTTCTATGACCTTGACATTGTAACGAGGATTGAACCTTCGGAATACCTCGGCAGTAGCTGACCAACTCTAACATGAGAAACTAACAAGAATTCCGCAAACGATCTTTCCGCGCACTTTTTTGGATTTTCTTTTCGACACAGATCATTTCCACCAACCTGGAGGGAAACTGTATTTGGTTGATATAAATAAAAACTTGCAGAATTGTTTTGTTTGAATGCATTTTGGACCCGGGCGTAGTGTTCCCACATCTAAACCCGTAAATTGAACCTGAATATCTGCACCATCGAAACCTAAATTGTACCAACCAGATCTCTGATATCACGTACGGAGATTGAATATGGTGAAGATCACAAAGGATAAGATAAAACAAAGCCGTTCGTGGAAAAAAATGACGTCCAGCAGCAAAATCAGAGAAAATAAGAATGAGAGATATTAACATCTGCCAGGTTCTGATAAGACAATAATTACTACAGATGATTGTATGCTGGACATGTTAATCGATCTATTATATCTTGGAACCTAACCCCCAGTTACCCTGCTGTGCACAAATGCAAATTACCATCTGTAACATGACAAAGTATTTTGACCATGGTTGTTAATGAATTTTCCCTTACATACATGCACACAGTCATTATTTTACAAGCTTGACTTACAAAGAGATATTAATAAAACACACACAAGTATATTATTACAAAATTTGTTGCCAAAAATGTTTTTATTTACAATAAAATTAGTTTCTGTTTTTTTACAACCATATTATAACAACAAAATATTTCTTGATAAAATTTAGGAAGATGATTAATAACTGTTAAATCTTCTATATTTCTATCAGTCGTTGATGATATGTAATTCAAATTAAGGTTGGCCCTTTTCAAATAAGCATTAATGACCTCATTAATCAAACATGTCTCCGATAATCTATTAACCCAAGATGCTTTCAGTGCTTTTAACTTAAGTTCTATGTCTACTACACCGATCCCGCCTTCTTCTATTTTTCCTATTAAAGTATTTCGTTTAATTCTGTCATGTTTGTTCCAAATAAAACTGAAAATGGCTCTATTGACTTTCTAAATAAAATCATTTTCAGGAAGTGGGAGAATAGATGCAATGTAAATTAATTTTGACACAGCTAAATTATTAACAACACACGATTTGCCAAATATAGTGAGTTTTCTTTTTTTCGAAGACTCAAAGAGTTTTTTCATGTCATTGTAAGTTTTTATCCAATTTAACTCATTACATTGATTTTTATCATGACCGAGGTAAATACCTAAACATCGTACTGCACTGTTTGTTACTTTTACTCCTTCTATAATTTTATGTTTATCTTTTAATTTGCCCATGAGTACACATTGGGATTTATTCAAATTAATTTTTGATCCTGCATGACAGCAAAATAATTCAACAGTCTGTTATGCTTTTTTTAGAGATGAGGTGTTTTTTAAAGTTGGAGTTATATCGTCTGCGTATTGCAAATATCTAATCTCTTTATGTATATCTTTCTTTAAATTGAAAACCATTTAATGTATTATTGTTCTTTAATTTTATTTCTAAAATTTTTGCTATAAAAATGTAAAGCATTGCTGAAATTGGACATCTATGTCTTATTCCTCTTGACATTTTACATGATTTGGATATCCATCCATTATTTTTCACTTTAGAAACTGGATTGGTATACAAAATCTTAACCCAGTTTATTAAATTATCCCCGAAGTGAATTTTTTTTAAGACATTAAAGAGAAAATTCCACTGAACAGAGTCGAAAGCTTTTTCAAAGTCTAGAAATAATAGAATTCCATCATTATTATTTTCTGTACAATATTCATATATGTCTATAATTAATCTCTCATTAACGCCAATATACCTTTAATGTAAGCTGATTGCTCGTTTCCGATTAATTTATTAATAACCTTTTGTAATCGTCCAGCAAATATGAATGCTATAATTTTGTAATCCGTATTAGTTAAACTTAAAGGTCTATATTTTTTTTTAGACTTTTTCTGTCGCCACTTTTAAATAGAACTGTGATTAATGCTAATCGTTGACTATAGCTTAGCTCTTTTTTTCATATACACTCAAGAGTTAATCAAAAAACAATGAAATATACTCCCAAAAACATTTATAAAATTCACAGGGGAGTCTGTCTAAACCAGGGGATTTGTTGCTTTTCATATTCAAAAACCGCTTCGTTGAACTCGTCTAAAGTGGGTAAAGCATCACATATTAGCTTATCTTTTTCATTAAGGTTTGGGCATTTAATGTCATTAATATAATTAGAGATTTTTTTGCAATCAATAGATTTGGTGGAGTAAAGATTCTCGTAAAAATCGCAAATTTCTTTAATAATTTCTGGTTTGTATTAATTATTTTGTTATTAACATCTCTTAATTCTTTAATGGTATTGTTAGTTTGATTTTTCTTTTCTAGCCCTAGGAAATAGCTTGTATTTTTTTCACCTTCATTTATCCATCTCTCTTTTGATCTTATTTGCGCGCCTTTTGCGATTTCGTTTCATAGATTATCAAGTTCTGATTCAAGATCACGTTTTTCTTTCATATTAATCTTTTCACTTGGTAGAGTTTCTATTTCATCTATTTTCTTTTCCAGATTTTGTATTTTTGATTTTATATTGTTTGATGACTTTTTTTGCGAAGTTTATTGAGAAGCCGCGTACTCTAAGTTTAAAAGTTTCCCATTTAGAAAAAGCATCCAGTGAATTCTCTAGACCTTTAAAAATATTTTTTCATTCCTTCTCTATACTCATCGTTTTCAAGGTGTGATGTATTTAGTTTCCAGTAACCTTGGCCTCTTTTTAATTTATTAATTTTGACAATTATTTTCAAATATCGGTGATCGCTCATTCTATTACCTTTACTATGAGTACCTGGAATGCGTTTAACTTGTATTTTTTCCACCAAGTTAGAGGCTAATTTACTTGTAAATATAAAATCTATTCTACTTTTTGGGTTGTTTTCCAAATCACACCAAGTATATCCCTCTGTATTAGAATTTTTGTGTTTCCATATATCTTCAAGATCTAGATAATTAATAATTTCTGCTAACTTTTTGTGCGATTTATCATTTTTTCTTTCAAAAGAACAATTAAAATCGCCACATATATATTTATCGCTTTCTTGTAAAGAATGTAGTGTGATTAATCTTTTCATCATATCGAAGAAAGCAGAACGTTTTGTATCATCATTTGGTGCATATATATTTAAGAACGTGAAGTTCTTATCATCTTTTTTTATGTTTACTAAAAGCTTTCTACCATCTTCCGAACGGTGGATATTTTCAATTACCAAATTTAGTTCTTTACGAAAAAGAATAGTGACCCCTCTACTAAACTGACAATTTGAAAATGCATGTACAGATGTTCCATCCCGATTAAAATTGTATTTGTCTTCAAACTTTTGAATAAAATGAGCTTCTTGAAGAAAAGCTACATCTTCTCTTTTTTATTTTAACCAGGTATAAATCTTATATCTTTTTTCACTAGAATTTAATCCTCTAACGTTGACTGACAATATATTTAGTTCATTCATTTCTTAATGGTTTTGTATTACTATATGTTATATGTGTTTATATATAAATACCATAATTCAAGATATTCCCCCCAAAAATATAAATAATAATAATAACCGATACATTGACATATGTTTTCTTTAGTTCATTCATTTTTTAACTATTTTTTTCTTAACTAAACTACAGTGCATACAACAATAATATTCGTCTGTAGTTAAAAATACAGAATAACTAACCTAGGTCTCACCCTGCGGTTCCGAACTCTCGGAGTCGGGATTGCATCCTGATGCATCACTGTCTGATGCCGCTCGCAATGTTTTCAACATTTCAACGATCTTTCGTTGTTTTGCTTGTTCCCGATTTTGCTTTTGTGCTTTTGGTGGTTGTCACTTAATTTTCGATTGCAAACTTTTTTCGCCACTTTTTTAATTATTGTTCCCAGGGTGTTCTTACCAGGCCATTTTTATATCTTGTTTTGTGTTGATGGTCCATGTCCTATCCAGACCGGAAACCTATTCGTCATTGTAGGTGGTTTCAACGAACGTGGTGGATTGTTTAGCAGATCGTATTTTTGTGGGTTTTGACTATTTGTTTACTAAAATTTATGCAAATACAGTCTTCAAGCCTGCTAAATCTATATTAGACGTCAACTTTTACTAGTTCAAAGCATCAATTTTATTCATTTGTATGCAGTACAATTTTATTTAATTATGTATTTGTAGTACGTACACAAATCAAAGTACTTATACTGAATCGAGGTTTAGACAAAATGATGCATAATGTTTATTCTTTGAAAGAACAGTTAATCAACATAGTTTGTTATTTTGATTGTGAAATCATCAAAGAACGTTGGGGAATAAGCCGAGGCATAAAACCACTGAAGTCCATTTGTAAAACCCACAATTTTTTTCTTACAAATATCACATTTGTTTAATGATGTTACTGTATTTTAGACCTAGTTTAAAATATTCAAATATCCATAATGCTTCGATTAAATCATCGCAATTGATTAAAACTCTCCAGTGTATGTGTATATATGAGCCATTTTTACAGGATAAAGACTAGTGTGAAGTGTAAAATTTACACTTTAAAGTGCAAATTTTACACTTTAAAGTGTAAAATTAACAGATTGAAGTGTAAATTTTACAGATGAAAGTGTAAATTTTACAAAATAAAATGTATAATTTACAGATTAAAGTGTAAATTTTACACTTTAAAGTGTAAATTTTACGGATTAAAATGTAAATTTTACAGATTAAAGTGTAAAATTTACAGATTAATGTGTAAATGTTTTAGATTAATGTGTAAAATATACAGATTTAAGTGTGAATTTTACAGAATAGAGTGTACATTTTACAGATTAAAGTGTAAGTTTACATTTACAGACTAAACTGTGAATTTTACAGATTAAAGTGTATAATTTATAGATTAAAGTGTATAATTTACAGATTTAAGTGTTAATTTTACACTTTAATGTGTGAATTTTACAGATTAAAGTGTAAATTTTACACATTAAAGTGTAAATTTTACACTTAAAGGGGAAATTTAACACTTTAAAGTGCAAATTTTGCAGATTCAAATGTAGAAAATGAAAAAATTTGAAGTGCAAATGTGGCACTAATACGCTTCCGTAAATACGCTTCCGTACTTTACATACCTCTAGTAATTTAGATAAAATGAATAAATAAAAAAAACAGTGACGTAATTTTTGGTGTTTTATATGGGATATGGAGGTAGCTAGCATTGCAATTTAACACATCTGCCATAATATTTAACTCAAATATTTTTTCTCTCCTCTTTGCCTCCTTTTTAGGGTCAAATTAAAAATGTCCTTGTATAATTTCCACCGTATCCTCTTAATTTTAGCCTTCGTTGGTGTTGATAGTTATTAAATAGAAAGATATACAATATCAGTTATAAATAGTGCTTCAACGCAAGATATTCATGGTTTTATACAATTCCAAATTGTAATCTCGACTTTGAAGACCAATTGGAATCTTGTAAAGACTTTGATATGTACGTTTCATGAATATTTGAATCTGAGTTACATTTCCTGTTTCAATATTTAAAACTATCAAAAAAGATTATTGGAATTAGGAAGTTAATGCATATGTATAATGCATATATAACGTGATCAATACTGTCAGCATAATTTTGATATAGTTTGTGTGGTATTTTCATCGGCATGGATGTTGCGATCTTTTGTTTGTTAATGTTTGTTGTCGTCTCACCTACTTACACTCTTGAGGGGGGACATATCTGTTTAAAGAATGTGACAACGGACAGGTAAAGTTTTAATTTCTAAATATAAATTGTGGGAATTTGATTTATTGTTATACATAAAGTGAATTCGTAGTCTTGTTTATTATATTCATCCTGATCGTTTTTTCATTCTTCCGTTTCTATCAAGACATTTCAGGTCTTGACCTTAAAACACTACAGTACTTTATAATTTCAACATAACATTTTAACAAACGTTCATCATTATTTAAAGTTCGGATATAAATATTTACATATCTTTAAGATACCTGATTTTTAGTAAACTTATTACCCCCTTTTTACTCATTATTCATAATAATAATATGTCCGGAGTTGCACTCAAAACTCTTTATGAATTGATGTAATTGTACAAACAATGTTCACGCCGTCTCATATTTTCATTTCGATTTGACTATTTACAAATTTTACAGATGTTTAAGTCTACCTTTTGGGGTTGGGTGGGGGGGGGGGGGGTGGGGGGGGGGGGGGGTCTGTCAATTAAGAGTCCTTTTTCAAAATTTAAAATTTGTACTAGTTCATGATCAATTGTTTGCTGATCTTAACTTATGCAGATGATGATGATAATCATGATCCTGATGATAAATATCATCAATATTATCAATATTATCATGATAACGCAACTTCTCTTTTTAAATCTAATTGCATTCTGTTCAAACAGTACAACAATTAATAGTAAATAATTTATGTTAGTCGATCATACAGTAGAACATTGCTTAAAAAGCTAAACTAAGATACTGTAGCACTCCGAATATTCTTTTTGCATGTGTAAATGCTGTTACAATGCTAGTTCAACACGTTATTTCTTTTAATACTATATTGTAAAGAAATATTCTCCTTGCATAGAAAACTAAACATGATAGATTATACCCTTTTTAGAAATGTAGATGGAGAAATATTCCTAGTTGGACAGACCAAGCTTCTATTTAGATCAAGAAGCATTTACATTTATTCTGAATTTGTTGTTCATTTTCCCTATCATTTCTTTGTCCATAGGGATGAACTTGTAATAAAGAAAGAATGCTGTGTAAACTTTGAAGAAAAGAATAATAAGTGCGTAGGTAAGTACATGTACATGTATTAGATAAATGATACTTTTAGAGGAACATATTTTATCTTGGTGCATATTGCTTATCTCATTTTTCTCCATTCTGCTAAAAAAGGTGATGTGTAAATACACAAATTTGGGATTTCGATACAATTTATTGGTATACTTCAGAGGCTTTCAATATACATATTGACTTATATAACAACAAGGTACGGTATTAATTAAATTAAAATAGTAATACAGAAGGAATCATCATTCGAACATATCAATGTAATCATTATCACTCTAAACAATACAAATCAATTACATAACTAAATGTGTACGATGACATTTGAAATGGAAACAACTAAGACAAATTATCTTACAGATTTGATTTAAATCTATTCATCTGTTAAATGTTTACAGAATGCAGTCCCGGCTTTCGAGGATATAACTGTGCTGATAAATGTCCAAAAAATCATTTTGGAAAAAAATGCAAATTACAATGCAACTGTAATGAAACACAAATTTGCCATCCTGTGTGTGGATGCTTGGAAAGATTGGACTTGAATAATTCGAACATGACAAACAACGGCACTAGTGTTTTAATGGAGAACGTGACATCTTCACCTTATGAAGAGGAGTGTCCTTCTACAAATGATATGATATCCATAACCACAGGTCTGGTCTACTGTTATCTACCTTTTTAGTCGTAAGCATCATAGATCCTCTTAATTATTGTTGATTTCTCATAACTGTTTAAATTTCTTTTTCTGCAAGTTTCTCGGTTTTCTATTGTCACTATAACAAATCAAGGATAAGAAATTGGTTTATTTGTTTTTTCGTTTTAAAGTATCTCATTTTTGTACTAGCTTACATTTCCTACATTTACCTAATTCGTCTGTTAGATTAAAAAAAATGACAATACCGTATTTCCGGTAATTTTCGCGATGATCTTTTTTCGCTTTTTTCCACGATCTCTTTAAAATAGCAAATTATTGAATACGCCGAAATTATATCCGGTATTTTTTTCTTTAAGAAACATTTTAAAAAGCAATAATGACTGCCGCAAATTAAAATTCTACACATTTTTTCTATTTTCGCAAATTTTGTGACGCGTAAAAAAGCGGACATACGGTAGATTACCGAAATCTGAGCAACTTTCATTTTATGTTACGTTAATAATTCGTATGGCATTCGTTTTTATGAAAATCTTTTCCGTCAAGAGCACAAGTTGTCTGAACAATGATTTGGATCACTGTCCTCATAGTCATCACCTAACAATAATACATATACGGTAGTTGTGACAAAAACAAATTTAAAAATCCCGTTTTATTATAAATTCAGATGTAAAATTTCTAAATGTATTCACAGTTTCTGCACCGTATTCACCGACCGCTATCGGAATGCACCCCATGGAAACAAATTCTAAATTAGCATTTCTTATTGGAGCAACAAGTGTCACTGGTGTGTGTATTGTATTCGGAATAGGACTGTTATATCGGTAATCAAGTTTTTTTAGTATAGAATTATGTTCTTCCTGTATTTGACATTATGAATATTACCGTGCATAATACCGGTATTAGTGAGAGGATCAAATATATTTCGTCTTTTGTAGGTTGCACTTGGGGAGAAAAAAAGCAGGTTGTAAATGATAATTCTATCTCTTCTCTTCCTTCTTGAGACAGTATTTAAATCAAAATGTAACGTTAAACACACTTAACCACAATGTAATTAAAAGATAAAAGTTCTTAACAAGTATTTTCAAATGTTCACAGAATGTCGCGTTCATCATAATATGGTGTACGATTTAGAAGATACATCAAGGATTCGGGAAAACCCAATTGTACACGAAGAGCCAGCAGAGCCTCTGTATGGTGAATGTAGTTACGAGGATACCTGCTACAGTACATTAGTACTTAGAGTGAACAATGAACCTGGTCGGGAACCTATCATCAAGACAGCCAGTCTTTACAGATGATGACAATATATATGAGTTTTCCCATCGTTATTCACATCATAGTGATGAGGGACAGCCACCAAACGTGTATATTACTGATTTGATTGAAGCAACTGAATAACTTAAAACTTCTTATGCGTTAAACATTTTTTTGAAAAATTATAAGCTTCAAGTGATATGATATACAGTTCAAAGGATGTGTTCGTATTTTAAAAAAAGTTCGGAAAAAATCCTTCGGAGCTGTTATCCTGACATCGAATGTTGATATGTAAATAAATGTAGGATGATTAATAACAAATATTTATATTACTTACACCAAATGTTAAAGACTGAGGGGTCAAAGCTCAGTTTAACTGCAATACACAGAATCGATTGTATTCACTCTGGGGGTAGTGATACAGTAGTTCAAACATTTTTTTTTCAAATTTATACCACTGCCAATTACTGACGCTCTCAAATACTTTGAATAAAATGTTTGAATCATTTATTTTAGCAATTAACAACTCCTAAAATTAATAATTTAATGAAATTTGTTATAAAAAAAATATGTTAAAACATTAATAATAAAAAATCCAAGTACCTAACCGGGACATAAATTGAACTATTCTTCATAGAATTGAATAAAATTAATTTATAGCAGTGTTCAACCTCCGCGCTTACTGCTAGACCATCACAAAATGGCAGAGAACCCTGCTTTCGGCCACATAAACGCACTACATACTCGCATAACCCACGGTTTTAAGAATACGTTTTGATGAAAACTAATAAAATTAATTTAAAAAATGACTGAATTAATAAACTTTTAACTCTAGAAAAAAAAACATTGAGCTAAAATATTTAGCTCTGATTGATAAACACAAATAAAATAAAAATTACCGGTATTTAGTCTTTTAGTTTTTTATATCGTTTTTGTGGGGAGAAATAAATACAAGCTGTTGCACATAAACATAGAATTAAACCTATCCCGACAACTGTTCCCACAATAATTCCAACTCTAGCGAAAGTACTTAGATCCGTCTAATTAGCTAGGATTCCTGAAATAGAAACTTAAAATTTCCTCTTTTTTCATTAGCTACACGTGTTAAATTTTATGAGTTTGTCTATGAAAATGAATGTTAATAGATTCAAATCTAACATCTGTGTTGACCTTCACAACCAGCATATTGCGCAGACTCGTCCGAATTATCTCGACAGTTGACTTCCTGGTCACATTTGAGCTTTTCGTCAATGCAAATATCATCAAGACACTGAAACTCATTCTTTGAACAAATCTTGGAATCTGGTTCTATTAGATGTAATTTAAATGACTGTTAGTTAAATTTGGGTATGATATTATTAGTTTTCTTGATTCAAATTTTCTGTCTCTATTATCTGTTTAAAACCGATAAATGATAATTACATGTATAAGTCTTACTTCTCTGGACCGTGGCCGTCAACTTAAATTCAGTGCTGGTACTGACTACCATACTTTTGAACTTGAGCGTTACAATGTTGCCACTGGTAGCTAACGGTCGAGGAAGGAGTCTTCCACACAAACCCTTGTTGGGAGATATCTCCAAAGTCTGGGTAGTATCTACTAAAAATATGCAGTGTTTTATTCTAGAATCTCATTAGTTAGCTTTTAAGAGGGAGGGGGTGGCTTGTCGCACGCTATCTTCAAATAGCGAAAAGACTTTTGGGGAAATGTTAAGCAACCATAAAATAAAAAAAGCCCTCACTTCACATTATAATTCCCTATGATATAATAATAGATCTTACAAAACGGACGCTTAGCTATTGATAGTGAGAGGTATATCTAATGATGTAATATTATGATGTCATATGTCCTGGAATGCAATGACAGATAAGTATAAATTAGCATAAAAATCCCTACTTTTTGAACCAAATTAAATTTATTTGGTATCAGCATCCAACAGCTCTTACTTCGCTCGTTGCAAATAACGACAAATTCGCAATCAAAATTAGTCATTATGAAAATTGGTAGTATTACCATCGTAGATTCTGTGCAGTATATTACTGACGGCCTTCCTACGTCGAAATAGTGAAAGTTGAACCAGATGACGTGATGTCGTGATCAGGGGGCGCTTCCACTGTGGTTTGACATCTCCATCCACTTGGGTAAAATACGTCCTCGGACAGGGCTATGTTTTGTACTGTCCTTATCTTTATTTTCTTATCGAAATAGTCCTCTATGTAAACTGTAACGTTATGAATCATCTAATGTAGAGAAGATTCAATGGGAATAAAAATGTTCTGATTTTTTTTCTTCAAATAAATCGTACCTGTTTTATCATTATGTGCCATACATGAGTTTAAACTTCCATATACAGCTGCTTATTCCAACAGAACTTTGGCAAGAAACATTTTTGTTCAGATAAATAAAAAGTTGAAATGAACGGTGATCAAGGAGTTTCGTAGTACTATAGATAATGGACTTCTCAAGTACTCACACACAGGTAAACTTTACCTGAGACAGGTGCCATGAGATAAAAATTGTTTTTAGAAGGAATGATCACAATAAAGAGAACACTAGATATATGCACAAGGTATAACGACACCAATCATACCACAACACACCACCTCCCCCCACCTCCCCCACCTTTGAGATTTTCACCCAGTTAAGTTAGATTCAGAGGAATTAGTTTTACAATGTTACTATGAGAATTTTAGAATCACCGAATCGGATACAAAATTAGTTCTATTACTGATTTATATAAAGAGTAAGTGTTGACAATGATTGGGTTTTAAGTAGAGTGTGTGGAAGACTTTTATGAATTCAATTTTTTGACATATTGAACTCACAGACAAAAAGGTGACAAAAAGTTAACATTTTACACGGTTTTGATATGGGAACAGCATCCAAAGCTTCACTGAACGAGATTGACAATTCAAAATATAAATCAAATCATGAATTATATCAGTTTTTCCGAGCACCATATTGGTAACACAACGTTACTTTTCAAAATCTGCCTTATTAACTCGCGTCACATTCGTTCTAATTTTACCTTCTTCTTTTGGTGGTGGTGGTGGTGGGGGGTTAATGTTGTAGGATTTTTTGTTGGTGATATTGAAGATTTGGTAATAAGGTTAATAAACTAAAGAATACTAGTTATCGGCTAGGACCAGTTATTGGCTAAATCACGGTTTCGGGTATTTAGAGCACGTTTCTCAGAGATACAGCATCTCAGTCGTCTGCGACGACTAATTGTTAATGAGTTCATGACTAATTAATTAATTACTCGTTGAAAATTAAAATTGTTAATTAGTAAAAGAATATTATGTGCCTTACTTTAGGTGCCAACGCCACAATTTAAAATTCATTCACCAGGTATTAGTAAGCAGTCGGGTTGAATCAATGTATGGTGACTTTTAATATCTATTCGTGCTATCGTTGATAAAAAATAATGCATCTTTAAAAAATTCCAGAGACATCAGATAAAAGTGCCTCGGCAATAATAGAAAGCGCCGTCTGTCAAACTTAGTACATGTATTCCCTATTTCAGAGGTAAAACCAAAACTGTAAAAATACGAAGAGGATTAGGATGAATTTTAATTCAATGTGCTTAAATTTTTTTATCTCCATGGTGGCAGCCTCAGTAAAAACCAACATAAGCATTTTATTGTTTGTAGCAAAGAGGGCATTTCATGTGACACATATAACTGTCCGAAGTGATGGTTTAAACTTTTGGGTGTTCGTAAATAACTGGTTCTTATAGAAAGGAATTAAACTGTAAATCGCGTATGATCAACATAAGCCGCAAATAAAATTATTTTATTGACCAATATTTGTTGATTTATCCTAACTCTTTCTGTCGCAACAACAAAAATCTTTAAAACGTATATGTAACCTGTGCATAAATAATGTAAATATTATTTCAACAGAGATTTCCTTCGATAATGTTTGAATTTAGAAACTGTCTTAGGGTTTGGGTCTGCTGAATTCTCATTCTATGAAAACTTGTTGGGTTTTTTTAAATTATAAAATGAGATTCGTGTTGCGCGCTGCACTGCTTGTGGTTTTGGACACACTTTTATTGGTCCAGTTGGACCAGTAGGTCCAGACTTCGGCACCTATCTCGAATTCGACAAGGAAGGTATTATAGCCACGGATGGAAAATTCGCCCCGCCAAGTCTTATTGCTAATGAAAACTCAAATGCACAGTTACAATTCGAGGAATGCCGTCTTCCGGAGGAAAACGATACATGTCTGTCTACTGGCGAAATGTCATATTTAAAGCCCCGGAAGTCGACAATATAGCGAAAGATCCGGAGACGTGTGGTAAGGCGTATGTTACTTTATACAAAGGCAAGGGAACTAATGTTGCAGAGAAAGAAACGTTTTGTGGGTTAAATGCCTTACCTACACACATTAAATGGGAGGGGGAGTATGCGACCCTGTTTTTCTACGTGGATTATCGATCCCCGGCTCCCCCGGATCCGGACGATCCCTCTAAATTCCTGTATTCTGAAATCTTTTTCCGACTTGATATTACCTCATTTGACTTTGGTAATTTAATGTCCCTTTTTAATTTTCAATGTTAAATTAAAAATTATTACATGACAAATGTAATAATTTTTTTAACATTGAAAATGACACTTATTATTAATTTTTTTAACTTTAAATTTTAAAGTAGTAAATGACAAACACATAGAGTCTACGAAAAATCCGCATTAAAATCTAATAAGATTCCATGCTGCTGTATATGTTGAAGTAATTATAGTGATCTAAAATCTTTGTGCAGAGTGTGCGGATACCAAGGAAGGGTTTGTCATGATGTGCAATGATAGCAAGCGGTGTCTGGACGATTCCTTACGCTGTGATTTCTGGTTTTCCCGAAACTGTCAATCGGAGTCTAATCCCAGGGATAACTCGGATACGAGTAGATGGCCCCCAGGAAACTGCTTCAGTATATATACACTTATACATGCATTCATTTGTTTTCAATCAACCATCGATGATTTGATATTTGTATACGAAAATAGTAATATACGACTTATACATTTGTATATAAGGAAATTGTACAAAAAAAAAAGAATGCATGTACATAAAGATTTCCATTCATTTAAACTAAAATTGACCGATGTACAGTATGATTATTTAGCAATACATGTGTATGGGCATTTTACAGATAAACAGATACCGTAAGACTTGTAATAACATAATATTGACATTTTTTATTAGATTTTATTAGTTTTGGCGAGAAATTTATCAAACAAATATAATTTGTGAATGCATATATGAAAATGATGAGTACATGTCTTCCTTTACAGAGATAGTTCAAACTACAACGACCGAGCCCCTCCCCACTACTCCACCTCCTGAGCCTGACTTCACTCCCCTGATAGTTGTCGTAGGACTGGCGGCTGCCCTCGCCTTCTTTTTCTGGTGTTTTTGGAGGCCTGGCCACCTGATATGGCGACTCGGTCGACTGCGAAACCATCCCTGCGTGAGAGCATGTGGGGCGTGCATTCTGTGCTCTGTAATGTGCATCAGATGTTGCAGTTGCAGCAGCTGCTGTATAGGTGAAAATCAGTGCACTTGCAATTTAAAAGAATACCGGCATAAAAATAAGTACAATTTGTCATAAGAACACGTTCATTGGGATAATTTATGAAGATATGATGTGTAATTTTCCTTTTTTTTCACATCCAGTATAATTACGATAGTATTAAATACCTATCCATATTTAATCATGTTGATTAAAAAAACATTAATCCTCCATATATTTAACTAATTTGGGTAAATGTTTAAGGTGAATATGAACAGAGTCCTACGGGACCTGCAGCCTTTAGAGCCCTTCAGGTGCAGGAGATGGAATCTCATAACTCTTCTGTAAAGGAGAACAGTCTGCGTATCGGTAAATAGAAATATTTCATCGATTTACATGTAAAAATTTCCTAAAAATTAGCTATCGTAATTAGTATTTGTATTAATCATTCACAACATCCAGGAGGAAGTTCCCACTTTGGTAAGTCTGGGAAGGATGCGGAACGTATGTTGCCATGCTTTCCAAGGACTTCCGTGCCGGAAAAACAAGGTACAATCAGGTGTATAATCTCACAGAGAATGTTTGGTAATGGTATGTAATTTAAAAAAAAAATATTTACAAAAGCTTCCGCGAATAACAATACAGCTATTGATTCAATTCCAACAATATTAATTTATACGCTCCGAGGAGAGTCGGTATATGTTGGTTCTAAGTTGAAGTATTTGAATATTTTGAACACAGTCACACGTTCTGAACTGATTGCATTTAATTTATTTTATTGAAATAGTTGTTAGACATGAAATATTATATCGTTAATTATTTTGAACCAAATTTCGTTTAATGATGTTAAGATTGTCAAAGAATGTATGAAAATTGTTTAATTGTCAAAGACTTGCTAAGTTTGGACAATATTTTGGTTAACGATGTTAAAATTGTAAAATTCAATTTAATAATAGAGCAGGATGTTCTTTTGCAGCGGGTAAAGTTAGACTGAGACAGGCCACGGTTTGTCCTTTACAAACGTCAACAGAGGAACAGGACCAAGGAAACGGGAAACAGGGCGGGTCCAGCATAGAGCACGGAACAGGAAGTAATAATGAAACCAACACAGAGAACCCGAAAATGGGCGTGTTTGCAAGCTACATCAACTTCGTCACTGATTGGGTGAAAATGTTAACTGGTGATGGATGCCATCTTAGAGAGCATCGTTGAGACTTTATAAAGTAGCAGTCACCTAAACATCGCTGATTTAAAGTGACCACCATCTTTTTAAACAATAAAATGCTTTCTTTGGTGATTCATGCGGGATATGTAGGTGGCGACATTGCAGAGAAAATACATAACCCACGTTAGCGGGTTATGTACTTTTTTTCTGCAATGGTTGCTGCCTTCATAACACGCATGAATCATCAAAGAAAGCATTTTATTGTGTATATTTACATCTTTCTTTTAACAAATTAATAAATTGATTCTAAAAAGTAAGTAAAATTCACCAAATTACTGTTAACGTATATCAGTACGTTAGCTAAAAGAAACAGCCACATCGTCTCCTAAGAAAGATTGAGTCTGACATCATCATGATCATTTTCATCGTCGGAAACCCATGGTCGGTCTCGCTTCTCTTACGTGGGTTTCCGACGATGGATTATTTCGTGCAGTCCGTGATTTTTTTAAGGTCGCTGTAGGTTTCGGCCAATCGATAAACGGGGCGTGTACATTTCAGTCCTGTCAGTTTCTACAGCTGTTCTATAGAGCTATGAATTAACTTTAAGTTTCCGTAAGAAACAGTGGGAATCATACTCGGTAGATGTAAATATATATTATAATATATCGTCCTTTACCTTTCGTATGATAACAGTTATCATATAGTTTTATTGCCTTCTTGTATCTATAATAAAAATCGTCCATTTAATTTTTTGGCTCGTGTAAAAATATTATACATATGTTATTTATGGATCATTTTAAATTTTTAAACAAAAAAATGTCATCCTGACTTTTGCATAGTTTCATCTAAACGTCATTGACATTTGTGTGATTATCTCTAAGCGTTCTTGACTTTCATGGTTTTAATCTAACAGATATTATATTTTCCGACTCCATCTATGAGACAAATTCGATTTTATAATTTTTTTTCAAAAATTTATGTGATAAAACATAAATTTGGGATAATGTGTGCACGATCCAAAGTTATATCGAATTGCTTATGTATATAATAATAAAGTTCTTTCTTTATCATTTTATCTACTAGTATTAAATACCACTCAGCTTATGGATCAAATAGCGAGTTATAACCAATAAAAAATATTTAGTTTTAATTGTTAACCTCCGTTAACGAACGATATTCGAATCTGATTTAACAAGTTTTGGCCACTTTTGATAAGTGTGTTAGTGTTAGTTTTGTTCTGTACAAATTCATTCAAGACCCGGCACAGGTGAATTAAACTCTGTCGATTGATTTACCGAAAGTATTTCCGTGGGAACGTGGAACGTGCGAGTACTTATGGTGTACTTATATCACTTAGGAATGGTCCTTCCTCCATCAGAATTTCATAATTCATTTCCGTATTTAATGCCTATCATTCACTCAAGCTAGTGTTAGGTATCCAAAGTTATATTTTTTATTTTGAAGTAAAGCGTCAAATATACGATCGAGTTGGCTTTAATTTTGGACAACGTGAAAAGGCAAATTCTATCATAAAAAAATCCATTTCTAACAACAGGTAGGTTTCCTCTTCATTTGTTCATATACCGACCTACCTATGGGAACAAATCATTTGACATTAGAATTGGATTGTTCGAGTTCAAATTGTCGCTCACAGCTAATGTAGTGTTTTGTACTTTGTACAGTATGCACCTGTAAAAAGTGAGGCAGGTGTTAAAGCATTTGAATCGCAAGCACCTGGTGTTTTAAACTTTTCTTCTTAATATATACAAATATTTTTATAATAATTAGATTGTATGATAATAATCATAAGAGAATTTATTTTATTTATCAGAGGAAAAGTTTAAAAGGTCAAGTTCCTGTGATTTGGATAATAATGAAGAAAAATAAAACTCAAAATGCATGTACATATATAATTCTATTGCAATATTGTTTTCGCCAGCGAAATACAGTGACAAAATGTTATCATTAGAAAGTACATGTATTCTCTGTGTTAAAATTTAATTGAAAAATAATCATATTGCACCTTAAATAGTCAGCATACATACAGATTAAACACTGAATATAGCCATGCATTACTAGTATCTAATGATACACGCACATTCACCTCAAATGAATATAGAATGAATACAGAATCTGTTATATTTAATAAACATTTAGAAATGTTCATACTTAACTAGATAGAGACTGGAAATATCTCACATTTCATATCCAACATAACATAATCCAACAAGTAATAATGGTGAATAACTGAAAACTCATGACAGTATCAATTATATTATATATATATATATATATATATATATATATATATATATACATACACAATTAAATGTTGGGATATAGAGAAGGAGAAGGGGGATTATAACTCAATACAACTGCATTTAACAATTGCTTGCTCATTCATTTACATTCATTTTTATTTTACTGATTTTGCCCCAGGAACTTGTAGGTGATTTTTCTTGAAGGCGGAGGAAGACGGCGTCGTGGGTCGTAATCCGACGTCAAGATCTTCATCCGTCTTAAAATCGTTAGACATGCGCGAAGGAGGTTCGGAAGCGAAGTATGTGTATGCGTAAGATTGGTAACCTTTTTTGTAATATTTCTTGGGTACAGGATAGTTTCGAAAAGTAATTGTGTAATGTTCCCTGGGCATGGGCTCGTTCAAAAATCGTTTCCATTTGTAGTGTCGGTAGACTAAAACTCCAATGATGACTCTGATTACAACAAGGGAACCAAGTCCGAATGCCAGACCGTAAATCAGAGCAGAGTTGTCGTCAACGATCCCAAGTTCTTCCGCTGCAAAGCAGTCAGGCAATCAATCAAACAAACAACAAATTTAAGTTTCTTCTGACAGTGTATAGTTATAGGTATTTTGAAAATGAAGTTCCTTTGGTTTCATTGGTTTTATCACACAAATTTAAATAAGATAAGTCTATAATTTGCTAAAGATGCTGTTTTAAATTAAGAAATAAGGAATAATATTTTGAGTATTTAGGGTGATCATTCTGGTCGGGGCATGATCAAATCCTATAGATTTGATCACGACCTGACCGAAATGATCCCCTCATAATACTCAAAGAATGATCCCATATTAATTTTAATTGTATAAATTTCAGCAATTGTACGATTTAATATTCATTTATTGACATTTGTACGTATAATTATGCAGACCCCGATTGCATCCCAATACAGTACGTCATTTGCGTCATTATTGAAATTATTGAACTATTAATTACAAATTTGATTCGTGGTGTTATCACAAAGACATTGGAAAATGTAAATACTAGTATATAGATATGAATAACTTTTTATATACCTGTACAAGCAGTTTCAACTGATTCGTTCCCATATTGATTAAAACTGTCACATCGCAGAAATTTGTCAATGCACAATCAATTACTACAGCTAAAGTAATCGGTGGCACATGGCGCTATACGTTGGGACAAAACCAAGATACATTAATCTCTTTTTAAACGATCAGCTAACCTAAATGTATATGTATAATTTTAACATAAAAAACGAAGACAAGCATTAAAGAAAGTTTTACGGAATAGTCTCAAATGATTATCAAAAATTATATGAAAGTTTGCAAAAAACCCAGACAAGATCCACTTATAAACTCTTATTATATGCAAATTGTATCATTAATACACGATTTTATTTACATATTCGATTATATTTATATCATACAGTCATAACCCTAATACATATCAGGTAATATGTTTAAAAAATTTTGATTTTAAAAAGAAAATTATTAATTTCTTACCATTTGTGAAGGCTGCAAAAATGATGTCAAACCACTGTACGAGGCGCTACCATCTATGATTAATTCTAAGGTTATTGAGGTGAAGCTGGAACTGACGTTATGGGGACCAGACCGGTCGCAGTACGGCTGAGTGTTGATCTTTAGAGAACCAATGGAGGCAACGGCGTAGAAATTGACGTAGTCCATGCATGTTCCGTTGTTCTTCTATTTCAAATGTCCTACCAAACGAGATGACTTCATTAATATTAAAAATGATTTTAATTAAGATCGGTTATTTTGCTATATTATAAGGGTATGCAGAACCCCCCTCCCCCACAAAAAAAAATAAATAAGTAGAAATTAAATATTTTAAAAAAAAACGCAAAAGCAAACAACAAAAACACAATTAAAAACAAAAAAACAAGCAATTTTAGCTACCTGGGTTAGGCGAGTATAAATAAGCAGAAATTAAATATAAAATAAAACAATCGCAAAAGCAAACAACAAAAACACAATTAAAAACGAAAAAACAGCTACCTGGGTACGGCAAGCACTTAATGCCCAGATGGCACTGTGACAATGATGACGTAACGAACATTGTTTCTGTAGGTTAGAGCGGTGCTAGATTGTACCCGCATGCTGGTTGTGAAACTTCGATGTAAGATACACTAACAATAAAAAAGGGGGTAAAAACGTGGTTAACTATATAGAGACTGAATATTTTGTGTGTGTTTATTAAACTCTTCAATGACTGTAGATAAGAATACATGTATATTCATTATACGAAAGAATGAAAGCATGTAGATTCCGATCACAGGTACATGTATTTTTATTTTTGTCACCCATAATAAAACATCTATAAACATTT
>WFKH01010931.1:25050849-25064586 GCA_016163765.1 Magallana hongkongensis | reverse complement strand
AATAAATATGAATGTAAATGCAGGAGCTAGCAATTGTTAAATGCAGTTAGATTGAGTTACAACCCCCATTCTCCTTCTCTACATCTCATCATTTAATTGTATATATATATAAAAGATATAATTGATACTGTCATGACTTTACAGTTATTCACCATTGTTACTAGTCTTGTTGGATTATCTTATTTGTATTGAAATGTGAGACATATTTGCAGTCCCTATCTAGTTAAGTATGAAGATTTCTAAATGTTTATTAAATATAACAGATTCTGTATTCATTCTATATTCATTTGAGGTGAATGTACGTGTATCATTAGATACTAGTAATGCATGGCTATATTCAGTGTTTAATCTGTATGTATGCTGACTATTTAAGGTGCAATATGATTATTTTTCAATTAAATTTTAACATAGAGAATGCATGTACTTTCTAATGATAACATTTTGTCACTGTATTTCGCTGGCGAAAACAATATTGCAATAGAATTATATATGTACATGCATTTTGAGTTTTATTTTTCGTCATTATTATCCAAATCACAGGAACTTGACCTTTTTAACTTTTTCTCTGACAAATAAAATAAATTCTCTTATGATTATTATCATACAATCTAATTATTATAAAAATATTTGTATATATATTTGTATATATTAAGAAGAAAAGTTTAAAACGCCAGGTGCTTGCGATTCAAATGCTTTAACACCTGCCTCACTTTTTACAAGTGCATAGTGTACAAAGTACAAAACACTACATTAGCTGTGAGCGACAATTTGAACTCGAACAATCCAATTCTAATGTCAAATGATTTGTTCCCGTAGGTAGGTCGGTATATGAACGAATGAAGAGGAAACCTACCTGTTGTTAGAAATGGATTTTTTATGATCGAATTTGCCTTTTCTCGTCCAAAATTAAAGCCAACTGGATCGTATATTTGACGCTTTACTTCAAAATAAAAAATATAACTTTGGATACCTAACACAAGCTTGAGTGAATGATAGGCATTAAATACGGAAATGAATTATGAAATTCTGATGGAGGAAGGACCATTCCTAAGTGATATAAGTACACCATAAGTACTCGCACGTTCCACGTTCCCACGGAAATACTTTCGGTAAATCAATCGACAGAGTTTAATTCACCTGTGCCGGGTCTTCAATGAATTTGTACAGAACAAAACTAACACACTTATCAAAAGTGGCCAAAACTTGTTAAATCAGATTCGAATATCGTTCGTTAACGGAGGTTAACAATTAAAACTAAATATTTTTCATTGGTTATAACTCGCTATTTGATCCACAAGCTGAGTGGTATTTAATACTAGTAGATAAAATGATAAGGAAAGAACTTTATTATTATATACATATGCAAATCGATATTAGTTTGGATCGTGCACACAATATCCCAAATTTATGTTTTATCACATAAATTTTTGAAAAAAAATTATAAAATCGAATTTGTCATATAGATGGAGCCGGAAAATATAATATCTGTTAGATTAAAACCATGAAAGTCAAGAACGCTTATAGATAATCACACAAATGTCAATGACGTTTAGATGAAAGTATGCAAAAGTGAGTGATTTTTTTTAAAAATTCAAAATGATCCATAGATAACATATGTATAATATTTTTTACACAAGTCAAAAAATTAAATGGACGATTTTTATTATAGATACAAGAAGGCATTAAAACTATATGATAACTGTTATCATACGAAAGGTAAAGGACGATATATTATAATATATATTTACATCTACCGAGTATGATTCCCATTGTTTCTTACGGAAACTTAAAGTTAATTCATAGCTCTATAGAACAGCTGTTACAGTAGAAACTGACAGGACTGAAATGTACACGCCCCGTTTATCGATTGGCCGAAACCTACAGCGACCTAAAAAAATCACGGACTGCACGAAATAATCCATCGTCGGAAACCCACGTAAGAGAAACGAGACCGACCATGGGTTTCCGACGATGGAAATAATCATGATGATGTCAGACTCAATCTTTCTTAGGAGACGATGTGGCTGTTTCTTTTAGCTAACGTACTGATGTACGTTAACAGTAATTTGGTGAATTTTACTTACTTTTTACAATCAATTTATTAATTTGTTAAAAGAAAGATGTAAATATACATAATAAAAGGCTTTCTTTGGTGATTCATGCGTGTTATGAAGGCAGCAATCATTGTAGAAAAAAAATTACATAACCCGCTAACGTGGGTTATGTATTTTCTCTGCAATGTCGCCACCTTCATATCCCGCATGAATCACCAAAGAAAGCATTTTATTGTTTAAACTTTAAATCAGCGATGTTTTGGTGACTGCTACGTTATAAAGTCTCAACGATGCTCTCTAAGATGGCATCCATCACCAGTTAACATTTTCACCCAATCAGTGACGAAGTTGATGTCGCCAGCAGACACGCACATTTTCGGGTTCTCTGTGTTGGTTTCATCATTACTTCCTGTTCCGTGCTCTATGCTGGACCTGCCCTGTTCCCCGTTTCCTTGGTCCTGTTCCTCTGTTGACGTTTGTAAAGGACAAACCGTGACCTGTCTCAGTCTAACTTTACCCGCTGCAAAAGAAAATACTGCTCTATTATTAAATTGAATTTTACAATTTCAACATCGTTAACCAAAATATTGTCCAAACTGTGTAAGTCTTTGACAATCAAACAATTTTCATACATTCTTTGACAATCATAACATCATTAAACGAAATTTGGTTGAAAATAATAAACTATATAATATTTTATGTCTTACAACTATATGAATAAAATAAATTAAATGCAATCAGTTCAGAATGTGTGACTGTGTTCAAAATATTCAAATACTTCAACTTAGAACAAACATATACCGACTCTCCTCGGAGCGTATAAATTAATATTGTTGGAATTGCATAAACAGCTGTATTGTTATTCGCAGAAGCTTTCGTTAATTTTTTTTTCAAATAACATCCCAATACCAAACATTCTCTGGTTAGATGATACACCTGATTGTACCTTGCTTTTCCGGCACGGAGGTCCTTGGAAAGCATGGCAAAATACGTCCTGCATCCTTCCCAGACTTACCAAAGTGGGAACTTCCCCCTGGATGTTGTGAATAAATAATAAAAATGCCAATTACGATAGCTAAATTTGAGGAAAGTTTTAGATGTAAATCGATGAAATATTTCTATTTACCGATAAGCAGACTGTTCTCCTTCAAAGAAGAGTTCTGAGATTCCATCTCCTGCACCTGAAGCGCTCTAAATGCTGCAGGTCCCGTAGGACTCTGTTCATATTCACCATAAACATTTGATTAATAACGGGTCATATTAAACAACAATCATTAACAGTTTCACTCAAATTAGTTAAATCTATGGAGGATGATGTTTTTTAATCAAAATGATTAAATATGGATAGGTATTTAATACTATCGTAATTATACTGGATGAGAAAAAAAGGAAAATTACACATCACATCTTTACAACAAATTAACCCAGTGAACGTGTTCTTATGACAAATTGTACTTATTTTTATGCCGGTATTCTTTTGAATTGCAAGTGCACTGATTTTCACCTATACAGCAGCTGCTGCAACTGCAAAATCTGATGAACATACCAGAGCACGGAATGCCCCCCCCCCCCCCCCCCCACATGCTCTCACGCATGGATGATTGCGATTCGTTGATTCTAAAATTCTCATAGTAACATTGTAAAACTAATTCTTCTGAATCTAACTTAACTGGGTGAAAAGCTCAAAGGGAGGTGGGGGGTGGGTGGTGTGGGGTGATTGGTGTCTTTATACTCTGTACATATATCTAGTGTTCTCTTTATTGTGATCATTCCTATTAAAAACAATTTTTATCTCATGACACTTGTCTTCAGGTAAAGTTTTACCTGTGTGTGAGTACTTGAGAAGTCCATTATCTACAGTACTACAAACTCCTTGATCACCGTTCGCTTCAACTTTTTATTTATCTGAACAAAAATGTTTCTTGCCAAATTTCTGTTGGAATTAGCAGCTGTATATGGAAGTTTAAACTCATTTATGGCTCATTACGATAAAACAGGTACGTCTTATTTGAAAAAAAAATCAGAACATTTTTATTCCCATTGAATTTTCTCTATATTAGATGATTCATAACGTTACAGTTTACATGGAGAACTATTGCGCTAAGAAAATAAAGATAAGGACAGCACAAAACATAGCCCTGTCCGAGGATGTATTTTACCCCAGTGGATGGAGATGTCAAACCACAGTGGAAGCACCCCCTGATCACGTCATCTGGTTCAACTATCATTATTTCGACGTAGGAAGGCCGTCAGTAATATACTGCACCGATGTATTGAGAATCTATGATGGTAAAACTACCGATGATTTTATTTTTGAATTCGCTGTTATTTACTACAAGCGAAGCAGGGGCAGTTGGATGTTGATACCAAATAAGTTGGTTAAAGAAGTGGGGTTTTTGATACCAGTTTTTTGCTTATCTGTCATTGTATTGTATGACACATAACATTATAAAACTACAACACTAGATATACCTCGCACTATTAATACCTAAAGCGTACATTTTGTAAGATCTATTATAATATCATAATTAACATAAGGAATTATCATGTAGAGAGAAGGCTTATATCATTGTACTGTTGCCTAACATCTCCCCAAAATTCTTTTCGTTGTTTGGGGATTGCGTTTGACAAGCATGCATCCCCCCCAAAGCTAACTAATGAGATTCTAGAATAAAACACTGTATATTTTTTTAGGAGATACTACCCAGTCTTCTGAGATATCTCCCATCAAGGGTTTGTGTGGAAGACGCCTTCTTCGGCCGTTAGCTACTAGTGGCAACATTGCAATGTTCAAGTTCAAAAGTATGGTAGTCAGTACCAGCAATGGATTTAAGGTGACCGCCACGGTCCAGAGAAGTAAGACTTTTAATTATCATTTATCGGTTTTAAACAGATAATAGAGAAAGAAAATTTGAATCAAGGAAACTAATAATATTATACCCAAAGAACCTGGGGGAATAAGCCGAGGCATATGCCCACAAGTGGCCACTACCCTATCAATAGTATGTTTCAAATGACAATCACGTATTTAGTATAATATTTGTATTAACTTCAAATATTTTTATTCCCCTGCTTACATATCTCCAGAGAATTTATTATGTGCGTGTACATAGAATAAAGAATTCCAATCTTTTGTCTTAAAGTCCATAATTTGTACCCCCTCAACAAAAAAAAATGTTTATTTTTAAAAATAATACTAAAGATAACTCATTTAGCGATTAACTAAAAATCTATAAATGATTAATTGCATGTGTTTAATTTATAATAACGCAATTTCTACTTTCTTAACGTCAAATGAGTTTTTCGAATATAAACAAAGTAAACAAAGATTTAAAAAAAATTACAACACGATTCATTAGAATCGAACACCTACTTCAACATACTAATGTTCCAATAACTCGCTAACCGCTACACCCTGGAATCACATGTTTGAATCCTTTTAAATAACAAACTCAATTTAGTATTGTGCAAACATAATTCGGTCTTGACCATTTGATGATCATCTTGAAAACTGAAGGAGGAAAACTTGCTTTTTACCATAGGGTGGGTCTTGGTACCATTTTTTTTTAAATTGAAAAAGATAGACATTTACACGTTTTATCAATATACGTTCTTAAAAAAATGGTATGATGACCCACTCTATCAAAACCTATTGTTTGAACATCCGATTTCATTAGCATTTTGTTGCTCAATTAGCATATACATATTTTGATGACTTCATATCAATTAAATTTGAAGTCAGTTTTTGGAGGTTTTCGCTATACTAAATGCAAATGATTACATATGTCTAATAAATGTAACAAAAGTGATATTTGTATGAAAAAAAATTGTGGGTTTTTCAAATGGACTTACGTAGTTTTTTGCCTTGGCTTATTTTCCCACCTTCTTTAACTTACAGCCATTTAAATTACAATCTAATAGAACCAGATTCCAAGATTTGTTCGAAGAATGATTTTCAGTATCTTGATGATATTTTTATCGACGAAAAGCTCAAATGTGAACAGGAAGTCAACTGTCGTGATAATTCGGACGAGTCTGCGCAATATGCTGGTTGTGAAGGTCAGCACAGATGTTAATTTTGAATCTATTAAACATTCATTTTCATAGACGAGCTCATAAAATCTAACATGTGTAGCTAATGAAAAAAGAGTAAATTTTAAGTTTTTATTTCAGGTATCCTAGCCAAATGGACAGATCTAAGTACTTTCGCTAGAGTTGGAATTATTGTGGGAACAGTTGTCGGGATAGGTTTAATTCTATGTTTATGTGCAACGTCTTGCATTTATTTCTCCCAACAAAAACGATATAAAAGACTGAAAGACTAAATACCGGTAATTTTTATTTTATTTGTGTTTATCAATTAGAGCTAGATATTTTAGCTCAATGTTCTTTTCCAGAGTTAATAGTTTATTAATTCAGGTCATGTTTTAATTAATTTTTTTTTTATTTTTCATCAAAACGTATTCTAAAAACCGTGGGTTATGCGAGTATGTAGTGCGTTTATGTGGTCGAAAGCAGGGTTCTATGCATATTGAGATGGTCTAGCAGTAAGCGCAGAGGTTGAACACTGCTATAAATTAATTTTATTCCATTCTATGAAGAATACTTCAATTCATGTCCCAGTAAGGAACTTGAATTTTATATTATTAAGGAAGGAGTCTTCTCGTTATCAAACATACTTCTTATAATAAGAAATTCATAAAATTTTGACAAAGTCAAACAGATCATATAACCAAATGATTCTATCAGTTTAATCAAGTTTGACCTCCTTGTTTTCGCATAAAGGTCAGGTCAAGGTCAATACCTTTTTCTCAACTTAAACGATGATAAAAATAAATGTAGTTCTTTGCAGTTATGTAGACATCTGTTTAAGATATGAACATTTTATTCTTCATTGAAATGGTAGAATATCAGAAAGTCTATCAGCTTATACTACTAAATTGGAATAAATATTGCTTAGTCCGAATTTCCTCTAATTTTCTTAAATTTTGAAGATATTTTGATTATTTTTTTGTGCTTCCAATATTAAAATATTTCTGATTTTTACATATTATGAAGAGTTTATATTAAGATATAAATTGACAGAAAAGCTAATATATTGACCATTTAATAAGAGATAAAAACTTATTCTAGTGATTTTTTCACACAAATCAATGTATAGAATGGGCACTTTAAAAAGCTTATAAAAATGTAATTCGATAGGAAAATAATATTTTAAAAACATATTCTGAAACCCTTGTATCATATCATTAGTTCACTTTAGTTAAAAAATCCAACATTAATGTAATTGTTTTAAAAATGCTAAAACAGACTCATTAATCTACAGCAATTCTGAATTGCGAAACATGTTATATTTTCCTACGCCAATATTCCGCCAAAAATATAGTCCTTGTTAGATTCTAAACATTGATTACTATTTCTATGCCAAGTTGTATGATAGTAAAAAAGAAAGAAATATATATTATTTTAATTTCCTTTCATCTTGATTTAATGAACTTTTAATCAAATTTACGTTTGACAAGTCAAAAACCAGAAAAGACTCCTTCTTTAATGTTTTAACATATTTTTTTATAACAAATTTCATTAAATTATTAATTTTAGGAGTTGTTAATTTCTAAAATAAATCATTCAAACATTTTACTCAAAGTATTCGAGAGCGTCAGTAATTGGCAGTGGTATGAATTTGAAAAGAAAATTGTTTGAACGACTGTATCACTACGCCCAGAGTGAATATGATTGATTCTGTGTATTGCAGTTAAACTGAGCTTTGACCCCTCAGACTTTAACATTTGGTGTAAGTAATATAAATATTAATTATTAATCATCCTACATGTATTAACATATCAACATTGGATGTCAGGATAAAAGCGCCAAAGGATTTTTCCCGAACTTTTTAAAAATACAACACATCCGTTAAACTGTGTAACATATCACTTGAAGCTCATAAATTTTCAAAAAAATGTTGAACGCATAAGACGTTTTAAGTTATTGTGTTGCTTGAATCAAATCAGTAATATACACGTTTGGTGGCTGTCCCTCATCACTATGACGTGTATAACGATGTGCAAACTCATATATATTGTCATCATCTGTCAAGACTGGCTGTCTTGATGTGTTAGGCTCCCGACCAGATTCATTGTTCACTCTTAGTACCAATGTACTGTAGCAGGCTTCCTCGTAATTACATTCACCATACAGAGGCTCTGCTGGCTCTTCACGTACACTTGGGTTATCCCGAATCCTTGATGTATCTTCTAAATCGTATGCCATATTATGATGAACGCGACATTCTATGAAATTTAAAAATACGTGTTAAGTACTTTTACCTTATTTTCATTGGTTTTTTTGTTGATTGATATATAGTTGCACTGTAATTGATATATTGTGTTTGAAGGCAAACGTAGAAATAGAATTAATGGTAAATTTACAACCTTGTTTTTTTCTCATCAAGTGCAACCTATAATATGAGAAATAAAATTGCACATCAGGCATATGCCATTTAACATGTATAATATTGAACTCAGGAAGAATATAATTCTGCACAAAAATATAATACCGATATAATAGTCCTATTCCGAATACAATACACACAACAGTGACACTTGCTGCTCCGATAAGGAATGAAATATGCGAATTCGTTTCTTTTGTTGGTGAACCTGTTGTAACGGGGTGTATTTCGGTTACTTGACCTTTATTAAACCGAATACATATTGTAAGAAAGGATCAAATAAAACATCGTTCAGCTGGATTATATTTACATTTGAAATTTTAATATAAGAGGATTTCCAATTTGTTTTTGGATACAGAAAGAATAATTGTTAGGCAATGGCTATCAGCACAGTGATCCAAACCATTGTTCAGAAGACTTGTGCTCTAATCGGAAATAATTTTTATTAAAAGGACGAGCGCAATATGAATTATAAATATAACACTACACGCTCGTTGCGAGCAACGAGAGGTCTTCCGTTTGAGTGCACCATAAAGAAAACTATGGGGATAGTTGTCCTTTTCTATCATTTCTAAACACATCATCAAATTCCATTTCACCCTGTATAAGAATTTCAAAAGACATATAATTATACTTAAATTATACTTTAAAAAGTCGCTATTATTGTGAATTTTGATAAAATTAAATTGGAAATAAGTAAAATCTATCATTTCAAATATAAAATCATAAACCTTAGCACAATTAGTACGAAAAAATATTCGGCACTCGGGGACTGAGCTACGCGGACTCTCGCTTCAGGACTTTGGAGCCCAAAATCTTGAGAATGCATGGATCGATTTTAAAACAAATTTCATATTCGGAAGTTTTTAGAGCGTCTCTGTCGAATATAAATATAAAAAAATTAAATTAAAAAAAATGAAAAATTAAGGTTTTTCATTTCCTTCCGGTGACGATCGGAAGCGTCGGCGGACGTTCGGATTTGCGAGAGACACTGCGGCTGGAGACTTTCTACCACCCCTGAAAACTTCAAAGTTTAATCTTTCAGATTTTTCATAAAAATAAGCCACAAACAAAAACATAAAATCTTGAATATCTCGGGACCGGAAGTAACGATAAAAAAAAAGATCAACAATTGTCTTACAAATTTTGTCTAGAGTAAGTTCTGAAAGTTTCATGAAGATCGGCTGAAGCGTTTTTGAGAAAACGTGACAGAAAAAAATGTTGTGTGCATACAGTCAATGAGATGGCGGCATTTCCTTAATGCCGGCAAAGCAACTCGGCGAGCTCTAATGCGGTCGTATCGTAGGGTTGCTCCGGCGGCATGACTTTGATGTCGGCGATGCTACGAGCGTCTGAATTAGATGGTTGCTGATAAAAACAAGACTGTCACAAAGCAGGAAATTAAAGGTATTTTTAATTGGGCTCTATATTTGTACTGAAAAAAACCCCGATATTATTTTGATTTATGATAAAATTTAAACAGAAAACATTTAAATCCATCATTTTAAAGATAAAATCGGTAAACAAACCACAATTAAGAAAGAAAAAATGTTCGGCGCTCGGAGACTGAACCCGGGTCGCCTGGGCACAAGTCCACCACTCTAACGACTGAGCTACGCGGACGCTCGCTTCAGGACTTTGGAGCCCAAAATCTCGAGAATGCATGGATCGATTTTAAAACAAATTTCATATCCGGAAGTTTTGAGAGCGTCTCTGTCGAATAAAAACATAAAAAAATTCAAGTTAAAAAAAATTGAAAATTAAGGTTTTTCATTTCCTTCCGGTGACGACCGAAAGTGTCGGCGGACGTTCGGATATGCGAGAGACACTGCGGCTGACGACTCTCTACCATCCCTGAAAACTTGAGAGTTTAATCTTTCAGAATTTTTTTTAGAAAAATAAGCCACAAACAAAAACATAAAATCTTTAATATCTCGGGACCGGAAGTGACGATCAAAAAAATGATCGACAATTTTCTTACAAATTTTGTCTAGAGTATGTTCTGAAAGTTTCATGAAAATCAACTGAAGCGTTTTTGAGAAAACGTTACAGAAAAAAAAAATAATAACTAGACACTATCTCGTTGCGACAAAGGGGAGGTCTTCCGTCTGATTTTAGAATTTGAGATATATGTTCGATCTTGATTTTGCTATTTAACATCTAAACATGATTTAAAATAGAAGAACAGGGTCTACATTCTAAGGGGCAGATACTATTTTGTTTCAGGTGTAAGAGCTTTGGTTGAAAACATTTAGACCCCTCTTGGTCTCTAATTTGAGAGACCAGTCCTTTTTTCTTGGTATCAAATGAAAGGTCATTTAATTTTAAAGACATTTTGTTCAACAAGTGTTTAGAAATTCGTTACCATTCTTGAGATATCTGAGAAAGAACGTTTTAGGGGCCGGTCCCTTTTCTCCTTTTGGGGACTGCTGAACAAAATTTTGAAGGTTGCATATTGTCAAGTACATCATTTTGAGCATCTTTTCTTCTATACTGCATTTCAAAATATTTTTTCTTTTTGAGATATAATACTAGTGATCAAAGTTTTGGACTTTTTACCCCTAAAAACCCCTAACTACGTAACACATGAGAAAATCATTATACTGTTAGGCTACATAACTGTAAAATAAACATATTTGCTTCTATAATTTTTTACCAAATATCCCCCAGTAAAGGGTTATAGATAAAGGACTTTAGAGCCCTTTAGATCCCTAATTTAAGGGGCCAGCCCCTTTTTTATTGGTATCAAATGAAAGGTCATTTAATTTGAAAGACATTTTGTTCAACAAGTGTTTAGAAATTCGTTACCATTCTTGAGATATCTGAGAAAGAACGTTTTAA
This sequence comes from Magallana hongkongensis, assembly GCA_016163765.1. Lineage (NCBI taxonomy): Eukaryota > Metazoa > Mollusca > Bivalvia > Ostreida > Ostreidae > Magallana > Magallana hongkongensis. Next base: position 25,053,243 of record WFKH01010931.1, on the reverse strand, counting down.
GAGGCCGGTCCCTTATCTCCTAATAGGGGCTGCTGAACAAAATTTTGAAGATTGCATATTATTTAATACATCATTCTGAGCATCTTTTCTTCTATACTGCATTTCAAAATATTTTTCCTTTTTGAGATATAAGGGATCAAAGTTTTGGACTTTTGACCCCTATAAACCCCTAATTACGTAACACTTGAGAAAATCATTATACTGTTCTGCTATAAAAATGTAAGATAAACATATTTGCTTCTATAATCTATTACAAAATATCCCTCGGTAAAGAGCTATAGATAAGACTTTAGAGCCCTCTTGGTCCCTAATTTGAGGGGCCAGCCCCTCTTTTCTTGGTATCAAATGAAAGGTCATTTAATTTGAAAGACATTTTGTTCAACAAGTGTTTAGAAATTCGTTATCGTTCTTGAGATATATGGGAAAGAACGTTTTAGGGGCCAATCCCTCATCTCCTTATAGGGGCCGTTTAACAAAATTTTGAAGATTGCATATTGTTTAATACATCATTCTGAGCATCTTTTCTTCTATACTGCATTTAAAAATATTTTTCCTTTCTGAGATATCGGTAATCAAAGTTTTGAATTTTGACCCCTAAAAACCCCTAATTACGTAACACATGAGAAAATCATTATACTGTTAGGCTACATAACTGTAAGATAAACATATTTGCTTCTATAAACTTTGACAAAATATCTATCAGTAAAGGGCTAGAGATGAAAGACTTTAGAGCCCTTTGGTCATCTAATTTGAGGGGCCAGTCCCTTTTTCTTGGAATCAAATGAAAGATCTTGTAAATATAAACATTTTTTACATTACATCTTTTAACAAAATATTTTTTCAGAAAAGAGATAAACAAAGAAAACCAGAAAAAATTTTGACTTTTTTTAATCTCAATTTTCGGGTCCCGGCGAGCTTCGACGCTTTTGGCGATAGATATGATTTTAAACCTTTATGCACAATTTCAGTCTTCCGTCTACCACCACTGAAAATTTCAAGTTTATATCTGCTATAGTTTAAGAGTACTGCCGACAAAATACCCCTCTGAAAATCGATAAAACGACTATATCTCAAAACCGGAAGTGACGTCATCAATAAAAAAAAATGCAATACGGTTCATATCATTATCTATTTGATCGCAAAGTTTTATGAAAATCGATTGAGTAGTTTCCGAGATCTCGCGTGCACAAGATTTGTAAGAAAAAAAAATAATATAGAAGAATAGGGAAAAAGAAACAAAGCAATAACAATAAGGTCTTCCGTTGGAAACGGAAGATCTTAATAATAACTAGAGTCTTGTTGCTATAGCAACAAAAAGGTCTTCCGTTCCTCATGTATAAATCTTTAAAAAAAAATGCTTTTCTCTTATAAAAAAGAAAAAGGATATAATCGATACGGTGATGGAATCTTTCAGTAACTTTTTCTATGTGGAACAAAACGAAACGAGAAAAAGTCATTTTTGAAATTTGCTCTGACGACCGGAAGTTACGCTGATTCAAACGGAACATGGTAAACATATTTTCATACATTGTTCCATATTTCCTCAAAGTTTGGATGCTTACGCTTTTGTCAGTTATGAGATCTCGTTGAGAAAAGGTTTCTTGTCTCGGGACAGGAAACGGACGAACAGAATTGCTTAATGAAAAAAATGTTAATATATCTTAAACACTTTCCTCTCGTACACTACTGTTTATCGAGCTTACTGAAACAGTGTAAAAAAAAACGGCTAAACTTATCAACAATGTAATTTGTTTGAACCCTTCCGGTGAGGACCGGAAGTGACGGCTGACAAAATGAAACACGTTAAACACATCATCTATCAAATGTCTATCACCTACATAAGTTTTGTGTTTTGATCACTAACAGTTTCTGATTAACGGCGGGTACACAATTTAGTATAAAAAGCTACGTGAGATATTTGAGATATCTCACCGGAAATGGATCTTTTTTTGTTTATTTAACATCGCATAAATGACTTATGAAAAGATCCATACTAAAATAATCATTCTGTGTAAAATAACTAAAAAAAGTAAAAAAAAAAATAATTTTTGAAGTGCTTCCGGTGACGACCGGAAGTTACGCCGAACAAAACAAAATATTGTAAACACATCTACATATATAGGTCTATCATCCTGCAAAGTTTGATTGTTCAAGTCATTACCATTTTTGAGATCTCGAGGAGTCAAGTTTTTTGTTTTGGGACAGGAAACGGACAAATGGAAGTAATCAGTGAAATATTAAAGTTAGTATTTCTTATGCATTTGACAACAGGACTTTATTGCCTATCAATTTATCTAAAATTGGCAAAGAAAAACATTTAAACTTATAAACAGCTTGATTTGATTGAACTCTTCCGGTGTGGACCGGAAGTAACGGCCAACAAAATGAAAGCAG
>WFKH01010931.1:24959091-24995785 GCA_016163765.1 Magallana hongkongensis | reverse complement strand
ATACAAAGACCAGTGTGTTTATGTTTACATATAAAACAATTTGATTTTGACTTTCCAACGCGTGGAAATGGGAGAGCAATAACATTTTCACATTTGACACTTTTTGGTTCAAAGGTTGATATTTCTTTTGACTGTAATGATTTTATGTCTCTATAGTATTTAGATAAACACTTGGAACACATGTGTCAATCACTATTTACATTTGCTGATTGCTTCTTTGCCCACTCGTACTGGTTAACAGTTATTTTTCTTGTTTGGCCTTTTGCATAGGTCGCATTGTGTCTTTGTAAACGGCATGATTTTTCAAAGAACATACACTCACTTTCTTGATAGTTATAGATGCATGGCACCTGTACGTTGTGTTGAAGTCCTCTTTAATATGTGATATTTATATGTGGACAGTTGATTCATGTATACGTATACGTCGGGTACATTACACAGGAAGTACATGTACGAAATCAGATGCAGTAGCGAACAAGTTAATTTAACCGTACTCTAAAATTTTTATTTAAAAATCGACATTATTTATTTTAGATTTTTAAAATTTTGTTACCTTTGTCAAAACGTATTAAAAAAATTCATTCTTAAAATTAATACAAAACACATCAGGATTCGAACCTAAACAAAAAAGTTCTCAAGTTTAAAAGACCGTCTGCTTAACCACTAGACCAAAGTCGACATAGAAATCTGTATTGTAAATTAGCATACCGCTTTTGCATTTTAAGAGCATAAATATCTTTTCTAAAATTCAATTTTTTAAAAATTTGCCTCTTTGAAACAAAATTCGAAAATAGTAGTTTTCAAGAAAATATCTGGTTCTTAATGCTAATATTAAAATAATTTTGTTTCAAGGAGGCAGTTTTTCAGAACAATGAGGATTCCCCTCTTAAAATGCATGAAATCTGTCACATTTGCCTGTGTAACCATTTCCAAATTTATTTCATAGTCTCATAAAAGTTACTACAAACTTTCCAGATAAAATTCTACAATGCTTTATGTACAACGTTGCGTGCAATAAAAGATTTCCGTAAGTTTGATTTTTCAATTTTATCTGCAACTCCTTTAGAGGGAAATAGCATAGGAACTGCAAAACCTTCTTTGTTCAAGGGATGAGCTGAGATCCAAGGAAGAAAAAACTACAAAATCAGGCCAAGTAAGCTTTACAACCAGCTCCTAATAACTGAAGCAAATTTGAACATATCTTTAGAAAAAAAATGAGCAACATGAAAATCTACTTTCAGAGTATGAAGAAGCAAATCTATACTTATAAATGAAGACAGTTTGCAAATAAACTACAAAATACCTGCACCAGAATAATTGATTACACCTATGGTATTTCAGCACGTGTGAGATGATGTCCGAAAACTATAATTGAATTTAAACCTGATAAGTTATTTTTGTTAAATTTATGTTTAAAAAACCTACTTTTATTTTCGATAAACCAGCCCGAAATAGCAAAAATGATTAAGGTTGTATACACGCTTTGGCGGATCCAGAGCAGTGGGAGTTTTTATCAAAATATATACTTGCATTGAAATAATATTGAATAATTATTATGTAAAGGGTGAATATATTTAGCGGGAATTTATTTAAAGTATACATAGAATATAAGATTTGAAAAATTTAAAAAAAATTAAAATGAGCCAATTTGTTTCTTGAATGCGCGATTTTAGTTTTGATGGAAAGAACTTTCCAGAACAGGGTAACTAAGAACGCGGGCTGACTAATTAACAAGATGGCGAAAAGTTTAGGGCAAGTTCATCGAGCATCAGGCAGATACCTTGGATCGGACAACTTAGGTTTAAAATATACAAATAAATATGCGCGCTCTCGCGTTTTTAGATTCTTTTATTTTTACACCACTGACAGATTGGTTTTAATGAACTATGAAGATAGTCCAATCCACACTTTGCAAAAGTTGTTTCCATTTGCGGGGTCAACCCAAATGTCAAAAGGGATAAATTCAATTTTCCGCTTCTTTGTGCAACCAAATATTTGGGCGTCCTGTGATGAAGTCCTTTTCAATTTGATTTATTCGATTGCCCTTACCTTGAGAAATCAAAATACACTACGGAAACGGATTTTTAATGTCAAATTAAATGAAAAAGTTACAAACCTTTAAACTACCAAGGCTACTGTGAGAAATCTTAGGGTTTTTTCCAAAAGATGGTGGCCAAGGGACATAACCTTTGTAAATTGTGGATTGGTCTTTTGTGTAACTCAACTGTATATATAAAATCTAGCCATGCGCGGATCCAGAAAATTTTTTTCCAACGGAGGGGGTTAGTTTCAAGGGATATGAAAGTTTGCCAGGAGATTCCGATGCATAACGTTATTTTCGGTAATTTTACTATGTAAATTTACATATAGAAAACTTATTTTGGACAGTGTAAAAAATAATAGTGAAGTTTGACATTAGGAATAAATTTAGAAAAGACATACGACGCACTACATGACGCACTTCGTTTTGAAATAAAAATCTTTTGGCATGTATATGCCATTAGGGGTTGACATTTAATACAATAGATAATCTAAAAAATGAAAAGACTTTCGATTGCAACAATAATCTGCATACGGAACAAACAAATGAAAAACCAAAATACTTTGTAATTTTTTCAGTCGGCTGCAACAAGAGTTTAGGCCACATACAACTAATTTCAATTTAGATTTTCATTCCTCTCCGCTCCTCTAAATATCCAACCAGTTGCCTTATTTCAATTTTTAAAAAATAGGTTAAGAAAAACAATTCAGAAAAACATTCGGACAAAGTATGTACAAAAAAATGTGCACAAAATATACAAAGCCCATTAATGTGTAAAGTGTTATTTCCCGCATTGCGCGGGATATCATCTAGTGATTATTTAAACAAATACAGTGTAACCTTGAAAGAGCCACTGCAAAATAAGGAAAAAAATATGAGAGTCTAGAAGCAGATCAGAGACTTACAAAAAAACTTGCATATTCAAAACAAAGTTAACCAAGCACTTTGTTTTGCACAATCATTTGGTCTGGGATTCACAGATATGAAAGTAATTGATAAAAATGGAAACTCTTATGATTTAATAGATAAATCCAGATCTGTTTCAAACTCCTATGAGTGTTTGCCTGGAACTTAAAAAGAAAAGGTGAAAAGTCTCCTATATATTGAGATACATTCGGTATATTAGACGAGGCATACCATCAAACAGCAATTTAAAATGGGGGTCTTGTAATATCACACCTAGTAAAATAGTGTAGACATTCCATAAATGGCATGTGCAGAAGAAGTAAGAATCATCCGAAGCCCAACTGATTTTTAGAGAAACCTTAGAGCAAATATTAGAAAAAAAAATCCCTTCTTCTGTCATCAAATTGTTCAATTAAAAATTGCAGCTGATGGCGCAAAAATATCTAGAACGTCGAACTTTATTGTTTAAAGTCTAGCTGTTATAAATAAAGGCGAAAAAGGTATGGCTGTACATGGTCAGACCACAATTGCAATTGTAGATGCCAATGGAACCTTCGTTTCAATCAAAGAATTATTTGCAGAATTTTTTTATGAAGTCAATGCATTACTTTAAACGAAAAATGATGAAAATAATGCTCATACACCTCCAACATTACAAATAAAAAATTACTTGTTGGAATTTTTTCTGGGGGGAGATATGAAAGTTTTAGTAATAGTTATGGGTATAAATGCTGCAAACTCGAAATTTTCATGTTTGTATTGTGAAATTGAAAAAAAAAATGACCGTTTTGACATGATTAAAGATAAGGACAGTAAAAAATAAAAATTCAATAAAAGTTATGAAAGAATACTCAAAGGAAGAGAAAATTAGTAATGCTTCTCTTTTACCCCCTCCCCCTTTACTTATATTAACCTTGACATAATGCTATTGATGAGTTGCATCTAATGATGAAGATAGTGGATGTGCTAGTCAGAAATCTTAATGAAAATTCGTTAAATTTAGATCAGCGGTAAAATATCGAGAAATCACAGAAGTCATCGAAGCATTTATTTGCAAATGCCATTGAAAGTTTCTTTCTCCGTATGAAAAAGTAGTTCCTTAAAAGTCTCGAACTAGTCATACAGGGTCACAGGGTCGAGTATGGAAAAAATGTTATCTACATGTAGTTTCAGTACCAAACTTCTTGTCTTTGAATGGGTTCATTTAGCAGCGAAAGATAAAATAAGTAAGATATGTGATCAGACTTTCAATATATATATTCAATCATAAATTCATGGTACCTATCACAAGAAATGATAAGCCAGTTCATCAATTTGGCAAAACAATGAGTTTCACATATTACATCGTTAATTCAATTAATGGAAGGTTTTTAACCAAAACAATGTCACCATGTATTGCACATCATGGTATGTCATATACCAAAACTCCTCAAAACCTTTAATGAAATAAAACAGTTTACAAGTCAGGGTGTTGAAAAGGAAAGTGATGCCATAAAGATGATATATCACAGAAAGTCGATCAAACATGGCCCAACAGCAGAATCTAACAGGGTAAGATTCAGAAAAAATAAATTTGGATCTGACCAAATGAAGCGAGTCTACAAAAGGTACATACCTCTTTTTTGGCAGAAAGGTTAAAAAGAAAACAGATTTCATGATTAAAAAATCAAATGTATTGGCATAAAGAAAAAAAGATAAATTATTCAACTTTTTTAATGTCTGTTTTAATTTAAATGTAAGTGTATGATAAAATAAAATTGGTTAAGTTCTTACAGATCCATGATGTACAAAAAAGTCCATGATGCATTGTACTTCAGGATAGCAAATATCAAAACCATTATTGTTTATTTAATATGCTACCAATTTTCCCGGCTGCTAAATTATGCCATAAAATACGTTTGCTGTAGCGTATTTGGAGAAAAAAAATGAACAAATGAAAACAATGTTTGGAGGTCCAAGTCCTCTAAAAATTTTCAGATATTGTGAGCTAGTATTTTTAAGAATTTTTGCACATTTTAATTTTATTTTAATCGAAATTAAACTGTTAACCGAAAGTCAATTAGGATAAACGCAAATTGTCATAATGACATACCGCAAGTAAATTTGGATAAACTCAAATTGTCATAATGACATATTTGTATTTGGTGTGGATTTTTTTTACAGAACATTAACTTTTCAAAACTATTACACAAGAGTACAAAACAAAGAACATAAACATTTGCCTAAATTTGAAATCCTATGTATTTTTTCTGTTTTGTTCCTTAACTATATCAGATCTGATTAAGTTTTCATGCATAATTTGATCCTCAATCTAACAATTTTTGCTTTCAATGTTGTCAATTGCCACAAAATATAAAGAAAAACGATACATGTTTCAATTCTAACAATAAATAAATTTACGCAATTCAACCTGTTTAACCTTTATATATGCATGTATTTGTAGCATCTAGTTTTATGATTGTTCCATAACACATTATGATGTAAAACCCAATTATTGTAGAGTATTTAATACTGCACTAAATTGCTTCTTGGCATTTTTTTTGATGTACATACGTAATGACATTACGATCGGCAGTTGTCCTGCTGGTATTTCATGCCGAAAGCTAAAATGAAATATCTCTTGTACAGCATCTTAAGACATTACAAAATTTATATGTGATAACAATTTATTTTTTTCAGGGCTTTTTGTGTTTTTTTAAAATATTTTCCAGTGTCTTTGACTGTAATAACTACGGAAGCGTATTGGTGCCACATTGACACTTTTTGATGATCTGTATTTCACACTTTACTGTAAACTTTACACTTGAAGGTATAAAATTTAAACTTTAATGTGTAAATTAAAAACTTTTGTATGTAAAATGTTCACACTTTAATCTCTTTCATTCATCTTGTGGCAATAATACGCTTCCGTAGATAACCCTAGGAATCAAATATGTAAAGTCCAATACATCTTAACAATAACGCAAATGACGTTTTTTAGGGTGCAAGCGCTCAGCTATGTTAAGGGCGTCCATAAAATAATAGCGGTATTTATCACATAAAATGTTAGCCTTTGAATAATCTTGATATTCTATCCCATAAAAATGTAACACAAAGTGATATTTTATCAATATACAAATTAGATAAATCGCTATCGCATGAGCAATTTTTGAGTCTCTTGGGAATACCCTGTCACGTGATACTGCTAAAAATAGAATACCCAGGAATAATACGAAAAAATGCATAGTGCAAGGGCTTAACATTAACAAATATAATTATTTCTGTTTCTAACTTGTAAAATGAACATCTAAAATTTCGAAAAGTGCTGGGAGCTTGAAATATTCAAGTAAGAACAATTTTTAAATTCAACATAAACAGTGTATTAACAGAAATTTGCATGGAGTTCCCACAATTAACGCTTATTTATTCGAAATGCGTAGCGATTTCATACAGCTCCCAGCACTTTTTGATATAATGGGGATATAATGGTAACACATGTAAAATTTCAATGTTTTTGATCAAGTGTATGCCCTTGCACTACTGCATTTTATCTGACCCAGTTCACTTTCGGCGTCATTTGCGTGAAATTCAAACGCAACACTGACTAAGATCATGATTTTAATTTTCATTCATAATATAATTAAACGCTGTGAATTTCATCAAAATAATGTTAGAATGTTGTTTCTGTTCACACCAATCATCATTACCAAATTGTTGAAATTGGAAAAATTAAATTAATTCATGCCCTTACCAATGATATAAGGGTGAGGGGGGTGGGTGGTTAAGTTTAAGTTTGTAATTTACACATTTATGTTTCATAACTTTATGTTACTCTGCTGGTAGATAAATAAGAAATACCGTTAATATATGATCAAGGTTACTTGTAATTATAATTAATATTTTTTGTAATAATTAAAGAAAGCAAGAAAAATCAATATCTATCCAGAATTTATTATAATAATCAACTTGACAAATACAGTGTACTATGTCTATAGAGATTGCTTTTCTGTGACAAACTGTTCAACAAGACTAGTGTTTTCTGATTTTCAGTATTATTCAGTCATGATGTGGAATTTATAGAAATTGACCATTCTTCTTGCACACTTCATGTACTTCTCCTCTGTCTTTTTGATGTAAGGAGGCAGTGCAGTTGATAAGAAAACCAATGCCTGAAATGATGAATATTTATCAATTTCAAATTTAATTTCAATAGATATCAATGAAAAATATTATGATAGGCTACATAATAGTAAAATGATTTTTAAAAAAAACCCAGACCAAATATACACGAAGTTAGTGAGTGAAAGAAATATTTATAGAGTACCTACTTTTTTATCAACACCCCAGAAAAGTGTCTCCAGTGGACCATTTGCTGCTTTAGTAACCCTGAAATTGAATAATGTGTTATATTTACCAAACTATTGTGCTGAAGATAACATGAAAATGGAAAATTATATTATTATTGTGCATACTAATGGCAGTTTTAATCATATTTATATTACAACAGGCATAATCAAATGTTTATTCTTTAAAATGTGGGGAAATTCAGTTCAACTCTTTAATTATGTCTATTATTACATGTAATCTACCTAAACAGGGCTAAATGAAATATAAACAACAATACAATCTTGTCTATATTCAATCCAGATCCTCACAGTAATCTTTGTATAGTGCTAGCACATTGTGTGAACTTTCCATTGTTTACATTTTCTTTGAACACGGAGGAAATGCGAGCTAATATTATTGCGATATAAGAGACCAGTAAAAAGCTACAATGAGCCTCAATACTCTTTATGATCAAAATTAGCGAATCGCAGAACATTTGCTTTGCCTGATCGAGTCACCAAACTGATGTTTAAACACAATTTTACATGAAAAACAAATGTAAACAAGTAAACAAAATCGAAGCCGAGGAATTTCCCTTTGTTTCTGTTTCATACTACAGTATTAGATAATATAAAACAATATCTAGGGAAAGTACAGATAAATCCTACCTTGTTCAGTTGAATCCTCTACCGGTTTCCGTCCACGCTGGTTGTGAATGAGTTAAATTCCCAGATATATCACCGAAGTCCACATGTTTATTCTGATCACAGCTGCAAGCGCCGATGTGACGTAGTCAACCTCGACACGTCATCAGACGACTTAGGAATTTCATAGTTTCGTGAGATATAAATAATAATTGAAGTTTTTATTTCAGTACACCTTTCTTGATACATCCAAACCCAATAATTAATCATATTCACTTTGGTATCTATGTTTGTTTATTACCGAAATACAATATCTCGTAAAATCTCATGAATAAGGGGCGGGGCATATGCAAATTTTCCGAAATCACACGTGCTAGAATACTCCTTTCTCAAAGAATATTCATAAGCCGCGCGTCAAAATCCAAAACGAGGCTAAGGTCGGTTGAGAGCGTAAACAAAAATGGCGACGAATAAGGTGAAACAAGCACTGCTGCGTGCTGCATACCCTTTTCTATCGGATATAGAAGGATAAACTGAGAGCTGTCATTCCACACACTGCCGACCGATCCAGAGAGTAGAAGTTGATGGATTTCGGGCTTTCGGAGAGACAATGGACCTTTTTTTAGCGTGAGTGTCCGTGATTGCTGGGTTGTAAATGTATCATGTTCTTCTCATGTTCTTACGAGAAAAACGTTCTTGTTATAGTGTGCCAGCATTTTGATAGAAATCTAAATGCATTTAAAGGCTTGATTAACCGTTGACCTGTCTAAACGATGAAAAAAAAGTCTATGAACAGCTGATGAATAGCATTGTGTACTTAGTACTTGCACTATGATTATTGTACATGTAGGTTGACTTTAGGCCCTAGTATGACCAAATATACTCATTCAGTTAATATCAATATTTTTATTTTATCGTGTAAATGACATATAGGAAAACTTTATTTGTGTTGTTTTTAAAATAAAATATTTACTATATTTTTAATCCCACCTGCTCATAACTGAATTATTTTTTAAGACTAGCTATTATATTTACATTAGAGTCTTAAGTCTGAAGATTTTTAAGTGGACATCTATAATATCTATAAGTTTTCATCCAGAAACACTTGATATTAAATCTGGTAAAAAAAAACAAAACAAAACTATTCCCATAGTATAATAATAACATATCAAACTCTGAATGATGTTGAGTACCCCCTCCCAAGACTAGTTTTCGCTTCCATGCGAAATGCAATGAGAACGTTTTGATAGTACTTCCTATTTTTTAATTTCAATTTCTTTATTGACCAATATTAAGGGCCCTCAAGAGGCAACAGAAACATTGTACAAAAAACATTCATAATGCACAATTAACACATACAATGTACACAAGAGCAAGGCTGTCACGGCACTTTTTGTTACAGGGATCTGGTCCTTCCCAATTGGGAAAATTATTGACATTTTTGTCAAATTGGAAAATTTAAGATACTTTAATATATTATCAGAAGGACTGGAGTCACTGGACATCTATTAATAAATCATAACATAATGTTTTGTTAACTTTTATATAAATATTGAAGTTTTACAGCTCAAATTTTACTTTAACACAATTTTTTTATATACACAATGTAAAATTTGTGATGTTGGAAATTTGTAGATAAGTAAATTGGGAAATTTAGGGGGTTTTCCCAATTGGGTCAATGGGAAGGGTCTATTTAATTATTAGTCTAAGACCCAAATCTATATATAATTATTTTGAGTTAAAATAATACTCTGTTATAAATATACATATTACCGATAAGTATAGAAATATACATGATAATATACATGTACTAAATAAATGTTTAAGCTGTCTTCTTTCAATCATCCGACTCTTTCCCTCTTCAGGACTGTCAATCTTTTTGATTTGACGTGCTTACATTTATTGTCTTTAAATGTGTGTAAACTGCGGTCAAACATTGCTTGCTGAGGCCTAAAAAAAATATTATGTGTTTAGGGTAACCAGGTCTAACCTACAAATATGCCCAATCCTACCATATTTAGTTGTCTGTTTTTATCCGATTGTGAGTTTCATATTATTTCCATTAAAAACCCATTTTTAGATATGATACAAACAAACACTCTTATGATTTTATATTTGTATTTGTGCCCTTGTGCCAAAAAAAAAGGAAGATAAAATAAAGAAAAAAAACCCAACCTACCCAACCTAATTTTTCCATCATTGTTACCCTAAACAAACTTTTTTTTCTTAGGCCTGACTGGTAAAATTGTTAGATACCTTGCATCATTATTATAATATAGGAGTATAGGTTAATTTTTTTTTCAGCATACTTCAATAAGCATAGACCCATGGAAAAGTTCAAGAACTCGTTACATAATACATAAAATGATAGAAAGTATAATTTATTATTTAATATTTACTCTCATATGAAATGAGTAGAGATTATTGTACATATTACATACTGGTATATACATATTTATTTAGAAACTATGGTCTTTTGCTTTAGATTGTGTATCGACTGTATTAATTTGTACATATATAACATAATGTGATATATATTGAGTGATAGATCACCCAGTTTCAATTTATTTATTGTGAGGAACTGTACTCCCTTGAACATTAGACTAGTCCCGGAGAAAGGTCTAATTAATTTTTCTATGAATTATATGTATTAGTTTGTCGAGTTCATAAAATTAAGTGCATTTTTATTATTTTTCAGAAACTATGTCAAGATTAGATATGGATCTTCAAAGAGATGCTTTGGACCTCATGGCTGAGGAAGATATCAGTTATGAAGATGGTCTTCATGACCAGGAGTTGAGCTATGTTGCCAGCATGGAGTGCCCCTTTGCAAATTTCAATTTCCGAGGAACTTTCCTATCAAAGGTGAAGTTCTAACTCACTGGGAAGAGCGACATGTTAATAAGTGGGTATGCCCTCATCATGTGCTGGTCCACAGGTCAGAGGATGTCGGATATACAGAGCCACTTTCCATATGAAATTATCATATCCATACGGAGACAAACCCTACCATTTTGGAGGCAACTATTGCCAAGGCAACTAGCCAGATGGTTATTGCCACAAATTTCATTGACCCTGGACTCTTCTGGTACATCTTTCGCCATGTCGACATATGGTTACGCAGTACAGCCACAAATTTCATTGACCCTGGACCCCTCAATTACACTTCTGCCACCACCTGAATTCCTCCTAGGCCTTCGACATTAGATGCTTTATTTCCCTCGATGGTGAATGCTGCTTCCTCAACTGTGGAGATTTCTCACCCAGTGACTGATCCTTCCTCATTGGTAGAGCTTCACTCTTGCTCATTGGTGGAGCCGTCTTCTCGCACAGTTTGTCTTTTTGCAAGCTAGAGAGTGAAAATTGCGCACTGAACTAAAAGGTTTCTGTGCTATTGGAACGTGAGGACCTCTTTATGGATCAGTTAATTGTGCGCTGTTAATTTTATGAAAGGTGGCAAGTTTAATGAAATTTTATAAACTTTCATATGTGAACTTTAATCAGAATAATATTATTTTGCTGTGTGATTTGACATGTTTGTTATTGTTATTTGAATGTTTTGTTATAATTATTGTATGTATATTAATAAAAAGTTCTTCTCTCTTACTTGAATATTACAAGGTTTTATATTTGGCAACCACATGTCATGTTATATATGAATAACAAATTGTGTACCGGGTATACTATGAGTCAGTTTAAAAAATACTGTGTACAGTTTTATTATTTTTTCTTATTTAAAATTTTCAAAGATAATAATTAACACACAATATAGACTTAAGAATTTTTCTTTTAAAATAATGTTTGCAGCTTATATTATAATGAATATCATGTAAATTCTTTAAATATTAATTCACATTAACTGCAAATAATTTTGTTCTCGGTCAAATATGGATAAATAAAACACAGGAGTCGACATTATTATCAATAAACAAGAAATAAAGTCAAACCAATTAAAACATAGAGGTGAGCCAAAGAGTCTTGTGAAGTAAAATGAAACTCACTAAAAAAAGCACCGGTGAGTACCTCGGAGGAAAAATAAGGAGCTCACGAAGCTCATCTCATGGCTATAGGTTTTAGACTATCGACTTCTTGTGGGACTATTCAAAACATACAGTTAAAATCCACATTATTAAGGGGAAAATAAAAAAAATAATATCGGTATTCAATGTAATTCAATAAAAGCCAAAATTATAAACAGATCGTCGTTTAGGTTTTGTTTATTTTTATGAAGTCGACCCGCCCCCTTCATGAGAAAAATAACCCACCTCGGGCTCTGATTTTTACTAAGTTTTTTTTATCCTTTGTTTATTTCTTTTGTGCCAAGACTGGACGATGACTTTTTTCATCGTTTCTTCTAAAAATCCGAATGTAAGAGAGGACACGACATTCAAATCACGAGTAGAGTTTGGCGACGCTTATATATTTTCGCCATGCTTGCGTTCTTCGATACCGACCTTAGCCTCGTTTTCAGTACGATATGAATATTCATGACTATCTCATTAAGAATGGAGTATTCTGATACCTTCCTTAACATAGCTGAGCGGTATTTGCATAATTATACGAAATGAAAATAATGTAAAAATGTCAATAATTTAGCTGAACAATTTGTAAAACTTATTTAAATATGGATGAGATCAAGTCCATTATGAAGCTATTTGGGCTTTATTAGATTTAATCACCCCGATCGTATTTAATCACCTCATAATACTCAAAAAGAATTATTCCTAATTCATTCAATAGCTTTGAAATGAAAATACTTCGACATTAACATATTTAAAAATAGAGTTTGTTTATTCGTAGTACGAATTTATCAAACGGCATTATGAAGTGGATAGCTCTTTTATCAAACCCAAATTAAAGGAAACAAAATTTTGCCTGAGAATGTGACATTCCGAGGGGTTGATAACACATTCTCTACCTCAGGGTATGCTAAACGTGAACAAGCTTTAACTATAAAAAAATACCTATTTTGCTTTCTAAACTTTATATAAGAAACATTTTAACAGAAGTATATAATCCCGAATTACTAAACTTTGTAAATATATGCTTGTTCCGGAAATATTTAAAGGGGCATGTTCACGATTTTGGTCAAAATTTATTTTTCCGTTTTAATGTTTACAATTCCTTAGTAAAGCATTTATAACAGTCAACCAAAATTTTAGTGTCATTCGTCGAGTTACAAGCAATATACAAAGCTCACAATTCTGTGTTATGTAAACAGCTCAGGTCATGCTTTTGTTTACATTTTGAATGTTAAAAGAAAATTCCAGGTTTAGACCCCAAATAAGTGTGACAAACGCTAGAAACTGTTTAATTATGTTTAAAGGGGCATGGTCACGATTTTAGTCAAAATCTATTTTTATTTTTTTTATTATTATTTACAATGCTTAAGGAATGCATTTCTAATAATCAAATGAAATTTGAGAGTCAGTCGTAGAGTTATAAGCAAGATACAGGGTTCACAATTCTTTGTCATGTAAACAAGGCTCGTGCCATGTTTGTGTTTACATAGGTTCAATATACCGGTAAAAGATCTTTTTCAAGCTGATTTGTCAATCTTCTTATTCATTTTAAGCATAAATATACAGTTTCTAACGTTTAATAGATTTATATTAGGTATAAAACTGGCATTTTCACTTCGACATTCAAAATGTAAACAAAAGCTTTGTTTACGTAGCAAAGAATTGTAAGCTCTGTAATTCGCTTATTACTCAACGAATGACACTCAAATTTTGGTTGCCTATTAAAATGCCTTACTGAAGCATTGTAAACATTAAAATCGGAACAATAATTTTTGACCAAAATCGTGACTATGCCCTGTAACAACCGTTAATGATACAACGCCGCTTAATGATATAAATAGCATTAAGCGTTGCAATTGCAACGCTTAATGCAATAAATTCTTGCATTAACAGTTGACATGTTCAACTGTTAATGATAAATCGCCGCTTAATGATAGAATTGTATCATTAAGCGGCACAAATGCACAGCAGCCTTAACGCTTAATGAAACAAGCAAATATCGACACCCTCAACCGCTAATGATACAAACTTTATATCATTAAGCGTTGCAGTCGCAACCGTTAATGATACAAAATTGTAAAAATGAATGGAATTAAATCTTTTCATTTTTTTTCAATTTGCTCAATAATCCTAATTTTAGTTTTAAAGATCAATTCTATGTAAAAATCAAAATTGTATATAGGAGTTCCGGCACGCATAGTCACTAATTATCTTTATATTGCATACAATGATACATATTGATGTAATCAGTAGCTAGATAACATAAATTTGGTTTGCTAAGGACTACCGTTGCCATGGTACCGGAGACAAGCAGAAATGGCAAATCTTATCAACTTTAAAGCAATATAGAGAGTATTTTCAGCTTATCAAAGTTATGAAATATAAAATTTTGAATTAACTATTGATCAATTTTCAAATTATAGAAAAATATTGGTGGGCAAATCAACTTCTAAAGAATGTTTCCATTATTTTGAAAATATATTTTCCTATTTTTTGAATACCAAAGAAGTGATTATTGAACCAAACTCATAGATGAATAGCTGTAATTAAAATATGCACCTCATATAAAAATTAAAATAGGTTACTAACCATTCTTTGTTGCCATTTGTGGGAAACATGTTAACTTATTTATCAAATATATTCAAGCATCATTGAGCATCGTTAAATTGACCTTGCTAAGGAAATATGTATAAAGTAAAACAATAATGCAGACATATTTGATTGTTCAAAACGTCATTGCAACGGCCATTTATTTTGCTAAAATGCAGCTTCAACTGATATTAAAATTAATGAAAGTTGAGAACATGTTTAATCATTCAAATCATTAATGCTATTTGTCTCCAAAAAAGCTTAAAACGGCCATTTTCAATCTTGTGCCTCTGTTACCATGAAAACCGGTCTCCATGGCAACAGTTCAAGGTTGTCTTGCATCTTTATATAATTATACCAATAATAAGGTATTAAAATAAGAACATAAGGAAAATCGGTGACTATGTATAACCACCGATTTTTTATATTTATAGACAAAATATCTTAATTTACTACATGTATCTGTAATGTTTCTGCACGTCAAGCTCTGTAATAATGATATTACTTTCGATAAAAAAAATTGCAAAATTATGATATATTTTGAGAATTGAGCATTGCAGCAAAATATGCCAGATATTGTATAAATGTCATTCAATATAACATTTACGAGCAGCAATTTATTATTTAAAGAAAAGGAGTTGCTTGATCAGAGACCCCCCCCCCCCTTCTCTTCATCTACATCATTGCCAATGTCTAAATTACTTCTCATATATATTAGCAAATAATTTGTTCGTCCAAACAAATCCTAATTCGTCGAACAAATCTTAATTCTTCCAAACAAATCGTTATTCGTCCGAACAAATAATATTATTTATGTTTTTATTTGGCCATCCACGCCGCCGTACTAATTCATCTGGCCGATCAGAACAAATAGTTTTTTTTTTCATCTGGCCCTTCAATGCCGCCGGTATATAATCATGTATATAAAAGAGGCATTTTCTTTTTTAATACCAAACACTTTTTTAATGGCCAAAATCAAACTAATTATTTATTTTTTAATTTTCGGTAACTTGTTCAAAAGGGCCGGATTACTTGGAGTTACCAGGTGAAGATCACCAGATCAGAAGTAATGCGTGACATGTAGTTTGATGTAATGATCTTTGCCATGCAACGTGACGCATTCTGATTCTTTACATCATGATCCTTTATCAAAATATATTTATTTTTTTTTCCACGCAAAAAAACAAACAAAACCATTATATTTATTGAACACAAATTATTCCAAATAAACACTTTTAAAACGCAAGTAATAATATTTATTGTGTACCACGTTATTAGCTTCAGAGAGTGGTGGTAATACAAGTAACTTTGCTTCGCTTCGCGTCTCGTTTCAGGCTTTGCGACTCCACGTGATCATGGACGCGGGGACTTTATTTACCGATAAACTGTTTCGCAACGACTAATGTTCGCGTCCAAGCCTTATCCTTACCTCTGTTGTTATACATGTAAAGAAGCATAATAACACAAAACTTCCTGTTGTCATTTTTCATTTTACTTCGATATTACTCCACAAAGACAAGGACCTCTGACTCGTCAAAAACAATGACAGAACTCTATCTTAGTATCTTAGTATTTCATACAATTAGAAAATAATTATTGATGAAATGTTACATATTTTAACTAGACTTCTCAGGAATATTCATCATAAAGCAAATATACTCAGAAAGTAAACCAAATATGACAAAATAAGGAAAATTTTGAACATATAAAGTCAAAAGTGAGTAAAAAATAGAAGAGGCATCTTATTCAAAACTTGATATTTAGCTTCCAAAAAAAATTACCGTGTTTATCATACTTTTTTGTTCTTGATTTATCAACCTTGATGTATGAGGCATAAATTTAACACAAAATAAGCATAGGTAATCGCTCATTTTACCATGTAAGGTAGTCAAATGTACACACACCCCATGTCAGTGAAGAAAGCAAAAAATGATAACATAGACATCACATGCTATAAATGACAAATGGTGATTAATATTTCACTCAAATTCTAAGATCAATAATGATTTAGGATAAAAAAAAAAGGATTAATATCATTTATGAACATGTACCAAAGCTAAAGTACTGCAAGTCAACATTAATAAAATTAATGAAGTAAATGAAGTATGCTGAATTAGCACAAAATTCCAATTGATCACACAATAAACAAATTTTGTAGCAATGAAATGAGCCTCAGTGTGATGATGTTACACAAACTCAACATTATTTAGGTAATCTATGACTTTAGTGATATCATAATCAAATGACAAGTGACATAATAATCAAATGTAAAGACATCAACCGTGCCACACAACGGCAGTAATTTTGCTTCAAAAAGCTCTTGAAGAGCCCTTACATCGGCTAAAGCATTGTGTGCTTCATACTGCTTTCCAAGAAAAGTTTTCACGAGAGTTTCTTGTTTAAAGTTTTCAGTATCTGATTTACAGAAAGCTCTCTTGGACACTTTCAGAGTGTCAATAAACCCCGAGATACTGATCTTAAATTCATCTAATAACCTAAATTTGGTTAAATGATGCATGAGAACAGGAATATCGTAAGACTGGATATTGTGGCCAAGAACTATTGGTTTGCTCTCAAAGGAATTGATGAAATCTATGAAGTCTTGGAGTCCTGCTCCAGGATCACTACTTTCAACAACAGTCCCATTGTGTTTCATGATCCCTCCGACACAGGTTATACCAGTGACCTTTGTTGCTTCAAGGCTAATTTCTGCTTCTGGTCTGATGTAACGATTAAAAGTCTTGTTACAACAAACTGCAGCTATTTGGGTGATATCTGAGGTTCTTGCTATAATCAAAACAAACATATATCATATGAAATTTAAAGAAAATTTATTCATATTTTTGTGTAATTTTATCTTTCTCAATCACAATAATCTAATCAAATACCATACTTACCAAACCCTGTAGTCTCCAAGTCAAAAACCAAGAAGGGTTTAGAGGTTTAAAAAGAATGTGGTTGGTCAATGGTTATATCTTCAAGATCAGGACAGTTATCAAGCCCAATGTTGCTGGTATATGTGTCAGCTGTGAAATAAAATTACATTAAATAACTGGCATGGTAATTTAAAAACTCTGATGCAAACTCCTAAAACAGATAAGGAATTATTTTGCTAATATCATACCTTCGAGTACAGACTGTGAAGCATCTTTAGCTGATCTTTGAATCTTGAGTTCCAGTCGCCTTCGCTTGGTGCTTCTCTGTGCCTGTTGTAAACGTTTTTTTTTTACAGATTGTTTGCAAGAATCTGTGATCGCTTTAAGGTGTACATTCCTGGAGACATAGCTAGCTTCTTATTAAGTTGTTTGAAGATAAACAAAGAAAAGTTATTAAAAATGTTAAAACTTTGACATTTGTACATACCAGTATTTCTCTAGTAACTGGTAACTCAAATTTGTGAATCAAAAAGTGAATATACAAAAATATATTTCTTATTCATGCAAAAATAATCAATTATAACTTGTATAAATAAAATCCAGAAAAAATGGTGTTAGCATAAAAATAAATGTAATTCAACATCAAAACCATTTTGAAATTAATATCAGTTGTGTTGAATTCCAACAATCTAATTTCAGAAAATGTTGCTAACAGTCAGGGTTTGAAATTACTTCTTTAAGCAGTAGACCTTAAGGAGTAGCAGCATTAAATCATCAAATTCTTTTTATTAAGTTTGATATTTTTATTCATCTCAGACTTATTGATACAAGCTAATTTCCAACCCTGGAACAAACCAATGGAAAACCTGTCAAAAACTGAAAATGTGGTAGCTCCAAACACTGGTAGTTATATAATTATACCCTTCATTCTTTTGGCATACTGTTGCAGACACTCTCGTCTGCAAACTTTCGGAACCTCCATTAAACCTATCGTGTTGACATTATGATTTATCGTCCAGAAATCATGAAAAAGGTTATATTTTTAAGAAAGTTTTGCTATTTTCATAAATCAGTCATAATGGTATTATACTTACAATCGCTTAGGCGCCTTGCTTGAAATCATGTGATTAAAATTTCATTCACTGTGTAGAACCCATATCAACTAACTCATCAGCCTTTGCTGCATACTTTTGGAAAAGTTCCCCTAGAGCTGATCGCAATGGCAAATTTGAAAGAGGCTTCCAATAAGGCAAGTTCTTTGGTCTGTAGCCATCGTTTTCGCTCTTACACCATGAACCACATGACTCATGTTCACCTATTGTATATAGTAATTATCATATGATGTATTAATAGAGAATAATATGCTAACAGATGACACTCAACTTGAAACAATTAGTGTATCATTTCAGATATTAATGCTTATTAGTACTTATTTTGTTCTTACCATACAAGTGAGGAACAATTTTCACCCGAAAGCTGATCAGCACATCCTGTCTTGTTTCACACAATATGTAAAACATCTATCTATGTGTGATCTAACTTTCAGGTTTTTTAAAACTTTGTGTGAAGTACTCAGATTAACCAATCTAATTAAAATTAGATGTTAGATCCGCTCGCTTACTCGCTACCCAAACATCTAACAACATCCCATGCAGGGTCACGTCAGTGTGACCTTTCAGTTAGCCAATGAAATCACGACTCCAAATCTTTGGCTGAGGGCACAGAACTCCTCTGCTTTTTTTTTATCGACATACGTAGAAGACCGAGGTGTTCAAAGCGAAAGAAAAACAAAAATGGCACAGCCCATGCCAACGAGGAAAACTTGTGTTTTAGGAGATGCCTGTATTATATGTAGATTTTCGTTTGTCCAATACGAACAGACAGCTGATGGGACTGATATTATTCACAAGTTCTATCAAAATAAACTAAAACTGAACACAGAAAGGATAGATTGTATATGGAAAGTAACCAAAAGATCGGATCTCGATCTCGAAGGGTGTAACGCGGGCGTTTGTAGGAAATGCTTCAGAAATGTCGTCCAAAATGCACCCCAATATCTCTTCTTGTTCTTTTAAAGCTTTTTAACGTTGAATAACTGAAGCACTTCTTCGGACGCCAATTTGAAACTTCAACCGAGTTGATTTTAGAAAAACGAATCTGATTGGATAATTCTGAAATGTTTATTCATATTTGAAAGGTCACACTGACGTGACCCTGCATGGGATGTTGTTAGATGTTTGTGTAGCGAGTAAACGAGCGGATCTAACATCTAATTTTAATTAGATTGCAGATTGACAAGACTGCTGGTGAAGCCCTTCTTTGTATGGTTACTATCAGACTTTTTTGAAATATCAGGGTCTACAGTAGCATGCACTCTAGCTATGGTGGTTGAGTTGTTGTCCATAACTAATGTCTTTACCTGAAATGAACAGTATAGTCAAAATAATTGGGGAACTTTTCATAAACATGGCACTATTGTAAATATTTCACTTTCCCTTAACAGTACCATATGGTACTAAACATTTGACATTGATTTGAATTCCTTTCCAAGATATTCTAATGAAAAAAGGTGTGAATATTGGACAAAGGTAAAAAAAATAATATAGAAGTGAAAAATTTGTGTGAATGTCGGACAAATCAATATACATTTGTATATTGAATGGCAATTCAATATGATAAAAACAAGAAACAACTCCCAGTATTCAACTTGTTTCGCGTCATTATCAATGCATACATACCCTTTCACCTTGATCTAAAATGTTTTGCAACATTTCACATGCTATAGATGGCTCCATCGCCTTAGCTGATACTGTCCAATTGAATTTACATGCATCAAAACTGGCAGTTAAATTCATATCACTCCTATGAAAGAATGATTAATTGTAATGGTACATTTTCAAAAACAAGGATTTTAAACTTGTCATAAGTAAATGTACTGAGTTGGATAACAAGAATAATCTAGCACTTACAATTTAGCTTCTTCTTGAAGGTATTCTCGACAAGAATCTTCTGCCATTTTGTCAAGTGTGGACCCTTTTTCTCTTTCTCTTTCCTTAAGACCTCTTTTTGATATACCCGGGATATTCAGTACAGCCAAAAGAGAGTTGACATGGGATTCCCCAAAACCTCCGTTTATCATACCTGAAAATATTTTTCTCATTTTTTAAATTCAGAATAGTCTGAGTCTATCATACAATCCAAAGTTATTAAAAAAGCGTTAAGTATGCAGACAATGTTTATCAGCAATGTGAGAATTCGTGTACTAGAGAAATTGATACTTGTTTATTTCAATCACTTACATATCTAAAAATAATAAATGTGATATGAGTTCACCTGCAGCTAATTTGGAGTTAACATCCCAGGCTTTACCTCCTCGTTCTGTAACATGTTTGGAGCCTGTTGCTACATCATTAGTAACGCGACAGTTAATATTTCGGCACTTCACCTTGAGAATCTGTGCAAGCCCAAATCTGTTCTCGCCTACACAATCCGATAAGTGAAGGGTCTGTGCACAATAACGACAAGCCTGCACATTTTCTGACTCTTCCTCTTGGGCCCCGTAGTCACAAACAGTGACATCAGTGATTTCCGTATCTTTAGCCTAAAAGAAATTTCATGATCACGTATGTAAATAACACATTCATGTGTAAAGATGACTTCTTTTAAAATATAAACTTTACAAGGTTTTTACAAGTATGGCGGTATTTGTGTTGAAAGCGGAATACTTTGCAGGAATTGTTTTCAAAAATTAATAAACTTAGTCAAAAAGTGTCGGGAGTTCTACGATTTGTGTCAAAAAAACTATGTAGCTGTCTATACTAAAGGGAAGAGGGTCGCTTCTTCTCCGGCCAATGAACAAAGGAAAAGAAATGATCGAAAAGACACCCCAGTTAAAGCCAGAAATCGTTTATTTCAACTCCCATCAAGGGAATTGTCATCTGGTAAGTTCAAATGTACCATGTGTAAATACCGGTGTATATTGTTGAAATAAAACAATAATTACGTGCATTATACCCCTAGAAAATATACTAGTAAATTAATTGTCGGTGTATTGCTGAGAAATGCTAGCTCTAGCTATAAATTTATGTTTTGAAAATGTTCTTCAGATTCTTTGTGTGCAGATTCACCTGAAAAATGTGTTGAGGATGTTCCATCAACATCAACTGCCCCAACAACTACCCAAAATGCCATTAAATATGTACCCACATAACAGTGTGAAATAAACGACCATACGTCAAACAATGAAGGACAATCATTTACTGAAGTACATAAAGGTTTTTACAAAGAAATCCATTCCTATGCGAAAAATCCCCTTAACACCAGGAAGAATGTTTCAGATCAAAACAGAGAAAAAAAACCCTACTTCGAACAAACAAAGCAATGCTGAAATACATTCATATGCAAAGCCATATACTACGACAAAACCGCCGGTTTAGAAGCCATCAACATCAAATACATGTAAGTCACAAAAATACAATACCATATGCACAGAGATCAGTAGTTTAATGAAAACTTACAGTTCAGGCCAACAAGAAGAACTTGAGGAAAATGAAAAGGAAGTCCTTTTAAAATCATGTCTTAATAATACCACCGACAAATTTGCATCAAATATTCTATCAATAGAATGCATAAAAAAGAACATCATTTACCATTTATCACAAGAAGCTAGACAAACTGCACAGCATATGAATAGAAGAAAACATTTTTACGTTAGCCAGCTTATGGAGAAAAAATTTAAAAATCTGAAAGACATTAACTGGTATGCAATTGTGGAGGAGTTATTAACTTTTTTTCCCAGAACTGTTTGTGTGTCTATTGTCCATCCTACTAGAGCCACACGAAATGTCATCCTATACTCACATACAGAGGGTACTTCCACGACTGGGAATGGTTTATGCAATCAGCATGCAGGGACGAAATAAAGAGTTAAGCCTTGTTCAAAGAATGATGTCTCTTCTGCTGTTTGATAACATCTGTGATCAAAAGGTATACTTGTAATATATATATATATATATATATAAAATTGAAAAGTAGTTTTCAGGAAGCAATTGAACCCCCTTTATTAAATCTACAACATTTTTGTCAGGTTTTTGATAGGCTTCAGCCTGTCGGGGTTTGCATTGGGTACGAGAGGAGCCTGAAAATTATGGAAAATTTAGGCGGAATGTATAAAGATCAACTCATAGAAGAAATAAAAAAAAACCCAAACAATCCGCATTGTTGGCGACAATATCAACTGGACAGATGGTGTGCATGATCAAAGACAACAGAGGCCATATGCAGCATGCATTCGGATCAGCCGCAATTGTCCAAAATATAAGATTTGATCATCTATCAAACACATATCCACAGCAAGACTTCTGTACGACGCCAATACAGGCATTTTTACAATCGCCAGAAGACAATGAAATTTTAATTAGAGACTATACGATCATCTCTGCTAGGGTTATCTTCAAACATTTGCTGTATTTTCGCCAGTTTCGAGATGTTGTCCCTGCATTTATAAGTCAACCAACTTGCCCTGAACTCCTACAAAAGTCTAAAGTAATTCCACTACCAGTGCTTTACAAAAATGAACAAAGTTATAAAGATGTTGTGGAGATCTTAGAATTTTATGAAGAACTTGTTCTTGACATTTGTCAGAAGAGCGACAAAGATGAAACAATTTTTTTCATTCATGTTGGAGGAAATCAGTTGACACGAGAACGATTTTCTGGGGCAAAGGCTATGAGGGCACATGAAGATGAGCGTAAAGATCGTTTTGAAAATTTAAGCCCCATAACTTTTGAGTTATTCCATATGCAAATGAATTTCCTGAAAATGGCATTCAAAATTTTATACAAAGAGAACAGTGTCGGAGATAGGGGAACATTAAGTAATTTGAAAAACATCATCTCCAGAACAAACGTCAATGAATGAGAAGTGCAGATTTTTGAGTTTACAGATCGTTTTATCCATTATAAATTCTGGGTGTCCGATGATGTAAACAGCATTTCCATCAAAAAATCTTTTCACCTTGTCGTTTTCAGCATCAAAATTTAATTCTAAAAAAGCAAACAAAAATTTCGTTTATATTTGGGGAATTGAAGAGCCTGAGAGAGAGAGAGAGAGAGAGAGAGAGAGAGAGAGAGAGAGAGAGAGAGAGAGAGAGAAGTACCTTTTTTCTCTAAGTCAATAATCAATTTACCATCTATCGAAACGGCTAGTTCACCTAGTTTTGTAGATTATTCCTTAATAATGGCATTTAACGGCGAGACAACAACAATCTTTGTATTTTGTATTCTAGGCAGCATTTCGTAGATCATACTTTTCCCGTAGCCCGTCGGCAAAACAACAAGAGTGTCATTATATAAAGCACTTTTAATACACTTTCCTTGTTAAGGCTTAAGAAAATTAAATGTCATACATCTTTCACAGTTAATTTTTGCAAGTGCAATTTTTGTATGCAAAGAGAACTCGAGAAACTGATAACCGTCCATAACACTTGTTGCTGTTCTGCACTCGGTGATCTGTTTTGGGTTCCCCGAGACATTTAAATTCTGCGTCAGCGACAATTTTTATCAACCAATAAGCGCGGCCACCAGAGGGCCCTTTACATTAGTGATCACCTGTCTGTATATCGCGCATATCAGACAGGCATTGCCAATCTACATTTTGCGATGTAATATTTAAAACCAAAAACGACAAATTCCGGCTACCGATTTAACACGAGTAGGCACCTACTTTAAAAGGAAATTGCGGATAGAAAAAAATCAGCTTGAAAAAGAACTTTTACCGGAATATTAAACCAATGTAAACAAAAACATGACACGCGCCTTGTTTGCATAACAAAGAATTGTGAGCTCTGTTCGTATCTTGCTTATAATTATACGACTAACACTCAAATTTTGGTTAATCATTAGTTATGCATTACTAAACGTGGTTAAAAATAAAAATAGAAAAAGATAAACTCTGACCAAAAATAGTGACCATGCCCTCTATATAAAAATTTATGTTTCCTGTTATAAAATACAAAATTTTTACAAACTTAATTGATTAAGGAAGTTAATGCATAATATATAATGTGTTAATAATACTGTTTACATGATTTTGATATAATGGTCTGTGTGGTATTGTTATTGTCATGGAAATTGCGGTCTTTTGTTTGTTTGTGTTTGTTCTCGTCCCGCCTATCTACACTCTTCATGGAGAAAATATTTGTATAAAAACTACTACTACTGAAAGGTTAGGTCACATTTTCTAGATATTAATTGTACAGTATTTGATTCACTGTTAATAATGTGTTGTAAATTTGTGTTCTAATATATTAGTTGACTGGAAGGTTTGTGCGTTCTTCCATTTTTATCTAAACTTTTTTTTAGACTAAATCTTTTTATAAAAATATTTTATTGTTTTACTATAGAAGTTCCAACAAATGTTAGCTATCATTTAAGTTTTTAATCTCAATATTTCCTTTTCGTTAGGGTAGTTTATAAAAATCGATCCTTTTCTACAGTAATTTAAAATTTGAACTATTATGTTAATTCGACTAAAACTCTGTTCAAATTTTAAGCACTGTACGAAGTAACCTGTAGGTTTCTCATAGAAATATTTTATTAACTTTTTTAGGGCCGGGGGGGGGGGGGGTTATAGTATTACTGAGTTTATATTTTCTCGGCTCTGTCATGCAAAAGTACACTTGATTTAAAAATGATTTGATTAACTAAAATGAGATTTCAAAACTTAAGCTGTAGATGACCATTTTTTTTAAAAAATGCTGGTTTTATACATTTTGAGGATGATGATTACGATGCCCCTCTTCGTAATTATATCACATATTTTATAAATTCTAAAACATTTTTATTATTTTTTGTTATAAATTGTGTAGACAATCCTGGTTTTGCATAAGCCTAATGCTTAAAAGTTTTAAAAGAGATTCTGCTTAGGGTGGAATCTTACACTAATCTTTTATTTTATGGAGCGTTAAAGTATCATTTTATTGCCTTACATTTCTTCTCTATAAAATACGTTTCTTTATAATATTTTATCAATTTGTTTGAAAAATATGAACAAAAGTTGTTTTTGATTTTAATAAATTAATGACATTACTGGACATGATTTATTAAATATTAGTAACATGCATTTTTTCTCGCCAATTTTTAAAATCTACAATGTGTTACTTGCAACTAAAACAGATATCGATTTAAAAATTTCATATAATAAAATAACTAAGAACATATATTCTTTTTTAAACTACGAAATCATATTTTCAGAAAGGATATTTTAACGATCCATAAGATAAAACTTGGGCACAGCATTCTACCTTAAATAGGTTAAAATAATGTATTTTATAAAAAATATTTATAATTTAAAGCATACTATCTTTTATTGTCGTAAATGCATACATAATATTAGTTCAGCAGATAATTTCATTTAATTTCTGCCTTCCAAATCATACACTCTCAGAGTGAAAGGGGTCATTTATATATATTTTAAAAACTTTGAAATAGAATTGTTTCTCTTGTTGATGTTTCACAGCAAGAAAGATGAAATTGAGGCGAAAATTCATGTTTGGACACATCTAACTCACATAAATGTTATACATGCAAAATATATATGTCTAACTATGTTGCTTATTTTTTTTATATTTATCCGAAGTGAAGAACTTATAGGAAAGCCAATATGTTGTAAGGACTATGAAGAAAAGAGTGGTATGTGCATAGGTAGGTATTAAATAATACTGTACATTG
This sequence comes from Magallana hongkongensis, assembly GCA_016163765.1. NCBI lineage: Eukaryota > Metazoa > Mollusca > Bivalvia > Ostreida > Ostreidae > Magallana > Magallana hongkongensis. The sequence goes on along the minus strand of WFKH01010931.1, from coordinate 24,969,673 downwards.
AAATATAATTTGTTATAATAATTTCTTTTATTTTATCACATTTATTGTGATTTCAATTTTCTATGTAATATTATTTCTCCTATAATTTCTTAACATAATAATAATTTAAGAAAGATATTTTCCATCAACAATTCTATGAAAACAATTTAAAACATGATGACACAACGAATTATCATACGGATATATTTATGTAAAATGATCTGGTTGTTTGTGTGTTTATGTAAACAATGCAGAGCGGCGCATTAATAACATAAATTATCATAGCATTTACTTAAGCAAATCTTCAAATAAATAGAGTTTTATTACAAATCACTTATATTGTTAAATGTTTTTAGAATGCGGTCCCGGATTTTTGGGATGGAACTGTACCAAGAGGTGTCCAGAAAATCTTTATGGAAGAAAATGCTTGACAAAATGCAGCTGTAATGAAACGCAAATCTGTCATCCCGTGTGTGGATGCTTGCAGAGATTGGCCTCCGATAATTCATATAATGATACTATCTTATTAGAGAACGAAGCCTTTTCATCTTATGCAGAGAAATGTCCTACTACATTTGATAGTAGATCTACAACTACAGGTCTGATTTACTACTCATTTGGTTAGTAATTGATATTCCTCGGAAATTTCTTACAAATGAATATTTTTTCCCATTAATTTTATTCTTACGGAAATAAATTAAGTAATTATCACAAACTCGTGTTTGTTATATTAGATATCACTTAGTTTTGTAGTACCTTTTACATACAACCCTTTTTTGACTAATTTGTTAGTTGAAATAACAATGTAAACAGATTGACTGGAGCCGTTATTTCTTTTATATTAGTTTTTATATTACGTAAATATTTCGTATTCCGCTCGTCCTTTTGATGAAAATTTTTCCCTATGAGATCACTAGTCTACTAAACAATGGTTTGGATCCCTGTACTGAATGTCATTGCCTGCCGATAATACTAAGCGTAAGCAAAACGGCTTTTTTAAATTTCTGTTTGTCATTACTTTATATTTTAAATTACATATTGTATCAAAATATAATTAAACTTTCCACAGACTGACTTATTTTCCCACCATTTTTCTATGGTGAATAAAATGTAAGTTGAATCAAACCTATAATCATCATGAAAAAGAACAGCTTAACATTTTTTATCTTTTGGTCCTAGCTTTTAATATACTAGTATTTTGTTCTCGACGTGTATCCTCTGCAGACAGGTTTATTAACAAATTATTAACAAATGAAATACATTGCAGAATATCAATTCTTATTGGAGTAATGAGTGTCACTGGTATGTGTTTTTTTTCGGATTTATGCTATTTTATGTTGTATTATTTATATTTATTACATATACACTTAAACTTATATATTAACATTATCAAAATTGAAATGCATAACATCCATCTTAGATACAAATACATTTTGCTTTTTTTTGGCTGCAATTGGTGAGAGAAAAAGCGAGTTACGAATTTTTGGTTGCTTCTATTACATAGCATGAATATCAGTGCAACTTTATAGACACTTAACCACAAAGGAAGGAAAGAAACGGTGAAATACTTAACTTTACGCTGGTATTTTTCAAATTTCTGCAGAATATTAGGTTCATGAGAATGTGCTTTTTCGATTAAGAAGAAGCACCAAGAATTCAGGAAAACCCAATCAGACATAAAGAGTATTGAGAGCATATATATGGTAAATGCACATGTAGTAACATGTACGAGGAGGTCTCTAACAGGAAACTGACACTCAGAGTGAACAATTAATCTGATAGGAAACTTTACACCAAAGAACCAGTCATTATGGTGGTGGAGAACAACCTCTTATACACATTTCTAACATGATTAAAGCAATTATATAACTTGCAAACTTCATATGCGTTATTCTTTTTTTGATTCGTGTTGATTTAATATTTATAAGTTATATCAAAATATATTATAGTTAGGTAATATAAATTTTGATCTTAACCCAGATGTTCTGTCAAACGTTAACAATTAAAAGAATTATTTAAATGCATTTGTAGTGTCAAATATCATCGTATAAACAAGAAACAAGGTTTCTATGTTACATGTTTTAGACAGTTTATCTCCTATCTGAATGGGTGCCAATGAATTACATATATAAATACAAGAACACTTAGATATTGTAAAGTTTAAGAGACTGGGGAAACAATTTTTCAGTTAAACTTACATAACAAAGAACACTGTACTCTGATACTCACTTGATACTCAACTTTTGGCTTTTAAGTAGATATGAGACGAACATTACAATTTACTAAAACTTTTTAGATTTGTTTCAGCGAAGCGCAATAGGTTCAAATGTACTGATCTACAAGTAATGAAATTAAAATTCATATTGGCTTAAATTTTTAAACTTTTATACGAATTTTTAAAATGCGTTTCATTGTTAAATACTTGAACATTTCAAAATGGCAATTATATTTTGAATACGATGTTCATTCATCCATATTGATATCTCAAAATGCGCTATACATCATTAATAGTATGTCGCGATTTAAATAAAATAAACCTTAACATTAATAGTATTTTTACCAAATTTAAAAAGGTTTATTTTCAAGATTTAAGAATATTTATATAATTGTGGATAAAACTTCGTGGTAAGATTTCCCCTCAAGATGACAGATTTATGGTCCCTGAAATAAAATACCATATTAATAAATGTTTAATAAAATTCCAATTCTTATTCATGAGTGACTATCAATGCCAATTGGAATCTTGTAAAGAATGAAATTTTTCCATATTTTCTAAAACGTCAAACGCAAGGGTTATCATGGGGTATTACTGTAAACGTATTATACTTGGCGTGTACGATATTTGGCGGAAATTAGTTTTTGAACAAGTTGGCGTGGAGTTTTGAATTAGCTTATTCCTGAATGTGACTATTCTTATACATGTATGCATGGCATTTAGCGATGCACCTGATTTAAGAGTTAAGTAAAAGAATGACTGAAAACTTGTAATGCGTTGAATATTTATTAGAGCCCTGCTCTACGGAAGCCCTATAGTGATCAGCCTATCCGTCGTTTGTCCGTCAGACATCACTTGTCTCCTCTTTGCATAGTCTGGCTCATACTTTACACACAGAGTGCCTTTGGGTAAAGAGTGTGTAGTGACCTTGAACCAACTTTCTGGGTCAAAGGTTAAGGTCAAAGCAGATCTTTGTTTAACATCTTTGTCCGGTATTTCTCTCCTCTTGTTTCATACTTCATCCACAGAGAGCCATCGGATAAAGAATGTGCAGTGAACTTGAACCGTGTTTCTAGATCAAAGGTTAGGGTTCCATCAGAATCCCTGTCCAGACCATATATTCTTTATCCTTTATCCTCCTATCTTAATCATACTTTGTATATTTAGTGCTTATGGGTAAAGGACACAGTGACCTTAAACTGAATTTTTAGGTCAGTGGATAACGTCATTCCAAATATCTTTTAAATCAAGTAATTTTTTCCATTTGACTTAATCTTGCTCTGACATTACCATAAGACTCACTTTATCCGTATTTACAAGGTACTAAACAAGTTCCTCTGTTATAGCTATAGGACAGTATTTGTGACATCTAATATTGATAGGTGCTTAAGGATTATGTATATAAAAACGAGAAAACTCAGTTATGGCAAAGTATAAGAGACTAAGTTTGAAAACTTCAATTAAACTTTGATTCATTGTTGATTAAACTGAATTTGTATTTGGTCATTGACTTTATGATTTTAGCTTTACAATATTAAAAAAGGGTATATAATTTGTATCAGACTCTGGATTCCAAGCATTTTGTTATGCATTTGGATTATTTGGATTATTGGCTATTTATTCTTTATCTATATTTTTAGTAAAATATTTAATTTGTTATAGAATTATGTTAAAACAGCTAGAAATATAAAAATAAATATTGATTGTTTGATTGCTTGATTGATTGCAATAATTTTCGAACGATTACACAAGATCTTATCGAGGACAGAAATTGATGTTCGAAATAGCCTTAAATTCGCTCTATCTGTTTTTGTTATATATAGGAGGAAACCTTGCAATCAACGTGAGCCATTGGAAATTACGATATCATATGATCTATTAAAAAGATTTTTCCGTAAAACTCACCAAATAACATTAGTTTTATTCATTAATATTCATCTTCAAAATACATTTATTTTATTATGTATTAGGATTTTTACGTTTGCTGGAGGCTGGATGGTCAACAAATTACCATTTGATTTACCTTAAAATTTTAGACATGATTTTTTATGTTTTTATTTGTATTGTTTAACTTACAACTCATCAACGGTGATTAATTTTTATAAATTATGAATACATTGCTCATTGGTGGTTAAATATATTTTTTAGGTTGACTTTGCGAGGATTATCCGTGATAGATAAGAACTTAAGCTACGTTGAGGGCACATATAGAAAAATTGACAGTTTCTTCTAAACGACATGCTGATCGACAAAAACAACACTGTACATACCTCTTGTAATTTAGATAAAATGAAAAAAAAAAACAATGATGTAATTTTTGATGTTTCATATGGGATACGGAGGTAGCTAGCATTGCAATTTAACACATCTGCCATAATATTAAACTCAAATATTTTTTTTCTCCTCTTTGCCTCTTTTTTTGCGTCCAATTAAAAATTTCCTTGTATAATTTTCACCGTATCCTCTTCATTTTAGCCTTCCTTGGTGTTGATAGTCATTAAATAGAAAGATATACAATATCAGTTAAAAATAGTGGTTTAATGCAAGATATTCATGGTTTTATACATTTCCAAATTGTAATCTCAAATTAAAAGACAAATTGGAATCTTTTAAAGACTTTGATATGTAAGTTTCATGAATATTTGAATATGGAATTACATTTCCTGCTTCAATATTCAAAACTGTCAAAAAGGGCTTTTGGAATTAGGAAGTTAATGGATATGTATAATGCATATATAACGTGATCAATACCGTCAACATAATTTTGATATAGTTTGTGTGGTATTTTCATCGGCATGGATGATGTGATCTTTTGTTTGTTAATGTTTGTTGTCGTCTCACCTACTTACACTCTTAAGGGGGGAAATATCTGTCCAAAGAATGTGACAACGGACAGGTAAAGTTTTAAATTCTAAATATTAATTGTGAAGAATTTCATTTATTGTTATACATAAAGTGAATTCGTAGTCTTGTTTATTATATTCATAGTGATCGTTTTTCCGTTTTTCCGTTTCTATCTAGACATTTCAGGTCTTGACCTTAAAATACTACTTTATAATTTCAATATAAAATTTTAACAAACGTTCATCATTATTTAAAGTTCTGATATAAATATTTAATTATCTTTAAGATACCTGCTTTTTAGTAAAATGATGACCCCTTTTTTCACTCATTATTCATAAGAATTATATGTCCGGAGTTGCACTCAAAACTCTTTATGGATTGATCTAATTGTACAAACAATGTTCACGACCGTCTCATATTTTTATTTTCATATCGATTTGACTATTTACAGATATTTAACTCTACTTTGGGGGGCTGGTGGGGGGTGGTGGTGGTGGTGGGGTTTTTTTTTTGGGGGGGGGGGGTGGTTCTGTCAATTAAAATGACTTTCCTTTTTCAAAATTTCAAAACTGTACTAGTTTATGATCAATTGTTTGCTGATTTTAACTTATACAGATGATGATGCTGATGATGATGATCGTGATAATCATGATGATAAATATTATCAATATTATTAATATTTTCATGATATCACAACTTCTCTTTTTAAATCTAATTGCATTTTGTTTAAAAAGTACAACAACTAGACTTTTGTTGCTATAGCAACAAAAAGGTCTTCCGTTTCTCTTTTATTAACCTGTAAAAAAAATTGCATTTCTCTTGGAAAAAGAAAATGGATATAATATATACTGTGAAGGAATTTTCCAGTTAATATTTCTATGCAAAACAAAACAGTACTTCCTGTGACGACCGGAAGCTACGCAGGATCAAACAGAACATGGCAAACATATCTTCGTACAAATGTCCGTCTTTCCTCAAAGCTTGTTTGCTCAAGCTTTTGGTCAGTTTTGAGATCTCGTTGAGAAAAGTTTTTTTGTCTCGGGACCGAAAACGGACAAACGGTAGTTATTAAGAAAATAAAAAGAAAGTATTTTTAGTACATTTACCTGCGGTACATAACTGTTCATCAGACTATATAAAATATTCAAACAAAAAAACTAAACTTATTAAAAACTTCCTTTGCTTGAACGATTCCGGTGAGAACCGGAATTGATGGTCGACAAAATGAAACCTATTAAACACATCTTCATTGAACTTTCCAACTTTCATGTAAGTTTCGTGTCTTGATCAATTACAGTTTATGAGATCTCGAGGGTACAAAATTTGTTTTAAAAAATGCTACCTGATATATTTGAGATATCTCGCCAAAAGAAGAATGTTTTTATTTATTCAACATCGCAAAGATAACATATGTAAGAATTTATACTAATATATTCATTCTATGCAAAATAAATTAGATACGTAAAAAAAATAATTTTTGAATTACTTCCGGTGACAACCGAAAGTTATGACGAACAAAACAAAATAGTTTAAACACATCTAAAACTACAGGTCTATCATTCCACAAAGTTTGGATGTTCAAGTCTTTGAGATCTCGAGGTGACAAGCTTTTTGTCGCGGGACAGGAAACTGACGACCGGAAGTGACTTTAAAAAAAAAAAAAAAAACGCCTCGAGATATTAGCATTCCTGAAAATTTCAGGAAACTCTATTTTTATCTTTTTTTATAAGTTATCTTTGAGAAATTCTGCCGACAAAAAAGTGGGAGAAAAATAGGAAGAAAGAAAGAAAAAAACATTACAATCACTATAAGGTCTTCCGTCGGAAACGGAAGACCTTAATTAATGTCAGATAGTAAATAATTTATGTTAGTCGATCATAAAATAGAACATTGCTTAAAAGGCTAAAGTAAGATACTGTAGCACTCCGAATATTCTGATGTATGTGTAAATGGTATTAAAATGTTAGTTCAACACTGACATTATTTCTTTTAATACTTTGTAATACAAAAAAATATGCACATGGAAACTAAACATGATAGATTACACCTTTTCAGTTGTTAATCTGCAAAAGTGTAGTCACAGAAATATTCCTAGTTGGACAGATCAAGCTTCTATTTAGATCTAGAAGCATTTACATTTATTCTGAATGTGTTGTTCATTTTTCCCTATAATTTCTTTGTCAAAAAGGGGAGAACTTGTAACAAAGATTGAATGCTGTACAAACTTTGAAGAAAAGAATGATATGTGTGTAGGTAGGTACATGTATCAGATAAATGATACCTTTAGAGGAACATATTTTATCTTAATGCATATTGCTTAATTTATATCATATTTTACCATTCTGCTATATAGTGCGATGTATAAATACACAAATTGAGGATTTCAACAAACTTTAATTGGTATACTTTAAAGGTTTTCAATATACATATTACCTAATTTCACAACAAGATAATGTATTAATTAAATAAATATAGTAATACAGAAGGAATTATTATACGAATGTATCAATATAATCATTATTACCCTAAACAATAGAAATCAATTACATTACTAAATGTGTACGATGACATTTGAAATAAAAGCAACTAAGACAAATTATCTTACAGATTTAATATAAATCTCTTCACCTGTTAAATGTTCACAGAATGCAGTCCCGGCTTTCGGGGATATAACTGTGCTGAAAAATGTTCGAATGATTATTTTGGGGAGAAATGCAACTTACCATGCAGCTGCAATGAAACACAAATTTGTCATCCTGTGTGTGGATGCTTGCAAAGATTGGACTTGGATAATTCAAATATGACAAACAACGGAACTAGTATCTTAATGGAGAACGTGACATCTTCACCTTATACGGAGGAGTGTCCTTCTACAAACCATATGTTATCCACAAGCACAGGTCTGATCTACTGCTAACTTCCTTTTTAGTGGAAATCAAAATATATATATTACCTGAATTACTGTGTATTTCCCAGGAATAACTTTTAATATTTCTTTTTCTGTAGAAAATCGGTTATATATTGTCACTAAAACAAATCAGAGATAGGAAATTGATTCTTGTGTTTTTTCGTTTTTTAATATCTCATTTATGTACTAGCTAACATTTACTACATTTTCTTTTACTTATTTTGTCTGTTAGAAAACGTTTTTAAAAAATAACATTACCGTATATCCGGTAATTTTTTTTTAAAAAAATGACAATACCGTATATTCGGTAATTTTCGCGATGATCTAGTTTCGCTTTTTTCGCGATCTCTTTAATTAGCAAATTATTGAATACGCAGAAATTATATCATGTATTTTTTTTAAAGAAACTTTTTAAAAGCAATTATGACTGATGTAAATTAAAAATGCTACAGATTTTTCCAATTTTCGCAAATTTTGTGACACGCATAAAAACGGATATACGGTAGATTACCGAAATCTGAGTTACTTTCATTTTATGCTATGCTATAATTCGTATTGCGCTCGTCCTTTTAAGAAAAAATATTTCCGATGAGAGCACGTCTTCTGAACAATGGTTTCAATCACTGTCCTTTAACTATTGCCTAACAAAGATATTGTCTGCCTCCAAAAACAAAAAAAAATTCCTCTTGTATTAAAACTTCAAATGTAAATGATATCCAGCTAAACGATTTTTTATTTGATCCTTTCTTATAATATTAATTCGGTTTAATGAAGGTTGGGTAACCGAAATGCATCTCGTCACAACAGGTTCACCAACAGAGGACACAAATTCCAAGATTTCATTTCTGATCGGAGCAGCAGGTGTCACTGTTGTGTTTATAGTACTCGGAATAGGACCGTTATATCGGTATTATGTTTTGAATTATATTCTTCCTGTGTTTGATATTATGAACATCAATGTACATAATACTAGTATATTGCACATGCACAATATTTTCTTTCACATTTTGTAGGTTGCACTTGATGAGAAAAAAACAAGGTTGTAAATATTACTATTCTCTTTCTTCCCTTGCCTTCAGACACAAGATATGAATTACAATGCAACCATCAACCAAAAACAATGAAAATAAGTTCTTAACAGGTATTTTTAAATTTCACAGAATGTCGCGTTCATCATAATATGGTGTACGATTTAGAAGATACATCAAGGATTCGGGAAAACCCAAGTGTACACGAGGAGCCAGCAGAGCCTCTGTATGGTGAATGCAGTTACGAGTATACCTGCTACAGTACACTGGTACAAAGAGTGAACAATGAATCTGGTCGGGAACCTAATACATCAAGACAGCCAGTCTTTACAGATGATGACAATATATATGAGTTTGCACATCGTTATACACATCATAGTGATGAGGAACAGCCACCAAACGTGTATAATACTGATTTGACTGAAGCAGCTGAATAACTGAAAACTTCTTTCATTTGATTAGATCGCGTAAGCTTTTTAAGTAATATGTCATACAGCTTCACAGGTATGTTCGTATTAACAAAGCTCCGAGTCGACTATGAATCATATTGGATTGTTACTCTTACATCAAATGGTGATAAGTAAATTGGAAGATTTATAACTTACATTTACTTATAGCAAATTGTTATGGACAGAGGGAACAAACCTTCAGTTTAACTACGGTTCAATGTTAGTTTAAAACAGAATAGTATTCACTCAGGGCGTAATGATACAGTCGTTAAAACGAAAAACGTTTGATTTAGATTTATATAACTGTCAATAAACTGACGCTTTCGAAGATTTTGAGTGAAATGTTTGATTTTTTTTTTAATTGACAATTCTTTAAATTGACAACTTCTTGAAATTTGTTACAAAAACATTAGTTTTAACAAGTAGGAATATAAAACTCAAGTTCGTTTCATGCATTATCTTTTTTAATATGAAAAGGACTTTATATAAGGACCCTACCAAGACATAAATTGAAATATTCTTCATAAAATTAGATAAAATCAATATATTACTGTGTTCAACCAACGCATAAGACAAAGCAGAAAAACTTGTTTTCAAAGACAGTAAAAATCGACACACGAGTACAAAAACGCATTACACACTTGCACAACACATGATTTTTAGAATTCATTTTAATAAAAAAATGATTATCTTGTAAATAAAACAAAATGTCGTGAATTGACGAAAATATTACCATGGAAGAAAAAATGAGCTAAAATATCTAGTCTAATTGATAAACACAGAAAAATTTTAAAATGAATGTATTTAATCTTTAAGTCTTTTATATCGTTTTTGTGGGGAGAAATAAATCCAAGCTGTTGCACATAAACATAGAATTAAACCCATTCCAACAACTGTTCCCACAATGATTCCAACTCGCGAAAGTACTTAGATCCGTCCATTTGGCGAGTATTCCTAAAATAGAAACTTGAAGTTTACTCTTTTTTAATTAGCTATACCTGTTGGATTTCACGAGCTAGTCTATGAAAATAAATGTTAACAGATTCAAAATTAAAATCTGTGCTGACCTTCACAACCAGCATATTGAGCAGACTCGTCCGAATTATCTCGACAGTTGACTTCCTGGTCAAATTTCAGCTTTGCGTCAATGCAAATATCA
>WFKH01010931.1:24941114-24957439 GCA_016163765.1 Magallana hongkongensis | reverse complement strand
TATTTCCACTGATAAATAACCACTGTTTTCTAGTGCTGAATGTAAATTCTTATTTATGGTTTGTATTTTTCGTCCGGGAGGGTTGTTGCCTTCTGATCTCAAAGGTTTGTCCACGTTCCTGCAAACTTCATGGATTGGAAAAATATAATCACTATCTTTCTTCATAATTTTTGGCTTGAGATGTGAATGTTCGTTGATTTCTTCATTTGCTGCAATCTTGTCTAAATTAGAATCTATATTGGTTTGATTGGCGTTTTGACCTTCTTTCTTGCGTTGGATTGCTGTATTCTCTTCGTTGTAATGTTGGTAGCTCACCAACTTCGTATTTTTTTGTGATCTGCTTCTTAATTTGTATGTAGTCTGGCCCTTTCGCAGTCCACTTCAAAATAATAATAATGATAACATTTCCTTGCATTATATCACAGTTGCAAAATAAGAACTGTTCAATATAATGTGATGCATAGAAAGTATTCCTATTTAAAAGAATATGCTAAATTTGAAAAATCATTGATGAACCTGGAGATCCTCTGAATTTTGTAAAATTAAATAAATACTGCAAAAACAGAGCAAAATATTTAATCCATTATTCTGGGGACACATGTTCATTATTCCTTGCGTCAAAGTTGATACTTCTCTTTTAATTTCGCAATTTGATAACGGATAACTACTGTGGAATCATTTATATTCATAAGGGTCAAATGCTTGTATATATACACTACGGTCAACGCGGTTTGCGTATTTATCGCGAGTCCTCGTGGTGTGAAATTGATCGCGGTTTAGCATAGGTAACTCAGGTAAAACCGCGCATCCTCGCGGTACTGATTCTCACCTTGTCCACACCGTCGCGGTATTGTGGAACCAGTCTCAGGTGAAAACTGTTCTTGTTTTTAACGCGAGTTACCTCCCCCAATTTCTCGTCGCATGGGAAATATGATTGAGGGAATTAATGAATATTTATTCATTTTAGGGAATTAATGAATATTAATTCATATTTATTTATTTTATAAATGAAGTTGATTGTTACAATTTATTTTTAAAAAGTGGAGAAAATAAAAGGAACGTGTAATTTTGCTAGTACAGAGTTTTTTACATGTAAACATGTACTTCCGATAGCGTTAAATATTTGTTCTTGGCACATTCATCGTTGACAATAATCGGTTATATATTAAGTTATTTAATTAAACATTTCATCAAAGTATCTTATCTAGCCTCGGGAAAGGGAATAATAATTGGCGTTTCATTACAATCTTTTAATAATTAATTCTTAGCTTTAAAACATTTCTTACACTTAGTCAATTCTCTTAAATACGTGTAAAAAATTCGTTAAAGAACAACAAAGTACATGTACATTGTAGATAAATAATGTAAATGTTAAAATCGTGTGTGTTTAAAAACATATAGTATGATGTTCAGTGGGTCGCCAAAATTTATGTTAATCGTTCAAAACCCGGGATTTAAAGCTATGAATGATATTCTAGGGAATCCATCACGCTAAAATTTCGCAAAGTGTCAAGTGACCACCTGAGGAAGGGGAATTGCGTAACATTACGTATACAGTATGTGTATACAGAAATTGGGTGGCCTCCGTCAGGACGGGTGACCTGCAGCAATTAGTGTGACTTGGGGTCCGCTAAATAGAAGTATATAGTCTATTCTTACAAACAGCAAAAATTTTCTTGATAGAATAATTTAATTTAAAACAAATGATTTTTTTTAAATTAAAAGTTAATTTTTGCTGCGTATTTATAACACATAATTGAGAAAATACATGTATAAAATAACCTCTTAATGATATACTTAAGAGGTGCACTCGATCAAATACTATTAACAAACAGACTATAACCAAGGTTAATCAGGAATGGAGATAGTAATTGAGAACACAGCTACAGTAAAGCTTATATACATACATGTAGTATTTTTTTAAATGGCAAATTGTAATTGTTTGAAAGAATGTAAATTAGGAATCATTTTAGGAATCATTTAAACATGCGATTTCTGTGTTTGTGTGGATAAGTAAAAAAAACTTCTTTACATGATATGTGATCGATTATTAATTCCTCTAGCCATGTTAAAATAAAAAAAAAATGTTTTTACATTTCGAGTTTCATCGAGTTACTATATTTTGATTTGAGAGAGAGAGAGAGAGAGAGAGAGAGAGAGAGAGAGAGAGAGAGGCAACATTCGATAAGATTTCTCACGGGACGTGGTCAGAGCACGGGTGCTGTCACAGACATGAAATGTTATGTAATAGTTATACACACAAGAGCGTTAACCGAGGTAGAGCTTTTCCTTAAATTGTGCTGTACTTGTGATTTTTGATGTACCTGTATGAATCATGCATAATTTTATTTTCATGCTGTGAAGATCGAAAGCGCGCATGATAGATTTCTGAAAACGCCCGTTACGACATCATGTGCGCTTATGTATTAATCTGCATATTTTAATCAGATTAAAATACGGCCGTTACGGCTTCATGTATTACTTTATAATTTCACATAAAATATGAGAGAGAGAGAGAGAGAGAGAGAGAGAGAGGGGGGGTTTCTCAACATTCTATTAAATTTCTCACGGCACGTGGCCCAAGCACGGGTGGTGTCACAGACAGGAAGTGTTACGTAATAGTTATTCACACGCGTATACACAGGGACATCTGATTTTCAATGTTTCTGAATTATGCATTATTTTGTGTTCGAATATAAACGGTCTTCCTATCGCTAAGATCAAAAGCGCGTACGATATTTTTTGTCGCCTTCATATGATAACGCGTTATTGCCGTTATCAAACCTATTTAATATTTTTTTCTGAAAACGGCTACTTATATCAAAATCCTGTACATAAAATCTTAATTATTTAAAACGAGAGAGAGAGAGAGAGGAAAGTAGTTAATGAATCGAATAAGAGTCAGATTGAGAGGAAAAAACATACAAGTTGAGTTGATGCCTACGGTAGCGAAAAAAAAAAAAAAAAAAAAAACCTTTCAACTATAACTATTTTTCAAGTAAACGTATATGCATAAATTGCGTAATACATTGCTATGTTTGGTTTACTTGTACAATCTTAAAATACATGTAGTAATAGTTTTCTAGAAGTTTTTGTTTAAAAAATTCCAAGAAAGTAATATTTTTTCTTCTTAATACCTATATTTTAATTCTAACAAAAATTGAAACAGAAAACAAATAGCGGTTTTTTCCTTCTTCTCGATTAAATCTTTTAGAACGATCACACACCTGATACGGTGTCATACACCATCGCGGTAAACTCGTGGCCCCGCGATCACCGCGATGACAAAACCACGACGGTGTATCGCGGAAAGGATTAAAACACCATCACAGGGTCGCGGGAAAATACGGGATCCGCGTTGGCCGTAGTGTAGGGTGATCCATAAATTCTAAGACCATTATAAACTTCATAAAAATCTTACCCGATGAGATAAACTGTTAAATAAGGTATCATTCTAATCTCGTATGGCTACAGTTTTATAACGTTTGTAAGGTACGGAAAAAATCTACTTGAAAAAGAAACAATGGCATCATATAACTGTTGTGGAATTTATCATAATGCCAAATCTTCACCAAATGGCTACAAAATCCAACTACGGTACTTTGAGACTTGATCACCTTATTCTGTGATCCATACCATGATGAACTGGCTTTTGCCGACATAAAACTTTTTAGAGTATTAGGGTACTAAAGAAATAAAGATCGGGGTAAAATAGAGTTCATCATACAGACATATATATATAGTGAATGAATAACTAAGGACAACTATAGACAACAAGGAAAATCAAGATCTCTGTTTTGTCCAGGTTCTGCGACTGATCATCTGAAAAGAGCTGAAAATGTTAGTAAGAAGTGTATTCAATGATATCCAAGTATACATGTACATTATTGTGAATAATAGTAGATCAAGGCATGAAAAATGTACCCTAAACACATCAAGTATACTTATTGGTGGTTTGAAAAAAATGAAGAACGTTTCATTTCCTTTAGGACTGAGCCCAGAAGGTGACTTACTGCTGCGTTAATCAAAATTATGGTGTAAACCTTGGCTGGGGATATTTCATTTGATGTTATTATATGATCAAGTTCATAAATAAAACCTTAAAATCTTAAATATTAAAGCTGTTAATTGAAAGGAACCAAAGAAAGGTGCAAATCAGGGTGCAATGACAATTTGTCAAAAACTGTATTTTTTATACTTGCAAAACGAAAGACGTCAAATAAACCATCTTACGTAATATTGCTATTTTGATGTTTATATTTAGTTTCCCTGCTGTGCTATGTAAGGCACGTAAACTTCACTTAATATACATAGTATAAAACTATATTCCTTGTATATTCGTACGATATGTTCCACTGAATTTTAATTTGTTCTTTTAAACTGTAATGGGCATTTAAAACAGTATCAGAATTTATGGATCACCCTGTACGTTCGTGGGGATGTTAATTCGTGGGCAAGGGTTACCCAAGAAAGCCAGGTACATTGGTCCTCTACGAACAATGATTCCACAGTATAGTTTAATAAGTCAAAATTTACCAGTCAAATATTGTATATGATTGACTATAGACTGGCATTTGTTTTGATAAAATATAATGAAATTCTAATTTAAAGTTTTCGTCATTGTTAATGTAATAAATGTAATAATAGGGTTTTCGTCAAGTCTAAAAATGCTAATCTTTAATGAATTATACATTGTTAATGGAGAAATCATAAATTCATACTCAAACGGTTTGATTTATTTTATTTATATCCATTATATTTATGTTCAAAGAAAGAAAATTAGTATCTACCATCTCCAGCACAAAAAGCTGACGCCTAAGCACAAGATTATTCCAACCACAATGAAGAAAATTGGTAGCCATCTAAATGCCGAATATTCTGTTGAAGCAATTAAACAAAGAAAAATAATGTACAACAAAAGGGGATAAAAGGAATATTTCTTTCCGAATAATTCACTTAGAAAATGATAATCACAGACTATGATAAGTCTTGAAAATGATATCATACATAAATTCAGACATAAAGCTTTGCGATTCGGGCGGAAAGACTTTTATAGGTACAGTTTTGTAAATACATGGGGAGGTGTTTTATAAAAATGTTAATGTTTATCAATCGACATTGGATATTCTAAGCATTATCTATTTTTCTCCCTAGTTACTTATTTTCTTTGGGTAACAGTTATTCTACTTTAAATTGAGTACCTCGATTTGCCAACAGGTCTTTAAACACCAGTTTAATTATAATAATATTTCAAATTAACCAAATAAGGGTCTTTAAACTTCAGTAACCAATATTTTGTCTTTGCTAAAACTCTTTTAGACAAGCCTTGGAAAATAAAAGATGTATACGCTACGAATAATGCTTTATCAATAAGAATTCACTGTTTTACACACACAACCATTTACAGATAATAAAAATAACAGTTTTATTTATTTTAGGAATACGAAATCATTCTTTGAGTATTATGAGGTAATAATTTTGGTCGGGGCGTGATCAAATCCAATAAAGCTGGAAGGGCTTTATGATAGGTTTGAGCATGCTCCGACCGAAATTATCACCTCATATTATTCAAAGAATGATTCCTTATTAGTTATATTTAATATTATTGTTAGCAGTTGTACGATTAAATATTAGAAAATTGACATATTTATGTGATTTTCATTTCTTTTAATTATGCATACCCCGCTTGCGCCCCAACAATACGTCATTTGAATTTATTGGATTGTAAATACAAAATCGATTCGTAGTGTTGTCACAGACAAAGACACTAAAAATTTAAATATTAGTGATTCTTCAGACTATAGAAGTTCCCGATTGCAAATATACACTAGACAAAGAAGCAGACATATATGCAGTTGGTCTTGACAGAAAGTAGAATTAATTGAAAACAAGTAGAATGTTAAACCATATTTCCGATTCAACTTTTGTCCCGAGTAACTAAGCACAGCTCGTTAATTATTTCTCTAATTTTTTTTTCGGAAATTACTCTTATTATGCCTGGCTTTTTCGATGGGATTATCAAAATATATTCATTTGACATTTTTCAGTGCCTTTGTCCATGATATACCAACAGTTCTACTATTGTTTGTATATTTTAATAGTGATCGAATCTCTATTGATTTTTTTTTTTTTTTTGGGGGGGGGGGGGTATTGGATTCGATTGAACTAGTATAAACTTCAACCAGTTTACTCAAAACCTACAACATGGTACAGGGTTGTCGACAATTAATTTCAAACATATTCATAATTTGTAGTTTTAACATTTTAGATTAAAATCTAACGAACACATTTGTTTAACTTTTTTTCATAATCCTTACAGCATCGAGACAAATTGGTGCTAAAAATGAAAAAAAAGAAAAGAAATCATATGCCCTAAAATATTGAATTCAAGTAAGACACATGAAAAATTCACTCTTACGTAAGGTTCCTGCAGATGTTTTCTCCCTCTAAACCAATCGATATTTCCATAATTTCTAAAATTAAGACACAAGAAATTGTCACATAACTGAAATAAGCCAACATTTTACTTCATATTCTCAGCCAGATAAAGATGCTTTCCGTCTTATACTGTATTTTCATTTCCCACGTGAAATTTTATAAGGAAGGAAAAACGCAGGGGTAATAAGGAAGCATATTGAATCGAGGATGCATGTAATTCCGCGAAATTCCTTATCTTAGGTATTAAATACCTACCAAAATATTTAAACATCAAAACGTAGACGAAATTCAAATGAAAAATATCAGAGATTTTTTAGGTCACCTGAGTCACTCAGGTGACCTATTGCAATTGGTCTTCGTCCCTCGTCGTGCGTCGTGCGTCTGTGCGTCGTGCGTTAACAATTTTACATTTTTAACTTCTTCTTGAAAACTACAAGGCCAATTGTTACCATTTTTGGTGTGAAGCATCTCTATGGTAAGAAGAATCTAAATTGTGAAATTCATGGCTCTACCACTCCCGGGGCGCCACAGGCGGGGCCAAATATGCAAAAAAAGCCATAGTTTCAAAAATCTTCTTCTCTACTCCCACACGTGAGGAAAAAACTAAATGCATGGTTATGATGTCCATGAAGCCCTCTACCAAAAATGTGAAATTCATGACCCCTGGATCAGGGGTTCAGGCTCTAGGGTGGGGCCAATATGGCCATATAGTAACAAAGTATTAAAGCTTAGAAAATTCTCTTCTTTACTCCCACGCATGTGGGAAAAATCTGAATGCATGGTTATGATGTCCACAAACTCCTCTACCAAAATTGTGAAATTCATGGCCCCTGGGTCAGGGGTTCAGGCTGGGGGGGGGGGGCATTATGGCATATAGTGTTAATGCATATAATTTTTAAAAATCTTCTTCTCTACTCTCACACATCTGCAAGAAAACATGACCTCATAATTATGTTAACAAGGAAGTCCTCTACTAAAATTGTAAATTTTATGTCCCCTGGAGTATGGGTTTTGACTATAGGGCGGGGCTAAAATGGATGTATAGTGTTAATGCATATGATGTTTATAAATTATCCTCTCTACTCCCACACACCTGTAGGGAAAACTGAATTCATGATTTTGTAGACCAGGAAGACCAGTACCAAAATTATAAATTTCATGTCCCCCGAGATAGGGGTTCTGACTCTAGGGCGCGGCCAAAATGGTCATATAGTGTTTATGCAATTAATGTTTTAAAAAATCGTCTTCTTTTATACTTCTGCTGATATTGTATAAAAACTGACTGCATACAAAGAGAGAAATTAAAGCCATCTATCAAAATTTAAAATTTCATATGTCTCTCAATGTAGGAATTTGAATCTAGGGCAGCTGGGCCAAAACACTCATATAGGGTATAGGGTAGGGATTCTTAATGCAGGGTGTGGCCAAAATGGTCATTTAGTGTTAATGTATATAAAATGTTTAATAAAGGTCTACTGACACCGAATAAAAACTGACTGCATATTTAAAAAAAAACACATTAAGTTGTCATCTTTAATAAAATTTTCATGACACCTACATGTAAGACAAGGGTTATGGCTGGGAGGGGGGTGTATATTTGTCTTATTAATTTTTTCTGCTCAGGAATTTCAATGAAAGAAATGGGTTAATTCACAAATTTAGAAAAGAGAGAAAATGAATCTGTCTATCAAAGTTAAGATATTGTTAAAGTTAATTGATCAAGTTATCTTCCCTTGCTTCTTCATAATGGAGTTATCTTCCCTTACTTCCTCATAATGGAGTTATTGATCATTAAATATAATGTTATTAAGAAGTTGTATGATCAAAAGAACTATGCAAGTATTTATTTGAAGCAAAAACAGTCTTTGAACTCTTTGATTAAACAAATAGACCCATTAATAGTAAAGTAATAATTGGCTAACCAAAATCACTGATAAACAGTACATGTAAAATAATTTTGGCATATATACCAGATGGTGGCTCCAAGCTTCAGTGGGAGGAATGTTCAAAATTGAAACAGATCCAGTGAAACAGTAATATTTTAACAGCTTTGTATTTTTTCTTTAAATGCCCACAGGGAGAGTTTCTGTCTGCCTCTGGGGATGGGGGATAAGAGGTTGTTTTAAATAAAACATGTCTATTAGCCACCTTGTTTTAGTGTATCTATGAAAACATATACACATAAAACCTATCTTGAAAGTTAACAAATGTGGGAAAATTATTTTCTATCAGAGCCTTGTACCTTTTCAATATCAGGTCATGCACTCTTTTATGATCTGTATAAGTTTTTGCTAAAATTATAGGTTTCATAGTCCTTTTTTAAGGAAGGAGTCTTCTCGTTATCAGACATCCTTCTTATATTAAGAAATGCATAAAATTTTGACACAGTCAAACAGATCATATAACCAATTGATTCTATCAGTTTTATCAAATTTGACCTTCTTGTTTTTGCATCAAGGTCAGGTCAAGGTCACTACCTTTTTCCTCAACTTAAAGGATGATAAAAATAAATGTAGTTATCTGCAGTTATGTAGACATCTGTTTAAGATATGAAGTGTGTATTCTTCAATGAAATGATAGAATATCAGAATGTCTATCAGCTTATACTACTAAATTGAAATTGATATTTAAACTAAAATTGATATTGCTTAGCTCGCATTTCCTCTAATTTTCTTAAATTTTGAAGATATTTTGATTATTTTTTTATGCTTCTAATATTAAAATATTTCTGATTTTTACATATTATGGAGACCTTACATAAAGATACAAAATGACAGAAAAGCTTATATATTGACCATTTAATAAGAGAGAAAATTCGACTTTAGTGATTTTTTCACACAAATCTATTTATAGATTGAGTGCTTAAAAAAGCTAATAAAAATGTAAATTGATAGGCAAATCATATTTT
Organism: Magallana hongkongensis; assembly: GCA_016163765.1. Lineage (NCBI taxonomy): Eukaryota > Metazoa > Mollusca > Bivalvia > Ostreida > Ostreidae > Magallana > Magallana hongkongensis. Next base: position 24,948,093 of record WFKH01010931.1, on the reverse strand, counting down.
AAAAACATATTCTCAAATCCAAGTACCTTATCATTAGTTTACATTAGTTGAAAAAATCCGACATTAATGTTATTGTTTTAAAAATGCTAAATAGACTTATGAATCTACAGCAATTCTGAATTGCAAAAACGTGATATTTTCCTACGCCAATGTTCCGCCAAAAATATAGTCCTTGTTAGATTCTAAACTTTGATTACTATTTCTATGCCAAGTTGTATGATTGTAAAAAAGAAAGAAAAATATGATATTTTAATTTCCTTTCATCTTGATTTAATGACCATTTAATCAAATTTACTTTAAACAAGTCGAAAACCAAAAAAGACTCCTTCCTTAAAGATTTCAGGCAGGAAGGTGGTCGTCATTACAATATTATAATTTTTCTACTCCAGAATAAAACTTAATTAAATGCATATATGAGACTCCTCGACAAGTTTGTGTATGGGCTATGGTACTCAGGTGACCGTTAAGGCCTATTGGCCTCATGTTTTTCAGAAATAGGCCCCTTCACGATTACTGCGCTACTGCTCTTGTGCAGGGCAAATTGATATACTTAGCTGAAGTTAAGTAGGTAGATAATTAAATGACGCAAATGAAACAATTGACGTTACGTCATATTTCACGAAACTATGTCATTTTGCCCTGCAAAAGAGCAGTACCGCAGATACCGTGAAGGGGTTAATTAGACTGTATTACGTAGATTTACACATTGATGACGTCATGACTGAAAGTGAAATGTCGTGTAAATTTGATCTGAAAGCTTTGTAAACAGATTCAAAATATAAGAAATCTAAGAACTCAAATAAAGTATTTTGGTGTGATTTGTTGAGAATTGAACAAGAGAATACTGGAACATATGTAACTTTTATCGAATATTCGCTGAAAGGTGTGTAATTATGCTTTTGTTTCTCGACCAGGCTTTCCTCTGTCGTTGTTTACGGTATAAACATCCGATCAGAAAAACACTACCCCGTATATTTTGAAGTTCACATTTAACACATATCAATAGATTGACCAATGCTTAACTTGAAAAGTGGTGCTATAGTTTGTCCCAAGATATTTATGCAGCACATTTGGACGATTTTTAATAAAAATACACATACCTGTGAAAGAAGTGCAATTAAAATAGTTGAAAGGGATAATTTCCAAGATAATTTGATTAATTTCATTGACACATTATCATCTTTCACTCGGAAAAATTCACAGTAACAAAAACAGATTCCTTACGGAGATTTATATAGGGGAATGTTTACATCTTTTCTCCATTCGGAATACACTCGGAATACATCGCGCAATTTTTCAACGTTATCACCCGGGCTTGCTGCAATACAAAATCCCCGTAGACATCACATTTTTTGGAAACCTGATAAGCTAACAGGGGCGTTTCGACTGAGAAATCTTGGAAATTTTTCATACTTTTGAATGAACATCGTTTGAACCCTGAGGTATTTATAAATATCAAGCAATTAAGCAAAATCTGAATTCAGGATATCTTGGGACAGACTATAGAATCCCGTGTTATGTGTCGCTTTTATACAGCATGCTATTTTCCGTGCAAACTGTATAAAAATTGGGAAGGTTTTTAGAGAACTGGATGAATGACTATGTATTGGAGAAGAATATAGGATTCTAGCAGCAGTTTTTATAAAACTGAGACTCTTTTCCTACACTTGTTATATTTATTGTTTTGTGGAAACCGCAGGGTAGCGCTGTTCTATCTTGTTTTAAATTAAGGAATATATGTAAGCTATTTATAGTTATCACGTGATAATGCACCGAGGTGACAGTAATGTACTACCCGATTGTATTGCAGTCACAACTAATTTATTGAAAAATAAGTTTTGGGTCTGATTCAAAACAGTAACATAATCTTACTATTTTGTGTATTACAGTCAAAATAAGACGCTAAAGTGTCTATATGCTTCCTTAACCTACCCGCGAATTACGACGTTAGATTATTTGTGTTTTTCGATTAATTATGATGTTGGGATATATATTATGTAATGAAAACCATTGGTTAATATGATGGAAAATTTAAGAATAAATATAAAAGAATAAGGAAATACCAAATAGTTGACGACATAATGCAGTTTAATTCATTTTCTGGGATCAAATTTTTTGATATTGTTTATTTGTACAAAAAACCAACGATATGATGCGAATGATTCCAACTGGAATAAATGTAGTTTTACGATATATTCAGGGTCAGTTGACATGAATAACAATAAAAATATTTTAATTTAATGAAAACTTGATATTTCGAAATATTTATGCAATGGAATTATTAATTTTAAACTCACATATCTATTCAGTCAGATGTAGATAAACACAGGCAGGCACTATCACCTGACGAATAACAAATGATTTCATAAATCGTAACATATGAAATTTCGGTCTGGGGCTATTATTCGATTCCCTTTTCCTGCAAATCAGAGTTTTTCTTAATACATGGTTAGCGTTCGTGCAATCGTTGCGTATTGTAGAAATTTTCAAGGAGGCTGGGTGACAAATTATTCATCAGATCGGCCTTTAACTTTTAAATATAATATTTTTGGTCATAAACAAATGTTTAGTAAAGAAAAATACAAATATTATAGCTTTAAAATTTGAAGTGTCCTATATCTTTATATAGAGATTTTCGTCTAAAAGAGTTTAATATATCCTAAATGTGACCACGTCAACCATTTCTATTCTTAATTTGAACTTTTCCTAAAACGAAAAATAAGAATGCAGAATTTTTAGCCAACAAGGGGTCATAAGTTATGTTGTCAGCACATTCCCAATGCTGTGATCTCATTGCTTTTTTCTCTCTATGCACTCTAATTTAAATAACTTTAAGCTTGGTGCTTGAATCAACATGTACAAGAATAGAACAATTCCATATTCTAACCAAATCTCAAACTTCTCTTTATAAATGCACGGAATGCGTTTCATGTGGTGTATTGTTTTGGGATGTAAACTGTGAGCATCAGAATCCAAGGCAGCATTACATGCCGGTATGTTACACACGATATTGTAAGGTAATATGATTTCATTACATAATATTATTACTGTGTTTAAAAAAAAGATTTGTTATGTTGATTATTTTCAACATACAAAGGCAACTTTAACACTCAGAGAATCTTGATCTTTCACTTCAGAAATAAATCTTGAAAAGTCTCAAGCGAACTACAAGTACTGTATCTTTAATGATTACTAAGACTATCAAAAAAGTACACGTGACCTCTTAAAATTACAAATTAAAATGGCTAAGAATGAGTGCAAATCTCGAACATGACTTTTACTCTGTGGTCTAAGACTATATATAGAAATTATATTCAACTACTATTCTCTTTTGAGAAGTAGACAGGCATAGCCTTCATCCGATATGCTTGATATTAGTTATCTACAGTAACTATTAACATCTTTAATGATTACTAGACTTTGACCCGTGCGTGCACCAGCATGCGGGTACAATCTAGCACCGCTCTATCCAACAGCAACAATGTTATTGCGTCATCACTGTCACAGCGCCATCTGGGCATCAAGTGCTCGTCGTACCCAGGCAGCTAAAAAATTGCTTTTTTTCGTTTTTAATTGTGTTTTTGTTGTTTGCTTTTGCGATTGTTTAATTTTAAATTTAATATATACTTATTTATACTCGCCGTACCCAGGTAATAAAAATTGCTTGACTTTTCGTTTTTAATTGTGTTTCGGTTGTTGCGATTTTTTTTTATGTTTAATTTCTACTTATTTATTTTTTTGTGTGAGAGCGGGGTTCTGCATATACTTACAATATAGCAAAATAACCGATCTTAATTAAAATCACTTTTAATATCAATGCAATGATTTCAATATTCATCTCGTTTGGTAGGAAATTTGTATTAGAAGAACAACGGAGCATGCGTGGTCTACGTCAATTTCAACGCCAGTGCCTAAACTGGTTCTCTTAAGACCAACACCCACTGCGACAGGTCTGGTCCCCATAACGTTAGTTCAAGCTCCACGTCAATGACATTAGAATTCGTCTTCGGCATCATTTTTCAGCCTTCACAAATGGTAAGCGCCATGTGCCACCGATTACTTTAGCCGAGTAAGCGGGGTTTGCATAATTATACGAAATGAAAATAGCGTAAAAATGTCAATAATTGAATATTTAATCGTACAATTGCTGAAATTTATATGATTATAAGTAAAAGGGAACCGTTCTTTGAATATTATTAGTTGATCATTACGGTCGGGGCGTGACCAAGTCTCTAGGATTTGATCATGCCCCGAACATATGATCACCTAAAATACTCAGAAAATGATTCATTATTCCTTAAAAAACCCAGCATCTTTAGCAATTATAGACTTATCTTTTATTTGTATGATAAATCCGATGAAACCAACTTCAAAATACCTTTAACTATACACTGTCAGAATGAGGCTTAAGTTTGTTGTTTGTTTGATTGATTGACTGACTGACTGCTTTGCAGCGGATGAGCTTGGAATTGTTCACGACAACTCTGCTCTGATTTATGGTCTGGCAGTCGGTTTTGGTTCCCTTGTGATCTGAATCATCATTGGAGTCTCAGTCTACAGGCTCTACAAATGGAAACGGTTTTTGAACGAATCCATTCCTAAGGAATATTGCACAAGTACTTTACGAAACTATCCTGTAACCAAGAAATATTACAAAAAGGTTACCAATCTTACGCATACACAAACGTCGCTTCCAAACCGCCTACGCGCATGTCCAACGATTTTGAGACGGATGAGGACCTTGACGTCGGATCACGACCCACGACGCCGTCTTCCTCCGCGTTCAAGAAAAATTACCTACAAGTTTCTGAGGCAAAATCAGGGACAATAAATATGACTGTAAATGCAGGAGCTAGCAATTGTTGAATACAACTGCATTGAGTTATAATCCCCCTCCTCCTTCTCTACATCTCATCATTCAATCGTATATACATGTAAAAGATATGATTAATACTCTCATGCCTTTACAGTTATTCACCATTGTAACTTGTTGGATTATCTTATTTTTATTGAAATGTGAGACATAGTTTCAGTTCCTACCTAGTTAAGTATGAAGATTTTTAACTTTTTATAATGTAACCGATTCTGTATTCATTTGAGGTGAATGTGCGTGTATCACTAGACAATGTATGTCGATATTCAGTGTCTAACCTGTATGTAGGCTGACTATTTAAGGTGCAAGATGATTTTTTTTTAATTAAATTTTAACATAGGGAAAGCATGTACTTTTTAATGACAACATTGTGTCACGTATATTTCGCTGGCGAAAACATTTATACAATAAAGTTATGAATTTACCGTTTTGTTGTTTTATTTTTCCATATCATTATTCAATTCACAGGGACTTGACGTTTTGAAAATTTTTCCCTGATAATTAAAAAAAATTCCTTATATTACAATACAATCTAGTTATTATAAGAAATGTTCTATTTATTAAAGACGCATGGTCACGATTTTTGTCAATTTTTTTCCCCCGATTTTAATGTTTACAGTGCTTCAGTAAGGCATTCATAATAGTCAACCAAAATTTGAGTGTCAGTGGTCAAGTTATGAGCGAGATACAGAGCTCACAATTCTTTATTTTGTAAACAGTTTTTGTTTACATTTTGGATGTGATAAGAAAATTCCAGGTTTATACCTAAAATGAATGGAAAAAACGCTAGGAACTGTTTATTTATGTTCAAAACTAATTAGCAGATATAAAAAAAAAATCAGCTTGAAGAAGAGCCTTTACCGGTATATTGAACCGATGTAAACAAAAACATGGCACGAACCTTGTTTTCATAACAAAGAATTGTAAGCTCTGTATCGTGCTTATAACTCTACGACTGACACTCACATTTTGATTGATCATTAGAAATGCATTACTAAAACATTGTAAACAATAAAAATAGAAAAATAAAATTTGACCAAAATCGTTACCATGCCCCTTTAAGAGAAAAGTTTAAAACGTCAGGTGATTGTGATTCAAATGTTTTACCATCTGCTGTACATTTTACAGGTGCATACTATACAAAGTACCAAACACTACATAAGTTGTGAGCGACAATTTGAACTCGAACAATCCAATTCTAATGTCAAATGAATTGCTCTGGAAGGTAGATCGGTATATGTACGAATGAAGAGGAAACTCATCTTGTTAGAAATGCAGACGATGACGTCTATAATATTAATGGGAATTTGTTTGCGTCTCGCAACGCGCACCTCAATAAAATAGCTTACCTTTGCCATAATTTTAGTCACAATATTAAAAGAACGCAATAAATTGAAATCTAAAATGAAAGGGAAAAACAACCAACAATTTTTTCAAAGTTTTCTACTGAAAACGTTTGATTTTTTTTAGAGCGATATTAAAATAAAACATTTTGATTTATGTACATTGTTCCCTAGATAATAGGCAACTAACTGCTTTTAGGTTGAAATAAAATTTGCAAGAATGATTCTATTCAAAGTTTCACGCCAAGACATGCTGAAATCGTGTTTAATTCAGATATATTTCTTTGATAGATTTTTCCCCCATCCCCCTCCCCCACAATGGATTTTTTATGAACCAATTTGCCTTTTCTCTTTTTCTCTTTGTGCAAAATTAAAGCCAACTCGATCGTACATGTGACGCTATAATTCAAAATTTAAAAATTTGGATACCTAACACCAGTTTGAGTGAATGATTGGCATTAAATACGGAAATGAATTATAAAATTCTGATGGATGAAGGACCATTCCTAAGTGATATAAGTACACCATAGGTACTCGCACGTTCCATGTTCCCACGGAAATACTTTCGGTAAATCAATCCACAGAGTTTAATTCACCTGTGCCAGGTCTTCGATGAATTTGTACAGAACAAAACTAACACACTTATCGAAAGTGGCCAAAACTTGTTAAATCAGATTCGAATTTCGTTCGTTAACGGAGGTTAACAATTAAAATTAAAAAAATTTCATTGATTATAACTTGCTATTTGATTGTCAAGCTGAGA
>WFKH01010931.1:24919324-24941014 GCA_016163765.1 Magallana hongkongensis | reverse complement strand
AATCGAATTTGTCACATAGATGGAGCCAGAAAATATGATATTTGTTAGATTAAAACCATGAAATTCAAAAACGCTTAGAGATAATCACATAAATGTCAATGACGTTTAGATGAAACTATACAAAAGTCAGGAACACATTTTTTTTTAAAATTCAAAATGATCCATATATAACATATAAATACTATTTTTCACACAAGTCAAAAACGAAAACGGACGATTTTTATTATAGATACAACAAGGCAACGAAACTATATGATAATTGTTATTAGGAATGGTCAAGGACGATATATTAGAATAACAAAAGTTGGTCACTTTTACTAAAGAAAAAAAATCAGCGATGTTTAGGTGACTGCTACTTTATGTAGTCTCAACGATGCTCTCTAAGATGGCATCCATACCAGTTAACATTTTCACCCAATCAGTGACGAAGTTGATGTCGCCTGCAGACACACCCATTTTTGGGTTCTCTGCGTTGGTTTCATTATTACTTCCTGTTCCGTGCTCTATGCTGGAGCCGCCCTGTTCCCTGTTCCCTTGGTCCGGCCTGTTCCTCTGTTGACGTTTGTAAAGGACAAACCGTGACCTGTCTCAATCTAACTTTACCCCCTGCAACAGAAAATACTGCTATATTATTAAATTGAATTTTACAATTTGAACATCGTTAAACAAAATATTGTCCAAACTTAGCAAGTCTTTGGCAATTAAACAGGTTTCATACATTCTTTGAAAATCTTAAAATCATTAAACGAAATTTGGTTTAAAATAATTTACGATATAATATTTCATGTCTAACAACTATTTGAATAAAATACTTGTAATGCAAATCAGTGCCTTTGTTCAAAAAATTCAAATATTTCAACTTAGAACCAACATATACCGACTCTATTCGGAGCGTATAAATTAATATGGTTGGGATTGAATAAAAGCTGTATTGTTATTCGCGAAAGCTTTTGTAAATATTTTTTTCTCAAATTACATACTAATACTAAACATTCTCTGGTTAGATGATACACCTGATTGTACCTAGCTTTTTCGGCACGGAAGTCCTTGGAAAGCATGGCAAAATACGTCCCGCATCCTTCCCAGACTTACCAAAGTGGGAACTTCCTCCTGGATGTTGTGAATCAATAATAGAAATGCTAATTACGATAGATAAATTTTGAGAGATTTTTACATGTATATCGATGAAAGCCACATATTTCTATTTACAGATAAGCAGACTGTTCTCCGTTACAGAAGTTCCGAGATTCCATCTCCTACACCTGAAGGGCTCTAAAGGCTGCAGGTCCTATATTCATCTTAAACATTACACAGAATGTGTATGATTAATAAAGGGTCATATTAAACAACAATTATTAACAGTTTCACCCAAATTAGTTGAATCTATGGGGGATTAATGTCTTTATCAACATGATTAAATATGGCTAGGTATTTAATACTATCGAATTATACTGGATGTGAGAAAAAAGGAAAATTACACATCATATCTTCACAACAAATTGTCCACTGAACGTGTTATGACAAATTGTGCTTATTTTTATGTTCTTATTTTAAGTGCACTGATTTAAATTTCACCTAATCAGCAGCTGCTGCAAGTGCAACATCTGATGCACATTACAGAGCACGGAATGCATGCCCCACATGCTCTCACGCAGGGATGGTTGCGCAGTCGACCGAGTCGCCATATCAGGTAGCCAGGCCTCCAGAAACACAAAAAAAGAATGCGAGTGCCGTCGCCAGAACTACAACAACTATCAGGGGAGTGAAGTCAGGCTCAGGAGGGGGAGTAGTGGGAAGGGCTCGGTCGTTGTAGTTTGAACTATCTCTGTAAAGAAAGACATGTACTCATCATTTTCATATTTGCACACGCAAATTATATTTGTTTGATAAATTTCTCGCCAAAACTAATAAAATCTATTAAAAAAGCCAATATTATGTTATTAGAAATCTTTATGTATCTGTTTATCTGTAAAATGCCCATATACATGTATTGCAAAAATAATCATACTGTACATCGGTCAGTTTTAGTTTATTAGAAACTTTATGTACATGTATTCTTTTATTTTATGTAAAATATCTGTGTATACAAATGTACAAGTCGTTTATTACTATTCTCGTATACAAATATCAAATCATCGATGCTTAATTGAAAACAAATGAATACATGTATAAGTGTATATATACTGAAGCAGTTTCCTGGGGGCCATCTACTCGTATTCGAGTTATCCCTGGGATAAGACTACGATTGAGAGTTTCGGGAAAACCAGAAATCACAGCGTAAGGAATCGTCCAGACACCGCTTGCTATCATTGCACATCATGGCCACCCCTTCCTTGATATCCGCACACTCTGCACAAAGATATCAGATCACTAAAATTATTTCAACATATACAGTAGCATGGAATCTCATTAAATTTTAATGCGGCTTTTTCGTAGACTCTATGTGTTTGTCATTTACTACTTTTAAATTTAAAGTTAAAAATTAATAACAAGTGTCATTTTCAATTTAAAGTTAAAAAAATTTTCATTTGTTATGTATTGATTTTAAACTTTAGATTGAAAATTAATAAGGGACATTAACTTACTAAAGTCAAATAAGGTAACATCAAGTCGGAAAAAGATTTCAGAATAAAGGAATTTAGAGGGATCATCCGGAGCCAGGGGAGCCGGGGATCGATAGTCCACGTAGAAAAACAAGGTCGCATAATCTCCCTCCCATTCAATATGTGTGGGTAAGGCATTTAATCTAAAAACGTTTCTTTCTCTGCAACATTAGTTCCCTTGCCTTTGTATAAAGTAACATACCCCTCCCGACACGTCTCCGGATCTTTCGTTATATTGTCGACTTCCGGTGCTTTAAATATGAAATTTCGCCAGTAGACAGACATGTATCGTTTTGCCCCGGAAAACGGTATTCCTCGAATTGTAACGGTGCATTTGAATTCTTTACCAATAAGACTTGGTGGGGCGAATTTTCCATCCGTGGCTATAATACCGTCCTTGTCGAATTCAAGATAGGTCCCAAAGTATGGACCTATTTCCAGTCCACAAATTTCAGTCAGGAAATCTTTTAAAAATGTGTTGAACATATGTTGAATTATAATTCAATATAATTCAATAATTTGGCATAACCGACCAACAGAAAATAGATAGAAATGATAAACAAAATGAAGTGTAGAATGAAATGACTTACACCTGATATTTGCACATCGAACGAACCACAATAATAGTGTGTCCAGAACCACAAGCAGTGCAGCGCGCAGCAGAAATCTCATTTTATATATAAAAACCCCCCAGAAAACAACCCAAAGTTCAGAATGAGAATTAAGCAGACCTTAACACTTAGAAAGATTCTAAATTCAAACACAAACGAAGAGGACTTTGGTTGAAATCTAACTTTCATTATTTGTGCACAGTTCACATATACGTATACGTTTTAAAGAAATGTTCAAAGTTTTTCGTTGTTGTGTTGTTGCGATGGAGAGGATTAGGATAAATCAACAAAAATTGGTCGATAAAATCATTTTATTTGCAGCTTATAGTGATAATACGCGATTTACAATTTAATTTTTTTTCTATAAGAACCACCTATATACGAACACCCAAAAGTTAAACCTTCGCTTTGGACAGTTTTATGTGTCACATGAAATGCCCTCTTTGCTACAAACAATAAAAATGCTAATGATGGATTTAACTGAGGCTGCCACCGTAGAGATAAAAAGTTTCAGCAAAATGGCTCTTAAATTCACCCTAATCATCTTCGTATTTTTACATCTTCATGATATGATCTATATTTCTAATAGTCAATATATAGTAGTCTGTCTCGTTCTACATATGAAACATTTGGAGGCCGTTCCTTTATTAAGACCGTGTAAAATGTTAACTTTTTTGTCACCTTTTTGTCCGTGAGATCAATATGTCAAACATTCAATTCACAAAAGTCTTCCTCAAACTCTACTTAAAACCAAATATTGTCAACACTTGCTCTTTTTATAAATCTAGTAATAAAACTCATTTTGTATTCGTTTCGTTGATTTAAAACTCTCATAGTTTCATTGTAAAACTAATTCATCTGAATTTAACTTAACTGGGTAAAAAGATCAAAGGGAGGTGGGGGTGGGGTGTGTGTGTGTGTGTGGGGGGGGGGGGGGGGGGTAGGATTGGTGTCGTTATACTTTGTACATATATCTAGTGTTCTCTTCATTGTGATCATTCCTTCTAAAAACAATTTTTATCTCAAGGCATCTACTCAGGTAAAGTTTTACCTGTATGTGAGTACTTCTTGAGAAGGCCATTATCTACTTCGAAATTCCTTGATTACCGTTCGTTTCAAATTTTCATTTATCTGAATAAAAATGTTTCTTGCCAAATTTCTGTTGGAATTAGCAGCTGTATATGGAAGCTTAAACCCGTGTATGGCACATTACGATATCACAGGTACGTTGTTTTTGTAGACAAAAATCAAAACACTTTTATTCCCATGAATTTTCTCTACATTAGATAATTCATAACTACCAATACTATTAAATGTGAGTTTTTTGTTATTTACAACAAGCGAAATAAGAGCAGTTGGATGTTAATACCAAAATAAAAAAAGGGTTTTTGATACCAGTTTTTGCTTATCTGTCATTGTATTCCAAGACACATGGCTTCATAAAACTGCAACACTAGATATACTTCGTGCTATTAATAACTAAAGCGTCAATTTTGTAAGATCTATTATAATATCATAATTAATATTGGGAATTATCATGTAGAGAGATGGCTTTAGAATTTTTGGGAAATGTTATATATATTATATATAACATTTCTAAAATTCTTTTTGTTGTATGTGGATTGCGTGTGACTTTCTCCCCAAAAAGTTAACTAATGAGACACTGTATATTTTTTTAGGAGATACCACCCAGTCTTCTGAGATATCTCCAAACAAGGGTTTGTGTGGAAGACTCCTTCCTCGGCCGTTAGCAACATTGCAACGCTCAAGTTCAAAAGTATGGTAGTCAGTACCAGCACTGGATTTAAGTTGACCGCCACGGTCCAGAGAAGTGAGGCTTAACTATCATTTAACGGTTTTAGACAGAAAATAGAGAAAGAAATTTTGAATCAAGAAAACCAATTTTACCCAAATTTTAACTTAAACCCATTTCAATTCAATCTAATAGAACAAGATTCCAAGATTTGTTCAAAGAACGAGTTTCAATGTCTTGGTGATATTTGCATTGACGCAAAGCTGAAATTTGACCAGGAAGTCAACTCTCGAGAAAATTCGGAGGAGTCTGTGCAATATGCTGGTTGTGAAGGTCAGCACCGATGTAAATTTTAAATCTGTTAACATTTGTTTTCATAGACTAGCTCGTGAAATCCAACACGTATAGCTAGTTAAAAAAGAGTAAACTTCAAGTTTCTATTTTAGGAATACTCGCCAAATGGACGGATCTAAGTACTTTCACTAGAGTTTGAATCATTGTGGGAACAGTTGTTGGAATGGGTTTAATTCTATGTTTATGTGCAACAGCTTGTATTTATTTCTCCCCACAAAAACGATATAAAAGACCTAAAGATTAAATACAGTCATTTTAAATTTTATCTGTGTTTATCAATTAGAGCTAGATATTTTAGCTCATTTTTTCTTCCATGGTTAAATTTTTGTCAATTCACGACATTTTGTTTTATTTACAATATACATGTAATCATTTTTTTTTTTATTAAAATGAATTCTAAAAATCATGTGTTGTGCAAATGTGTAATGCGTTTTTGTGCTCGTGTGTCTAGATTTTTACTGTCTTTGAAAACAAGTTTTTCTGCTTTGTCTTATGCATTGGTTGAACACAGTAATATATTGATTTTATCTAATTTTATGAAGAATATTTCAATTTTTGTCTTGGTAAAGTCCTTATATAAAGTCCTTTTCAGATTAAAAAAGATATTGCATGAAACGAGATGAGTTTTAAATTCCTACTTGTTAAAACTATTGTTTTTATAAAAAATTTCAAGAAGTTGTCAATTTAAAGAATTGTCAACTTAAAAAAAAAAAATCAAACATTTCACTCAAAATATTCGAAAGCGTCAGTTTATTGAGAGTTATATAAATCTAAATAAAATGTTTTTCGTTTTAACGACTGTATCATTACGCCCTGAGTGAATACCATTCTGTTTTAAACTGACATTGAACCGTAGTTAAACTGAAGCTTTGTTCCCTCTGTCCATAAGAATGTAAGTAAATGTAAGTTATAATTCTTCCAATTTACTTATCACCATTTGATGTAAGAGTAACAATCCAATATGATTCATAGTCGACTCGGAGCTTTGTTATTACGAACACACATGTGAAGCTGTATGACATATTACTTAAAAAGCTTACGCGATCTAATCAAATGAAAGAAGTTTTCAGTTATTCAGCTGCTTCAGTCAAATCAGTATTAAACACGTTTGGTGGCTGTTCTTCATCACTATGATGTGTATAACGATGTGCAAACTCATATATATTGTCATCATCTGTAAAGACTGGCTGTCTTGATGTATTAGGTTGCCGACCAGATTCATTGTTCACTCTTAGTACCAATGTACTGTAGCAGGTATCCTCGTAACTACATTCACCATACAGAGGCTCTGCTGGCTCCTCGTGTACACTTGGGTTTTCCCGAATCCTTGATGTATCTTCTAAATCGTAAACCATATTATGATGAACGCGACATTCTGTGAAATTTAAAAATACCTGTTAAGAACTTTTACCTTATTTTCATTGTTTTTGGTTGATGGTTGCATTGTAATTCATATATTGTGTCTGAAGGCAAGGGAAGAAAGAGAATACTAATATTTACAACCTTGTTTTTTTTCTCATCAAATGCAAATGAGAAAGAAAATTGTGCATGTGCAATATACTAGTATTATGAACATTGATGTTCATAATATCAAACACAGGAAGAATATAATTATGCATTTTAAAAAACCCATAATACCGATATAACGGTCCTATTCCGAGTACTATAAACACAACAGTGACACCTGCTGCTCCGATCAGGAATGAAATCTTGGAATTTGTGTCCTCTGTTGGTGAACCTGTTGTGACGAGATGCATTTCGGTTACCCAACCTTCATTAAACCGATTTAATATTATAAGAAAGGATCAAATAAAAAAATCGTTTAGCTGGATTTCATTACATTTGAAGTTTTAATACAAGAGGATTTTTAATTTGTTTTTGGAGACAGACAATATCTTTGTTAGGCTATAGACAGTGATTGAAACTATTGTTCAGAAGACTTGTGCTCTCATCGGAAATAATTTATCTTAAAAGGACGGGCGCAATACGAATTATAGCATAGCAAAAAATGAAAGTAACTCAGATTTCGGTATTCTACCGTGTATTCGTTTTTACGCGTGTCACAAAATTTGCGAAAATTGGAAAAATCTGTAGCATTTTAATTTACGTCAGTCATAATTGCTTTTTAAAAAGTTTCTTTAAAAACTAATACCTGATATAATTTCTGCGTATTCAATAATTTGCTTATTAAAGAGATCGCGAAAAAAGCGAAACTAGATCATCGCGAAAATTACCGAATATACGGTATTGTCATTTTTTAACAAAAATTACCGGATATACGGTAATGTTATCTTTTAAAAACTTTTTCTAACAGACAAAATAAGTAAAAGAAAATGTGGTAAATGTTAGCTAGTACATAAATGAGATATTTAAAAACGAAAAAACACAAGAATCAATTTCCTATCTCTGATTTGTTTTAGTGACAATATAAAACCAATTTTCTACAGAAAAAGAAATATTAAAAGCTATTCCTGGGAAATACACAGTAATTCAGGTAATATTTATATTTTGATTACCACTAAAAAGGAAGTTAGCAGTAGATCAGACCTGTGCTTGTGGATAACATATGGTTTGTAGAAGGACACTCCTCTGTATAAGGTCAAGATGTCACGTTCTCCATTAAGATACTAGTTCCGTTGTTTGTCATATTTGAATTATCCAAGTCCAATCTTTGCAAGCATCCACACACAGAATGACAAATTTGTGTTTCATTGCAGCTGCATGGTGAGTTGCATTTTTCTCCAAAATAATCATTCGAACATTTTTCAGCACACTTATATCCCCGAAAGCCGGGACTGCATTCTGTGAACATTTAACAGGTGAAGAGATTTATATTAAATCTGTAAGATAATTTGTCTTAGTTGCTTTTATTTCAAATGTCATCGTACACATTTAGTTATGTAATTGATTTGTATTGTTTAGGGTAATGATGATTATATTGATACATTCGTATAATAATTCCGTCTGTATTACTATATCTATTTAATTAATACATTATCTTGTTGTTAAATTAGGTAATATGTATATTGAAAACCTCTAAAGTATACCAATAAATTTTTTCCGAAATCTCCAATTTGTGTATTTACACATCACACTATATAACAGAATTGTAAAATATGATATAAATTAAGCAATATGCATTAAGATAAAATATGTTCCTCTAAAGGTATCATTTATCTGATACATGTACCTACCTACACACATATCATTCTTTTCTTCAAAGTTTGTACAGCATTCAATCTTTGTTACAAGTTCTCCCCTTTTTAACAAAGAAATTATAGGGAAAAATGAACACATTCAGAATAAATGTAAATGCTTCTAGATCTAAATAGAAGCTTCATCTGTCCAACTAGGAATATTTCTCCAACTACACTTCTGCAGATTAACAACTAAAAAAAAAAAGGTATAGTCTATCATGTTTTTAAAAATGATTTTTTTATATATTATTCTAGCAGGTTTTGTTTTGAATTTTTTTTTTCATTTTTTTGAATCGGTGCAACACACATGTGCTTTGGTTTTCGATATATCATCCTGAATTTGTTATCAATATTTGTGTAACACACAAATCAAGGGTTAATAATATGTTAAATTTAAATATAAAATGCATGTATACAAAAACATAGAACTGTTGTTATATAGAATCCTTTGTAACATTAAAAGCATATTTTTGTCTCTATTCTCTTGTCTTCACAGCTGTGATGGTAAAAAAAAAAATGTATTATGGTTACTGCTGACGGTCATACTGAGATTCATGTATAATTTTTCGGTAATATTGATTATATTTCGCCAATATGGTTACTTAATGATAAACAATTATATTGTGAGACATGAATTTATATTTTTTTTACAAACAACATTTATTTTTGACGATGTGCTCTTTTCTACGGATGTGATATACAAGCGTTGGACTTTGATTTTGTGAACCTTGAATAATAATTGGTTACGACAATAGTGTTAATGAAAATTATAGGTGATCAAATGATTAATATCGATTTTAGTTTATCATGTATTACTGTGAAGCACTAGTCGATTCTACCCAGATAAAATGCCTAAGCCAAAATGTTGTTAATATATTACAATAGTGTGCTCCTTGATATAAGTATTTTATTGTGTGTTATAATCCTTCTTCGTCCGTCGTCGTGCGTCGTGTGTTAACAATTTTACATTTTTAACTTCTTCTTAAAAACTACAAGGCCAATTGTTACCATTTTTAGTATGAAGCATCTCTATGGTAAAAAGAATCTAAATTGTGAAATTTATGGCTCTACCACCCCTAGGGTGGCAGGGGTGGGGCAGAATATGCAAAAACAGGCAAATTTTCAAAAATCTTCTTTTCTACTCCCACACATGTGAGGAAAAAACTGAATGCATGGTTATGATCTCCATGAAGCCCTCTACCAAAATTGTGAAATTCATGGCCCCTGGGTCAGGGGTTCAGGTCCGAGGGTGGGGCCACTTTGGCAAGATATTGAAAATGTATTAAATCTTAGAAAATCTTCTTCTCTTCTCCCATATATATTTGAATAAAACTGAGTGCATGGTTATTATGTCCACGGACTCCGCTACCTAAATTGTGAAATTCATGGCCCCTGGGTCAGCGGTTCAGGCTCTAGGGTGGGGCCACTTTGGCCATATAGTGAAAATGTATTAAATCTTAGAAAATCATCTTCTCTTCTCCCATATATATTTGAATAAAACTGAGTGCATGGTTATGATGTCCACGGACTCCTCTACCTAAACTGTGAAATTCATGACCCTTGGAACAGGGCTTTAGGCCCTAGGGCGGGGCCAATTTAGCCATATAGTGAAAATGTATTAAATCTTCTTCTTTACTCCCACCTATGTGGGGAAAAAACTGAATGCATGGTTATGATGTCCACAAACTCCTCTACCTTAATTGTGAAATGCATGGCCCCTGGGTAAGGGGTTCAGATCGTAGGGGTGGGGGGGGGGGCAATAGGCAATATAGTGTTAATGCATATAATGTTTAAAAAATCTTCTCTACAGACACAGAACACAGAAAAAAAACTAACTGCATATTTAGAAAAAAAATTATCCTGTCATCTTTAATAATATTTCATGTCACCTGCATGTAAGGCAAGGGTTATGGCTGGGAAGGAGGGGGTATGTATATGTCTTATTATTTTATTCTGCTCAGGAATTTCAATGAAAGAAATGAGTTAATTCGTAGATAGTTTAGAAAATAAAAATAATGAAGCTGTCCATCAAAGTTATCGATAAGATATTGTGAAAGCATTTTAAAAGAGTTCAGGGAAGAGGATTATAACAGTTAATGGAGTTGTCTTCCCTTGCTTCTTCATAATGAAGTTATCTTCCTTGGCTTGTTCATATTTAGTAATTAATCATTAAATATAATGTAAGTAAGAGGTTGTATGATCAAAATAGTTATGCAAGTCTTTTTATCATTTGAAACAAAAACAGTTTTTTAATTTTTTAAAATAAACAAGTAGACTTGTTAATAGTAAAGTATTAAGTAGTATACTAGCCACCTTGTTTTAGTTTATCTATGAAAATATATAAACATAAAACCTATTTAGTAAATTAACATATATGGGATAAACAATTTGAATGGAATCTGGACACCTTTTCTTTAGTATGTCATACACTCTGTGAAGAGCTCAAAATCTTGTGCTAAACTATAGGGTTTAGAGTCCTTTTCGAAAGATTTCAGGTAGGGAGGTGGATGTCATTACATTATTACAATCTTCTACTCCATAATGGAACTCAATTAAATGCATTTATTAGACTCCTCGACAATTTTGTGTATGGGCTATGGTACTCAGGTGACCGTTAAGGCCTATTGGCCTCTTGTTTTTGTGTATTATGAATATGTTTTTGCAAGATTTTAATTCTCTTTTTCTCGTTGTAGATTTACATGTACGAGCCACCTGAATCACAGCGAAGATCCGAATAAAATTCAAAATTATATTAAATGTTTTTAATCTTGAGGACAAGATTTTTTTGTTAGTGGGGGAATTTATCATAACGGAAATTCTATAGAAATTGGTTAAAGTACATGCGGTATATAGATAGCGAATGTTTATTTATGCTCATGGAGAAATGTGTTATTAAGTCCAGTGATAAGCCTGTCGACGCCGGGTCAGAAATATAAATAAAATGCTACCACTGACCACCGTGCGTCAGATCATTAGTATGCATTTGATCGCACTTAATTATTAGGAGGAGAATTTTGTAGCGCAGTGTCCGTGCGTATAAAATTGGGGTGCGGGAAACACAGCTCTCCAGTAGTCATCTGGAAGCTGTCTTTCTGCCTCCTCTTTTTATACAGGTAAGATAAATTATAACAGTTGCGCGCATTCTCAAAAGTAAAGTTAATAGATTCAGGGGGTTCAACTAATATTTAATATTCAGAGATTTTTGTAATGAATATTAATGTTGATAAATTTCATTGTAATTAATAATATTAATATTTATTGTTAAAATGTCATATTAAAATGTTATATCTAAATAAAATGAGTAGTCATCTGGAAGCTGTCTTTCTGCCTCCTCTTTTTATACAGATTGGGACACGGGCTACTTACCATGTAGAGGAGGAGACTTTCCAGTAGCACCTTGGCTAGGGCACCCGCCATGTGTGGGCATGTTGGGAATATTATCAAAACCGCTTTGGTTGGAATTTTCCGAGAGCGTCACGATCAATTCTGTCAGCTACGTCAAGCATAAACAATGCACGCCGCCGGTGTGAAAACTTCATGATTGGTCAACTCCTTTTCTTAGGCGGAGTTATCTGTACACGCTTATGCAATGCCAGAGCTGAATGATTTCTCAGAACAGTTCATTATTCCCCAATATTGAGTCATTATCGAGTTCTAGGATCCCGTCCCCTGAGATGATCACAACAAGTTCATATCAGTACACTTGGTTTCTTTATTGAAATATTCTTCCAAGAGTATAAAAACACTTACACATTAGTCATGTTAGTAAACTACGTTTAACTTCTCTCTCTCTCTCTCTCTCTCTCTCTCTCTCTCTCTCTCTCTCTCTCTCTCTCTCTCTCTCTCTCTCTCCTCTCTCTCTCTCTTTGTAAGCGGGCGTTAAACCATAGTCTCGAGCTACGGTCCTGAGTACGGCGTTGAACAAAATATAATATTTTAAAGTTGCATGTGCTCCGCGCTCATTTCATGTATATACCGTAAATGTATAATGTACATGTATTACCTACTAACTTACCAGTCGAAGTGATAGATTTGAATTCATCGATATCTGCACCTTTCGATCGACAATCGACAGTCAGTAAACGAATTGAACGATGATACGAAAGAACGAGACGATTGGAAAGTGCAATGGAGTATGTACATGTGTGTCTTCATTAAGCAAGTGTCCGATTCGTTTCTTCTTCTGTTACCCTACCGCATTCGGTGTAATGTATATACTAAAATATCCCAAAACATTTTACCACAGATTTTGTTATTTTTCTTGTCTCTGAACCTCCGATCACCATGAATAAAGATGAATATTTACATTCACTTTCTTTCCCCCTATTAAATTGCATTGATTGATTTGAGTGATATTTACGCTAACACAGAAGACCCAATCACCAAATCTGGTGCGTATGAATACATTCAATCTTCCTTCAGTATTTCTCGAAGAACATGACTGACTCTCCTCGCGACTTCAAACCGGATCACGACCTGATATTATATTTACGCTGATTTATATTTCATTGGTGTAAATATTTTTTGACAGTTAAATGAATTCAATTGATGTATTTCTTAGTATAACAAAAATAAATTATCAAATTACAGAATGAAAAATAAAATTGTATTATTAGAATTAAGAACGCTGTGCACTATTTTTGTCAGCATAATTCGGCAGTTCCAATGGCTCTTCCATTAATTGCGCATTACTCGTTGAATAAGGCAGATATTTTTTTAAAATAAATCATTTGCGGAAAGGGAATAGATGTTAAAAAACGTAAATATAAGCATTGAATCATTATATTTTGAAAGATGTGGTCTCATAACTGCAACGGTGTGTGCAAACAAATTTGTATGCACACACCGTACCAGTTATGAGACCACATCTTTCAAACTATAATGATTCAATGCTTAAATATTTACACAAAATGTGGTATGATATAACGTTAACTTTTCAAAACTAGCGTATTTTTCGTGCGCCGTATATTGCAAGTTTTTCGTAAGTATCGTATTCACTGTACGTAGCTTTATATTTACTAACCCAAAATTTCTTCGTAGAGCTACAGCTATATGTACCATATGTATGTTTTGTCACAAGTGTACACTTTCGAAAAATACCTCAATTTCGACAATCACGAGTACCCCGGTGAATTTTTCATTCTCTGATATGTTGTTGTTCTGTCCGTGCATAATTTAGTCTGAACCAGCAGCCAATCAGCAGTAAGTTGAATCCACCAATAAAAAAGTTTGTGATTAAGGTGCGTGTATTGTTTATGCATGACGTAGCTGATAGAATTAAACGCGACGCCACCGGAAAATCCCAACCAAATCGGTGATAATAATAAGATCTCGAGGATCAAATTAAATATCATAACACTCCATATAACCCCCTAGTGGACTTTTAAAAAATAGTACTGGAGTCGTTATGATAAAAATTCTAAAAAGAAACCTTAAGTTTTACTTAAGATATGACACTAGTAGACTGTATACTATAAATGAGAAAAAATAACAACGGTTGAATCTTGAAGTAAATGGTCTAAATATCAAATTTATTATTGCAATGAAACTATGACTTTCAGAATCTGTAATAATTGAGAGACCAACTTGAATGAGATATCTGTTGAGATATCTGTTGGCATTACATGCGAATTGTTTCTACTGGAATCTTAAATACTTTCCTTTTATACTACTTCTACATGTAAGTGGTGATTTCCATTTTTGAATGCCGTATGAAGTAACTGTTGGACTGACAAGCGGTGATTTTAAGCAGAGAGATCATTCTTTTGCAGATGTCCGCCACTGCATTTTAGATCTATTTAAGTTTGACTTCTCCCTCATTCCGTGGTCTGCAAATAAATATTGAGTTTTCCTTCCACTTCTTAGCCATGCAGACACAGGAGAATGTATTAAATACTGCAGCGTGGCATATATTATGAGCAAGCTGCCTCAGTGAAACCTGCCGTCTTAAAGAACTAATATTATTTGTATATTCAATTCAGATGCACTCTCCATGATGCATATTTCTAATTACATACATCAAATAGCTTCAAATTACAATTCTTTTCTCAGTGTGTCAATCACTTTGTTTTTGGGAACAAAACTGGGTTTTTTAAATCAAATCCTCCAGTTAAAAAACCCATCCATTAATTTCTTAATGGTAAAAGAGCATCCTTTGCCCTTGCAATTGCCCAGAATTTCTGTAAACCACTTTCGTCCAGTTCACATTTGTCCACCAACTTCTCATAGTTGGGTGGGGTCACATTTCCAACATCAACAAGTAACTGTTCAAAAGATAAATTACTTGCATAGAATTCATGCACATTGAAATCAGTATTTAGATACTGTCTCCTGGAAAAAAAATACTCTATGTCCACTTATAGTAATCCTATAATTGTATCTGTAGTTTTGATATATTAATGATAATACAAGTTTTAAAAAATGGACACTTCTGCATTAAACTACATTCAATTTAATATTGTTTCATCTAATTTACTTACATAGTCTCACAGTCTACGATGATGCCTTTTTCTGGTGGTGCAGTGATCGATTCCTCATCTCACCGCCATTTTTACTCTTGTGCTATCTTTGAAATTACATGTATAATACATCTTCTTTTTACAGAGCTCTTCATATTTTAAGGTGATTTCAACATATATTTTCTACCTTGTTTATCATTACTCTGAACTACATCTGTTGCATCTCTTGACTCTTGAATGTTCCATAGCTAGCATATGTTGAAGATCTGTCTGCTTTTTTTCAAAAGTGCGTAATCATTAGGCGGAAATGACGTATAAAATCAAAAAAACACGTCGGCTGCTTATTCTGATAAACGGAGACTTTCGTATTTGGTTTATAAAAACATAAGTTAATCATAATGAAATAATTACTTTAAAAAGACTGAATTTAAGCTGCTAAAGTTGTCATTTTTTTATATTCAGAGTTTAGCCACTAAAATTGAATGAACGTACGAGTTAATTGTTCAGTTTACACGAGCTGTGTCTGTTAAATTTCAACCCCCTCCGTTTTTAACCCTCGGGCTTTGGAACTTTTATATTTGATTCAAATTAAGAAAAATATAATATCATACTTTAGTTTTATAATTTTGCATTAATTATTGTAAGTATTGTTTTCATTTTAACTCAACCTTAAGTTTCCGTTTCTGACATATTGAAGTTCAGTATGCATTTTGTAACGGCGACGAATTGACTAGACACCTCATAAACAATAGCGGACTCTTCGAAAGTCTGAGCGTAACTGTCGGAGTTTCAACCATTTTTAAGCTTATGCATTGGTGACAGTTCTCAAGGGTTATTCACAAAATAGATTCATAACGTCTTTGAATGAATTGCTATCAAATGTGTGCCTTTTACATATAAACAACAAAGGTTCCAAAATAGAGGGGTCCACACTTCACTATGATAGACACAACCGACCATGTATTTACTAAAATGCATTTCAAACAAGTAAGAAATCAATGGATATTACTATAATCCCCCCTCCCCCCGAAATAACCAAATTTTATTTCATTTTAACCACTTGTTTACGAAATTTTTATCATCATAATACGAGTATAATGGATCGTCTGCAAAGAATGAATATTTATTGATAAAATAGATGTAATCTTGTGAAAATAAATTTAAAAATAATGAATTTATACATTAGCTTTAGGAGCTAGTAATAACCATCTGATGACTGAGCCTTTGTTTTTGTCATGAATTTACATGCTTCTTGGAAATAAATAAATTATTGAACTACGAACTCGTATAAAATATCGCATCTTCTTTTTTTGAAAGATTAAAAATGACACATTTAATTATTGGTGTTTGAATATTCATGAATGTTCGTGAAGATGTTGTTTCATTCATTATATCTACGTAAACTATATTGTCCTGATTATATTCATTTATAAGTATTTGAAATTATTTAAGTTTTCTCACATAATTAAGTCCTCATGAAAACTGTAATTCTATGAGAAAACAAATAATTTCAAATACTTAATATATAATCAGAACATTTATTGTATCTCGAATGAAATCTTAGGACATTTTGTGGTGAAATTCTGACACACAATCATTTTAAAATTCTATAAGAAAGATTTCTGGTACACTTCAGGCACACTGTATCTAAATGAAAGAAATCTAAGAAAAATTTGTGGTGTATTTCTGGCACACATGTACCTCAGATCATTTGATGTGCCGCTAGAAATACATAATGTGCCTCTAGAGGCACACAATGAACCGCAAGTGGCATACTGTGTGCTGCTAGCTGCATTTACTGCACACTTCTGGTTTACTGTTCTGGTACATGTATACAACTTTGTTTGCAGCAACCTTGCGGCAAACATGCGGCAAACTTGCAGCAAACATTTCATTTTGGTAAGGGGCGTGGTATATAGCTCATGAATAAAAGAGTACATCATCTCTCCATATGGGGCCACCATCTGATGTTAAATACAAAATTACAAACAATGTGGTCTATAGTGTATGTCTTACTGTGTAATCAAGTAGTTTAAACTTAGATTAGACAGAGGAAAAGGTATTTGAAAACTGATTAGGCAGGCATTTCTATATTTCAGTAAGTTAAGACGATTTTATGTATTTATTTATTTTTGTTTAAAAGATTTTTCTAGGTCAAAAAGCACATATCCTGTATTAAAATTGAGCTAAATAATATATAGATTTAACAAAGAATCATGTTTCAGCTTAAAAATAGAAGGTCCTTAACCAAGCATTTAAAAACAATCATACAGTAAAGTAATGAAATAGAAACGTTCACATCTTATGACGAAGGATTTACAGTTCCAAAGAATAAAAACTATGAATATTTATATTTATTCAAATTTGAAGTATCAAAATTTTACACTTATGTTTCCGTCTTCAGAGCTATTTATCACTAGAGGAGCTTTATCGTGCCAGCGCCTACCGTGACACGAAACCTTATATAAATGAAAGACCGAGCACTAGAACGCGTGAAAAAGAAAAAAAAATAATTTATTGTCAATATGTGTCATATGACATAATACAAAAAAAAAACCAACGGAACATTTTACGAGTCATGGTGGGTGTTGAACCAATCACTGTGTAGTAAATTTTATGGCAAAAAATGACAAAAAATAAATAAATAAATAAATAAACTGATTAAGGTTAGAAAAGGCTGATTTTAATCTCCGTTTTCAAACATATATGCAGCAGATGGTCTTTTACGATATAAATTGGGGGAAAAGGAATCCTTTTAAATTGCACTTTTAAAATATGTTGATTATACTGATTCCACTTTTTTTAATGATTGCTACTCTGACTATATTTTAACATGTTTTAAAATTTTCTTTCAAAATATTTTTTTATTATTACATGTATTAATTAAGGCTTTTAAAATTTAAAATTAAATGAAAAACAAAATGTATAAAAAAAGGTTTAATTTTTTTGTATATTACTGTTTAACAAATTTGTCTAGTACGAAGATAGTCAAATATAAGTTTCCGATGCATGGTGACCTCACCCTATTTACGACCTAATTTGCACCATGACATCTCGCTCCTAGCATCCTCCTAGCATCCTCTGGAAATTGCTCTGGAAACTAAAATTGCAGATGGAAGGTACGAATTGGCGCGTTTCATTTATTGAGCAACATTCAAATTTCTATGGTTTTAAAAATATCCACATTAATTCAAAGCCTAAAATAAATAATATTAAGTTGTTGACGTCAATTGGTGTCTATTTAATTCTTTCAAAGCTGACCTTGTGTGGATTTTATCGTATTTAATCACATATATTATACCTGTTTATACCTGTTTGATATATATGATTAACAAAATCTTACACAATACAAAATGTTAAAATATAACGTCTAGGAAGTTTTCAGTCATTAAGTTGATACACTCAGTTGATACACTCATCATTTTGACGTTCAAAGTTCTAAGCAAGTTCATACACATTATCATCATTGTAGACTGGCTGTCTTGATGTACTCGGTTCCCGACCAGAATCATTGTTTACTCTGAGCGTCAGTGTGCTGTAGCAGGTATCCTCGTAACTACATGCCCCATACAGTTGCTCTACTGGCTCTTCATTATCATTGGGGTTTTCCTGAATCCTTGGCGATTCTTCTAAATAATACACCACATTGTGATGAATGCGACATTAACAAAAATCAGTTACTATGGGGGGAATGTACATGTATGTGATTGATAACATTAGAACTGTTTTACAAAAGTTAATACCTTCTTTTTTTCTTCGCAAGTGAAGCCTATATACGAATGACAAGAGAAGATAGTAGTTCAGGTAACGTGAACGTTTATGAAGTAAAACAAACTAGTAATGCATATATTATATCAAAATCATTAAAATACTTACCGATACAATAACCCTATTCCAAATAAAAAACATACACTAGTGATACTGGCTGCTCCAATAACGAATTCCAACGTAAAAGATATTTCATGATCATCTGTAGGTGAACCTGTATTCGAAGACAAACACACAAGAAAATATTCTAATTATTCAATTACGAAAGATCTCAATAGAAAAGTACGACGATATATTTCTAGTTCTGAAATAATTTGTTACAATTAAATGTACGAAAAAAACCCTGATAAACAAAGACATATATAAATAAATAGGTTGATTATATTGGATTTACAACAATCTTGAAGTTAAGACATAAAAAGCTTATGCTCAGGCACCGAATGCAGAACGAAATGATTATCTTAAAGTTGATAAAATTTAAAACCACGAGTTTACAAAACTTTTAATGTACATGTAAATCAACATAAATGTTAATAAAGGTTATACAGTTTTCAGTATTCAAGTGAAAATTGACCTTGAATGTTAAGAAACGTTTCTGTGAACAAATAGGTGTTTGTAGTAACCTTTATTTATACAATATTCACTTATAATATAATGTTTCATTAGTGGTTAGTGTCTTGACTAATAATGATATAATTTTATCTTTAACGATCTACTTGCTTTTAACCGTGACATAATTTCAGATTTATAGCATTAATAGTCAGGATCCATGCCAACTTATGATATTAAAAATCAAAATAAGTACCACCTTTCCCACTGATGATATACATTTGGATGTTGCATTAGTGGATGGACTTGCAAGGTAGTACAAAACAGACAAGGTAAAGTTTTCCTTTAATTCAGTTTTTCTGAAAAATTTATATTTTATTCTCTAGAATAAACTTTATAAATATTCTACTTTAATGGACATAAAGTCTGAACCCTGGTGATGGTTGTATCAAAGTAAGGAACATGTTATACATTTTAAATGATGGATGGCTAAATTGCACAACAAGAGGCTTACAGGCCTTGACGGTCACCTGAGTACGATACCCGTTAGATGGACCTGTCAGGGAGTCCATTATTTGCAGTTAAAGCTTCATTTTGGAGTCTAAACCCTAATCCGAGACTATTCTGACTACTACCCTCTCTTTTATTATTTGATGTTTGCAAACATCAGTTTGTTAAAGGGGGCGGGGGGAGTTAGAGGAATCTTAAATTATTTATACCCTAGCTTCAGGGGCCAACAATTTTTATTTTTAGGTAAAAGGATACCTGCTGGCCTTTAATGGTCAATCTTTTGTAATGTTCACAATTTCATGTATAATGCACACACCATGCATACAGTTTATTGCTACAAGCATACAATACACAGAAAATGAAAGTTTTCAAGATAGAGTTAAAAATGTAAAAATGTTTATGGACAACACATGACTAACGGCAGTAGGTTACACAAAAGACTCAAGTGGCCTAAAAGTACATGGTCACTATATGGCCATATTTGTCACCCCCTCCTCCCTAATAAAAAGCCTCAACACCTGCCCCATCGACAGTGAATTTCACAATTTAAGAAGAGGACACTATGGACAAAATAACAGTGCATTTAGTTTATCTCACATGACTGTGAAAGTACATAAGATTTTATACAATATTGTACATTTTCACTTATCAAGGGCCTGAACCCTTGACCCAGGGGTCATGAATTCCATAATTTAGGTAGAGGGCTTCAGGGACAGCATAACCATGCATTTAGTTTTTCTTAAATATGTATGAGAGTAGAGAAGAAGAATTTCTGAGATTTAATATATTTTCACTATGTTGTCATATTGGCTCCACCCTAGGCCTGAACCTCTGATCAAGGGGCTATGAATCTGACAATTTATGTTCAGGACTTCAGGGACATCGTAACTATGCATTTAGTTGTTCTCAAATACATATGGGAGTAGAGATGAATATTTTCTAAGATTCAATACATTTTCACTATATGACCACATCGGCCCCACCCTAGGGCCTGAACCCCTGACCCAGGGGTAATGAATTGTACAATTTTTGTAGAGGGCTTCATAAATATAACCATGCATTTAGTTTTTTCCTCACATGTGTGGTAGTAGAGAAGAAGATTTTTTAATAGTTAATCTTTATTAGGCCCCGCCCACGAGTCTCCAGCGGTGGTAAAGTTATAAATATCGTAATTTATATTCCTCTTATCCTAGAGTTGCTTCAGACCAAATATAGTAACAATTGACCCTATAATTTTTTAAGAAGAAGGTAAAGCTGTAAAATTGATAACGCGCGACACACGTCGCACGATGCACGACAACGGACGAAAATCAATTGCAGTTGGTCAGTCAGTGACTCGGGTGATCTAAAAATCAAATGAACACCATTCAAATGTACATATAGGTTTTGAAATTATCAAAATACACTGTCTCAACGTATTTCTGCTTTGAGTGATAAAAGGACATGCTTTATATATTTTTACATAATATTAAGACATTATTTTGTGAATTTAAAATAAATATTTCAAATAATTAATTTCACATAATTCATTGTAAAGTTGGAGGTTCCGTGTGAGCAATAATCGATCGATATTATATATATATATATATATATATATATATATATATATATATATATATAAGATGACATTTACAAAGAATGAAAAATGAAAAACTCCACTGAGGGTTATATAAAAACATGTGTATATGCCATAGACATTGGATTGTAGTGTTATTTTCACTTTACAAAATCAGGATCAATTACCTACTTTTTGAGTTAGTCGCTTTTGATTTTTTTATCCCCTCGCGCAACTTGTTGCGAAGGGGATATAGCATCGCTACTGTGCGTGTGTGTGTTCGTATGTGTGTATGTATGTATGTGTGTGTGTGTGTGTGTGTGTGTGTGTGT
>WFKH01010931.1:24901953-24918557 GCA_016163765.1 Magallana hongkongensis | reverse complement strand
GAGGAACGTTCCTCTGATGCTTCATGAGTTTTTAAATGGATAAGAGGAATATACCTCATTTTAAATGTCTGTATAATGCATTTAAATGTCAATGATTCAGGAAAATTCCATGAAATTTGACTTGTAAAGGCTTATTTTTGGCAAAAAGGGGTGTAAATGGATGCAGATATGAAAAACAGGGTCAAAAAAAAGGAATTTTGATTTTCCCTTTTTGATTTGGATTGTGTTCAGGTTAAAAACGAATCAGTATAAATGCGTTTGGTCACTATCTTTAGTTCAGTTCCAGTTATTAACGAGGTCAGTTCCAGTTTAGTTCTCTAGATCTGACCTCGTTAATAACTTCAAAAACCTGTTTTCGCAAACTGCTGCTGTAAAATAAAAAAAGATAATTATATAAAATGGGAAAAAAATATATTGATATACATGTATATAGAATTGCATTTACATTATAAAAATAATAATGCAGACATAATCCTCAATATATTACGATTTAAAAAAATGTAATAAATTATTGTGTCTTATTAAATTGAGCTTTCAATCCAACAATAATTTGTTTGCGGGAAAGGGGGGCTATTTTACTGTGCACAATTTTAATATGTGTATCAAATTTATTTTTTGTAATTTTACTGCTTTTTTACTGTGAATCAGTCAATTTGATTTTTCCGGGGAGGAGGCCAGGGGCTCGGGGGGGGGGGGGGCTGGATCTATCCGACATTCTTTAGATCGTGCAAGACCCACAGCTTCTGATCTAATATTATCAGCATATCATGCCGATGATTAATCATACAAAAATACGACAGAAGTATTTATTAAAGCCGCAGTGAGGACTATTTAAAAATCATTTTGCCCTGATCATCTGACATCAATGATAAAAAATTGTGTCTTTAATTCGATTTTCTACCCTAAATATTGAATTTTATCATAATATTAAATTTAGTTGCCTTAGATGTTCCTTAACTTGAGCCGACAAACTGCATGGTTCTATTCATCTTCACAGATAATATAGGAGACAGCTATGTCACCGAGTTTGAACATCAGCAGGAGAGTGTCTGTACAAGAAAATTGCCTTTAATTTGCTTTCAAATTTTCATTTAAAAGTTTTGAGAACATTATTGTATAATAATCAAACATATATAATAAAAATCTGTAAAGAACATATGTATACTTACATTATTCCTGCAGGCAGCGTCTTCAAACGACTTTATATTACAAACTACCATGATAACCATTCTCATCATGGGATTCAATTCACACTGGAACTGTGTCAACATGTGACTTACAATCGCCAACTACCAAAACAATAATTCCTTGTGGACTTCAATTTGTGCTCAGTGCGTACCCACATCTACCACGATACCCATTATCGTCATGGCTTATATCAGTTTCACACCCACTTTTCTTGTGTTCCAATAGTGGTGACCAATTAAATTGGTTATTTAATCTGGCATACTCTAAAACCTGGCCTGGCCCCATTGGCCTGGCCTGGCCTCAAAGTTGGCCTGGCCTCACTTTTGGCCTCAAATTTGGCCTTGCCCCAAAGTTTGGCCTGGCCTCAAATTTTGGCCTGGCCCCAAATTTGGCCTCTGGAAAAATTTTTGGCCTCAAACTCAACTTTTATTTTACTCACATTTTCAAAGAGTTTTCATTGAATTTTAATTTATTTTTTAATGTTTAAGAGATAATTATATGGAAAAGTGACATGACTGATTGAGTTTCAATTGATTTTATCCATGTTTACACACACAATAAATACTATTGCTATGCATGCACAACACTACTCTTACTATTGCCAAGGAATGGATTATGCTCAATATTAAAGCAATCATCGTTCAAATTCAGAGCTGTCCCCCCCCCCCCCCCCCACTTCAAAAAGTAAAACATCATTTTAAGAGACTGACCTGTTTGAAGGATCAATAAATATCTCAAACATTTGTAAACTGGTTCATAACATCAAATCTCTATCCCTGTGTAATGCACTTTAAAAATGCCAGTTTGCTTGCATTACCTGTCAACACTGATCAGGCCCAAATTTCCCTCCCCAGCAGAAATTTGATATCAGCCTCCCCTATCACTAATCTGTTATATTGGGGTCAGATTCATTGCCTGCACTGCCGTTTAACATTTCACACGGTCTAATTTAATTAATGTCATTTGTGAATGACTGCAAACATTGTCTACCTAACATAGCTTTTAACCCGCTTTCAGCAAAGTGCTATTTATCCACTATTTGATCCTTTGATTATTTATTGACTCAATTCAACAATTGATATTGATGATTGATATTGATTGATTGATTGACTGATTATTGATTGAGAATAATCCTACTTATAATGGCATTGATTTATATTGATGGATCAAACAATTTGATTGATTGATTGATTGATTGATTGATTGATTGATTGAAAAATCCTATTGCTGATGTGATTTATTTGTATTTTTTTATTGAACATTTGATTGTTGAAGTGATAATTGATTGATTGATTGATTGATTGATTGTATAGCCATATACCTGCTCACCAATTGGGTGGCAGGTTGGTTGTTAAAATGTATGTTCAATTTTAATAAATAAGCCATGACCAAAAACACCAGCTGTTGTCTTTTATAAATGAATTTACTGCATATTAAAATGTATGATATAACTGAAGAACTAAACATTTTAATGCAGTTTTGAAAATCACACGCTCTCTTGATGTCTTATAGTATTTGTTAGTAAAAGTTAATATCTTTGTAACTTTTACCAGGCTTGCAAAGTGGCAAATGAATAAAAGCACTGACAAATGTATATGTCTGTATTGCATATATTCCATTAATGTATATCCAGCAAAATACTTATGTTTTTCACGCCTGTGAAGCTTAATCATTTGTCATTTGTTTTTGAAAAGGGTTAAACGAAAAATAAAGCTTTAAAAAATAATCACCTGAAGTTGTTTGATTGAATACTTTTGAAAATCAGATGTCTTGAAGTAGGATAAGTACTCACTTTCTTTGTAATTACAAAGAAAGGCTTTTTTAATACTTTCGCTCAAAAATCATCATCAAACATATTTAAATTGTTAAATGTATTAGAGAATAGAGATATTAGCTAGAGAACCATCCATTACAAAAAATAAAATTGAAAATATTATTAATTATCATGAATTATTTTGTACTAATTTTCAATTAAAAACAGGTGGCGTATAACAGTGTAGGTGCTGATTTACAACCTGTGACAATCAAATAACAAGCTTTTAAAATCAGGAAAGCAATGTTAATTGTTATTGTAAAATGGTATACGATTTCATTAAAATCCGAGAAGAATTACATCAAAACCATTGATAACATTTAGGATCGTTCAAATGCGATGTCGTTATTTTGATCCCTAAGTCGATTGAAATTCGGACATAATTTATTATCAATCGAATTTCAAATTGTAACTTTATTTGAGTGGTCAAAAACAACGATTTTAATCAAAGGTTATTGATTTTCTAACAAATTGGATGGAGTGTCATTCCATCGTGTTTCAGCACATTTAAGCACCTTTGATTGCTATCATGGATAGCCCTTAAAGCTAGTCTGCAATGATTACAGCCATGATGTGAGGAATAGTTCGAAAACACAAACAGTAATTGTTTAATACTTTTACAAAGTAAATTTGTTCATTGTAAGACAAGTCTCAATATTTGGATTATCAATGAACATATCTGTTTATTTTGTGTTAATAAGTTTTTCATTGTATAACAAGTTACAATATTTGATCGCAATAAAATTATACATGGTTAGAAAGTGATGCCTTTTGCTCAAATCAATTTCACCATGAAGTTAAATGTAAGCTTAGTATTGTATACATTATATTCCATTATTCTCAATGTTTCTATGTCCGTGATGATTTAGTTGTCTAAGCTTTTTGGAAACACTCCTCCGATTTATATTTTTTTTTGTCAAACAATATTCACAGATCTTACTCTAAAGAAGTTTAAGTTTAAACGATGTGAGACAGCATCTTCATTGAATTGTAACTGTTTTGTTTCTGTTTGTTGTTTTTGTTTTTTTTTTTTTTTTTTTTGGTTCTTTTCTTGTATTACCCATGTTTGCGTATGGGACAATCTAAAATATTTATAACATTATGAATAACTCCGGGTTTTTTTCCACATAGTTGCAAACGGTTTACAATAATCGTTCACCGACACAACAATACGATATGAACGATTGATTTAGTTGTCTAAGCTTTTTGGAAACACTCCTCCGATTTATATTTTTTTTGTCAAACAATATTCCATATCTTAATCTAAAGAAGTTTAAGTTTAAA
Organism: Magallana hongkongensis; assembly: GCA_016163765.1. NCBI lineage: Eukaryota > Metazoa > Mollusca > Bivalvia > Ostreida > Ostreidae > Magallana > Magallana hongkongensis. The sequence goes on along the minus strand of WFKH01010931.1, from coordinate 24,914,272 downwards.
ACGATGTGAGACAGCATCTTCATTGAATTGTAACTGTTTTGTTTTGTTTCTGTTTGTTGTTTTGGGTTTTTTTTTGGTTCTTCTTCTTGTATTACCCATGTTTGCGTATGGGACAATCTAAAATAATTATAACATTATGAATAACTCCGGGTTTTTTTCCACATAGTTGCAAACGGTTTACAATAATCGTTCACCGACACAACAATACGACATGAACGGTGACCCATTTACATGTAATAGCATTTGTAAGTGTAATAATGCATGCGAAATAATTTCATCATCGTTGACAGAAGTGTTAAGTAAATTCACGTACGCGATTGAAACGAACATGGGAAGCCTTGTATAAAAATAACGCCTGTAAATATCATGCAAAATTATTCCGTTGGTAAATTTTTTAAGTGTTTTACTGTTGAAAGTGTAATAAAACTGCTTATTTTTGCATCATCTGATCGTGCAATTTATTGATTCATGAGTATGTATTAAACAAACGTTTTTGTGGGTCAGTACGCGTAACAAGTTTCAGCGTCATTTTGGCGGACTATAGTGTTCAGTGTAAACGAACAGAATTTATCGTCAGAATTATCGTCTAATCATCTGTTTATTGTTTGTTAAAACAATAAAAAGTGCTTCAAGGACTTATCGGAAATCCTTAAAGTGAACATCAGTAAGTTATTATGTGAATTTAACGTTTAATTTCCCAGGATCGTCAGGTCATCGTCCAGACCTAATTGGTAAACAATGGCGTCAGATTCAGTGACTCGAGTATGTCTATTGGGCCATTCATATATCCGTCGACTTAGAAACTTTATGGATTCGAATGTGTATTACAAGAACTTAAATTTGGACACTTCGTTTGTGGTGGACATCCGATCTCGTGGAGGATTGACATTTCGTAGAATACCGAACTGCCTCGAATTCTTAAATTTCACATCGCCGCCCCCGTCGATTTGCTTCATGCAGCTGGGCAGCAATGATTGTACGGATATCCCGGAAATTATATTTAGTAAAAGTTAATTTCTGTGTTTTTTTACCAGGCTTGCAAAGTGGCAAATGAATAAAAACACTGGCAAATGTATGTGTCTGTATGGTTTGTCATTCATAAATGTATATCCAACAAAACATTAAGATTTTTCACGCCTGTGAAGCTTAATCATTTGTCATGAGTTTTTGAAAAGCGTCAAAGGAAAATAACCTTTTTAAAATCATCACCAGGAATTGTTTGATTGAATACTTTTGAAAAACAGATGTCTTGAAGTATAATGTTTTATATTTATGACGTATAATACATGAGTGTACAGAGTTTCCTTAAAATAGGAAACTACATTGATCAATCAATATTTGGTTATCATTAAAGATTCTCATGAAATTTAAGTTAAATCCCTCTAGCTTTTTCTTATAGAGCTTAAAGCTGAAACCAAGTTCATACTTTAAATTTTAAGAGTCCTGAAAGAGTCCTCTTTGAAGTCATCTCTCCCTAACTCTGATCCATGTCTTATGACATGATTTATAGCGTTGACTCAAAGCATCTTAAAAAAACATTTTTATATTAACATTATTATTAATTATTGTACAGAATATTTGTTTATGTCTTGTTGATATGAATAAGGAAGTTAGATTAATTGTAACATTACTTACTGGCACACGGAACCGTTTAACTTTTATTTCATTTACCCTTGATATTACTTAGACCATCGCATGCTGACAATCATTCTCAGGAGCTTCATTTGAACTCTCTTTTATTTGATCGCATATGTAGAACCGCTGCACTCCTCCTAAAATATGAGAGGGTTTGCACATGATTACATTTAAAACACGTTGCGAGCAACAATCTGTTCGTCCGTCAAAATGATTTGAATGATATAGATTTTTTCTTAAACACCCCTCTTACAAAATATCGATTTTTAATTCGGGACTTTAAACCGATATAAAGAAAATAATTTTTTTTACTGAAATGTTCTTTTTTTTTTTTTTTACCGAAAACAATTTTGATGATTCATCCTTGAATAATTATAGCCAGATACTTTTGTGTTTGATGCATAATCTGGTACGACTTCTGCTAAAACATAAATTCAGAATTGTTTTAGTTTCGTTAAAGAATATTGTCTAAAGAATTGCTTTGTTTCAAAAATTTCCATAGGCAGTGTTTAAAAGAATAAGTAATAAATATTTTTTATTCAAAATTGCGCAATAAAGTACAGGTTTTATTGATGTATAAAAACTTTTAGTTTGACGTCCACCTGTAAAAACTGTCACTGTCAATAAACTCGTTAACCAACAGCTCTGCAGAATGTTAGTTATATACAACACATTTTATTATTGACTGTGTGGTTCTGCAGTCTTCTCCTGCAGGCATTGAAATGTTATTCTTTCATATAAAAGAGACAGACAGATAGACAGACACAAAGAGGCAGAGAGATATTGTACAGATAACATCAAAGTATTGAAATTGAATGTGAGGAAAAATTTGAAAGAGCTGTTGTAAACTACCTTAATGGCTCATTAAATTGTTATTAGAGAATAGAGAAATTAGTTAAAGAAGCAACCATTAGGAAAAATAAAATGAAAAATGTTATTAATTATCAGGAATTATTTCGTTCTAATACTCATGAAAAACAGGTGGCTTATAACAGTGTAAGTGCTAATTTACAATCTGTGACAAACAATTAAAAACTTTTGAAATCATTTTGTGAGGAAAACAATGTAAAATTGTTTTCGTAAAATGACATACGATTTTATTAGAATCCGAGAAAAAAAAACATCAAAACCATTGATGACATTTAGAATCGTTTAAATGCGATGTCGTTAATTTGATCCGTAGGTCAATTGAAATTCGGACAAATTATTTTATCAATCGAATGTCAAATTTTAATTTTATATGAGTGGTCACATAGAACGACGCTAAATGATTTTTTAACAAATTGGCTGGAGTGTCATTGCCTCGTGTGTCAGCACATTTAAGCACCTTTGATTGCTATCATGAATAGCCCTTAAAAATAGTTTGAAATAGTTGCAGCCTTGATGTGGGGAATAGTTCAAAAAATCAAAGAATAATTATTCAATACATATACAAAGTAAATTTGTTCAAAGTAAGACAAGTTACTATAATTGGAGTATCAATGAATATATACACGCGTGTTAATTTTGAGTTACGTTTTTCATTGTAAAACAAATTACAATATTTGTATTATCAATAAATATATATTTGCATGTTAATTTGATCGTATTAAAACTATACATAGTTAGAAAGTGATGACTTTGGCTCAAATAAATTTCACGATGAGGTTAAACGGAAGCTCAGTATTGTATACTTATCTTAAATTATTCTCAATGCTTCATGTCCGTGATGGTTTAGCTGTCTAAGCTTTTTGGGAACACTCCTCTGATTTTTTTTAAACAATAGTCACAGATCTCACACAAAAGAAAATTTTAAATTGAGACAACATCTTTATTGAATTGTAACTGTTTCTTTTTGTTTTGTTTTTTTGTTGTTGTAATTTTGGAGTTTTTCTTTTTTCTGGTATTATTGCGTTGGAGACAATCTGAAATAGTTAAAACATTATGAATTGGACAAAACTCCGGGTTTTTAGTTGCAAACGGTTTACAATGATCGTTCACCGACACCACAATACGACATGAAACTGTGATTCAATTACATGTAATAGCATTTGTAAGTGTAATAATGCATGCGAAACACTATCATCATCTTTGAAAGAATTGTTAAGTAAATTCACGTACGCGATTAAAACGAACGTGGAAAGCCATCTGTAAAAATAACACATGTAAATGTCATGCAAAATTATTCCGTTAGTAAATTATTGAAGTGTTTTACTGTTGAATATGTAATGAAAACTGCCTAATTTTGCAACATCTGATCGTGCAATTTATTGACTCATGAGTATGTATTAAACAAACGTATTTTAAAAAACAAATCTCAAGAGAGACCATCAGAACTCATTTACCTTCATCGTGGCAAAAACCACTTAATAAGTATAATTTTGATCTAAATTAGGAATTTGTTAAGAAAGACTCCCATTTGCATATTTTTTTACTGCACTGATATACGCACATTTTATAATTATTTATTGATTTATTTTATTCATCAGTGCCATGTGTTATTCAATTATTAAAGCATTCAAACCGGGGAATTTTTGTCGATTGTAGATTATTTCGTTGTTGTTTCAAATGTGCATGTTATAACTATCTATTACAGGATTTTAAGAAATGTATTACAGAAAAATGGGCGCTAAAAATTATTAGCTATACCGAAATGCATAAGTATTTATAAAGTTAGAATCATAAAAAATGAAAATATTTCTACTCTCAGAGTAACTGTTGTTTGAAAGTAAATAAACCTAATCAAAACTCTGGGGTATATATATTTGAAATAGAGTTAAAAATCATTTCCTTATTTCAATATTAAAAAAAATCTATAACAAATCATTATAAGGTAAAGGAAGTTTATGCATATATTATAAAAAAAACTAACGAAGTATCGATATAGTTTTTTGTGGTGTTTTAAAAGTCATGGATGTTGTTAGCTTTGTTTTGTGTATGTTCGTCCATGTTACGCCATCCTACGGCCTTACAGGAGGGAACATCTGTGTAGATTATGAGACGAATAGGTAAGAGCCTACATAATTATTAAAAGAAAAAAATTGTATAATTAAAGCTGCTTGGTCCGATTTTTTGGCTGTTATAGTATCAAATAATTTTCCATACAAACTAATTATCTTAAAACATTATGGTTATTCATCTATTTACAGCAACAAAATAGGTCTCTTTTTCAAAGATAGAAATATTCGAAGTAAATAAAAATAAATTTTGTATGTAAATAAAAAACAAAACAAAACAAATTTAATGCATCATGGATGAGTTATGAAAAGTGAACCGTTTGGTATCGTCCTCGGTTGCTTCGGTTTCTTCATCCCGCTGCGCATTATAAATATCAATTGTAAATACAACAAACTTTAGAAAGATTGGTGAAAAAATGTACATATATTAATTTAATTTGCCAAAAAAATTTTAAAAGCTGATTTCCATTATTTATAGCGAATGCCAAAGTCGAAATACAATCATCTCCGGCTCGATATTGGGGGCGAATGTTAATATGAATCGAAATAAAACGGTACCCTTTTATGTAATGTTTGTTTTGTAAACAAACTTTTTATATTATTTTCCCATTGGAATATCGCTGAAATGACCGGGAAAACTACTTTAATGCATTTATTATATACATATTAAATATAACCACCGTTTTACGTTTAAATCAAATTTAAAATCGGACCAAGCAGCTTTAAGTATTTTTACTGTTTAGCTCTTTGTCATCTACTTCGCATTTAATTGTCTTTTCATCCGTTGATTTTGCTTTTCTTTTTTACTTAATCTAGTGGAACATTTTCTCGTTCGTTAACAATCACTTCAAATATTTTTGGATAATTAACTTCAGCTAGGCATCTTAAAATTTCTTAATAATCCATGTCCAGCCCTCTAGCTCCTTCTGAATATTACACTGGAATGGATGGGGATGGTTGTTGATTCAAAATTATACATGTAATAGGAAATATAGAGGTTGAATTACGTACAGTTAATTTATACGAGCTGTCTTGCATGTACTTCTAGAAATATTTCAAGATGCTGTAGAAACTTTGAAGAAAAGAATAATAAATGTGTAGGTAGGTATGGGTGTATATAGCACATAGTAGATGAAATTAAATCATTTACATATACACGGCAATATTTTTTATATATTAGCATTTTGTTAAATCAAGTAAAGGAATGAATATTCTTTATTTATTTTGCGAAACAAAATATAATGAAAGAAATACTAAAGAAAGTAATTGAGTTATTTTTTTTTTACATTAGGCAAGTAAACTTCATTACATTTTGATATTGCCAGAATGCAGTCCCGGCTTTTTTGGAGAGAACTGCCTTCAACCATGTGGAAGCAACTCTTACGGCATTTTTTGCCGCAATACTTGTAACTGTAATGAAACACAATTCTGTCATCGAGAGTGTGGATGCTTAGAAAGATTAGAATACAACAACTTAAGTATGACAAATGACAGCTCCTTGTCAGAGAACCTTACGTCATCGTATATTGCGGAGTCATGTCCAACTTCAACCGACGCAGTACCCACAAGTAAAAGTTTCACTAGTTGCTTGATTTTTTTTCACGTCAAATGGCTAACATCTGTTATTTTTCTACTTTATTTTCTTATAGCAACTGGTAGCAATGTCACAACACCAAACCAAGCTTTGTGCATGTCATATCAATTTATCATATTGATTTTAAATACAATCTACTATAAGAGACACCTGTAGTAACCTTTAATGATACAATATCCACATGTAATCTATTGTTGTATTAGTTGTCAAAGCCTTGGCAATTAATGATATAATTTTATCATTAACGAACTACGTGTACTTTATTAATCGTTCCCTAATGAAATTGTTTTAGATTTATATCATTAATGGTCAGAATCTATACCCACTTCTAACTTTTATAAAATGCGAAATAAGTACCACCTTGACCAACAATGATATACTTATGGATGTTGCATTTGTAGAAAACTTTCAACTTTAAATGATAATTTTATAGAAATATACATGTATTGTATATATTTATAGGTTTTATAGTGTATATTTGTTTTTATGACTAAGGTCTACACTTGAGATAATCATCATTATTACCACCTTAAGTGGAAGTAGTTTACTCCTGGTAGCTGACCCTGATAAGTTTTGCCAACACAGCAGGAGATTTCGATGTTTCTAAACAAAAGACATCGAATTCATGTGAACCTGTCTTCTAGAAACAAAACAAGAATAGGTCTATCTATCTATGAACTCTGTGTGCATATGATAAAAATGTTTTAAATTTAAGTAATTAATCAAGATAAAATGCGGAGTTACATTGCTGAGTAAGAATGCGTCCGACTTTTTTTTAAACCATAAAATGGCACCAACATTTTTAACAATACGTGTATAATTAAATACGATCAATTTTTTCGGACGTCGTTTATACGTATTTATTATTATAAATTGAATTAAGTGCAAAACCTCGAGGCAAGGATTCAGATCCTGTCTTCTGAATCCATGCAGTATTGGCAAACACCGAACAAGGAAGCTTCATACTTGTAAACTACAGCGTCGGACAGAACAAATATTTAAGTATTTCTTTCACCCACTCCTTTATGGGGTTGGTGATGGTGTTCAAAATAATATCAGAGGCAATTAAATGACGAATTCAGTGTAATTTGACTGAAGAATTTTAAGGTTTATCAGTCCCAAACTACCAACGAATCTTCTGAAAGTAGAAAAGAATCCGATGCTTATTCAAAAAAGACAATGTTGACGAATATAACAATGATGATGATAAATATCATATTTTATTTGAGAGTAGCACAGAAACGATGACTTTGAAAATGAACCATTTGTAAGGGAAGTTTACATGTATTTCACCGGAAAAAGAGGTGATGCAAATATTGGTTTTTTCTCCGCATAAGAATAATATTTAGAAGGCTGCTCAGATTCTGATTGTTTTGTTCATGAGAGTGATCAGAATGGCTTTTAATATGATGACCATAACGCTTACTTTGAAATGTAAAAAGATGTGGATGCATCTTTAAAACCTGCTTTATAGAGTGAAATTAATGGCCCAAACATTGATAGTACTGGAAGGAAGGACATCTAATCAACATGGTTTTGCAAAGAGTACCAGAAAATATAAGCGTAAGGAAGCTGATACGCATATTTCTTAAACACAGTTAGATGGTGTTTGAGATAAGACAAATCTTGATGTCTTCTGGTCTCGAATGGATAAATGCTTAGTTAGATCTCAACCAACTACAAATTGATCGGTACGTAGACAAGTATGTGTTTTGTATTAGAATTATTTAAGTAAAATTTCAAAATCTTAATACAATGTCTAGTGTACGAATTAACTAAAGAAAGTTAAAAGTATACAAAAATTACTTTATATGCTTGTCGAAAGTTTAATGTGTTAAATGCGTGTTGTTTGATAGATTTGTGTGTGTGTTTAAAGAAGACTAAACAAAAATGCTGTATACCGTATAACGGGTATATTCTGCGGTTGTTTATTTTCTGCGGTATTTTGCGGATAAAAAAAATCCGCAAAAATTCAAAACGCAAAATATTCTTTTTAAAAAATCACTAATTTTGACACTATTTAAAATACAAGCTATAATTTTCAATTCAAATAATTAGGGGGCTCTGCGTTGTATTTCACACCTAATTATCTCATGTTACCTGTGCGATATCAATTATAGCTGAACAGATATAAGGACTGTGTGTTTAGTGGAGTATGAAATAAAAATGATCTGAAAAAAGTTCACAACCAGTATTTAGTAGACTTGTAAAACATTTGAGAGTTAGTTCTCATTCACCGTGAACACGGTAAGAATGTCGATTTTAAGATATGTAAAGCGCGGAAGTATTCTTCCAAATCCTCACGGACAGTTATCGGCAAGTTTATCCCCTAGATCGATCCAAGAGTGTAACGCAAGGGTGTCTGAAGTTATGGATAAATCTACAACACCAAATTCGAGCAAAAAACGTGGTTCATATTCGTCCTACTCACCCAGGGACGGAGCCATAATCGGGAACTACGCCGCTGAACATGGACCTGCCGCAGCTATGAGAAAATTCAAAGCCGATTATCCAGAATTAAAAGAGTCCATGACAAGATATTTTAGAGATTCATATAAACGCGAGCTTACAAACAAAAAAAAGAAAATTAGACTTTGATTGTTCTGAAGAGTGCCAAATCACAGAAATTCAAACTAAAAAATGCGGCCGTAAAACTCTATTGTCAGACGATTTGGATCATCAAGTTCAGATTTATATTACTAACTTGCGAAAATCTAGGGGGGGGGGGGGGGGTAGTGAACACGGCAATAGTGCGTGCTGTGGGTATGGTCATTGTAATGTCTGAGGACAAGCAACTTCTCTCGGAGAATGGGTGCCCAATCACCCTTACAAAGACTTGGGCATATTCTTTATTACAAATGAACTTTGTGAAACGCCGCGGAAGCTGTACTGCTAAAACACACATTCCTGATGAAAAGTTTGACGCAATAAAAACAGAGTTTTTAAACAAAATTAAAACTGCCGTCACAGAAAATGACAGTCCACCTGATTTTATTTATAACTGGGACCCCACCGGCCTACACTACGTCCCTGTGTCAGACTGGACCATGGAAGTTCAGGGTTCTCAAAAGATCCCGATTGTTGGGTTAGACGACAAGCGCCAGATAACGGCAGTTTTTGCAGGTTTGTTTTGTTTTAAATTGGTTAATAATACCATGTAAGTGTTGTTCTTACAGATCCACTGCTAGATCAATGCACTCAAAGATTTGCTACGTAATTAATGACTGTATGATATAAAAAGAAAAGTGTCTTGATAATTATAATTGCCCCATTATTTAATTTGCAGGCACACTTACAGGGGAATTTGTTCCTGCCCAGATAATTTACAAGGGAACAACTTCAGCTTGCCACCCAGCGTATGATTTCCCCCTGGCTTGGCATATTACACAGAATCCAAACCACTGCTCAGCTATGTTAAGGGCGTCCATAAAATATAGCGGTATTTATCACATAAAATATTAGCCTTTGAATAATCTTGATTTTTATATTCCAAAAAATTGTTACACAAAGTAATTTTTTATCAATATACATATTAGATAATTCTCTATCGCATGATCAATTTTTGAGTCTCTTGGGGATACCCTGTCACGTGATACTGCTAAAAATAGATGAACCAGGAATAATACGAAAAAATGCATAGTGCAAGGGCTTAACATTAACAAATATGATTATTTCTGTTTCTAACTTGTAAAATGAACATCTAAAATTTCTAAAAGTGCTGGGAGCTTGAAATATTCAAGTAAGAACAATTATTAAATTCAATATAAACAGTGGATGAACAGAAATTTGCAGGGAGTTCCCACAATTAATGCTTATTTATGTGAAATGCGTAGCGATTTCATGTAGCTCCCAGCACTTTTTGATATAATTGGGATATAATGGTAACACATGTAAAATTTCAATATATTTGATAAAGTGTATGCCCTTGCACTACTGCATTTTATCTAAAACATTTCACTTTCGGCGTCATTTGCTTGAAATTCAAACGCAACACTGACTAAGATCATGATTTTAATTTTCGTTCATAAAATAATTACACGCTGTGAATTTCATTTAAATAATGTTAGAATTTTGTTTTGTTCACACCAGTCATCATTACCAAATTGTTGAAATTGGAAACATTAATTCATCTGTTGCCCTCTAATAACGATATAAGGGTGGGGGTGGGGGGTGGGGGTGGGGGTGGGGTGGGGGTGGGGGGTGGTGGTTTAAGTGTATAAGTTTGTAATTTACACATTTATGTTTTATAATGGTTTATGTTACTCTGCTGCTAAAATTAAGAAATAACTTTAATATATGATCAGGGTTACTTGTAATTATAGTTAATATTTTTTGTAATAATTAAAGAAAGCAACAAAAATCAATCTTTATCTATAGAATTTATTATAATAACCAACTTGACAAATACAATGTACTATATAGAGATTGCTTTTTGATCTGTAACAAACTGTTCAACAAAACTAGTGTTTTCTGATTTTCAGTATTATTCAGTCATGATGTGGAATCTATGGCAATTGACCATATTCTTTCACACTACATGTACTTCTCCTCTTGTCTTTTTGATGTACATTGTAAGGAGGCAGTGCAGTTGATAAGAAAACCAATGCCTGAAATTATGAATATTTATCAATTTCAAATTTAATTTCAATAGATATTAATGAAAGATATTATGATAGGTTACAATATAGTTATGTGATTAAAAAAAAACCCAAACCAAATATACATGAAGTTAGTGGGTAAAAGAAATATTTATAGAGTACCTACTTTTTTATCAACACCCCAACAAAGTGTCTCCAGTAGACCATTTACTGCTTTAATAACCCTGAAATTAAATAATGTGTTATAATTAGTAAACTATTGTGCTGAAAATAACATGAAAATGGAAAATTTCTTTATCATTGTGCATACTAATGGCAGTTTTAATTTCATTAATATTCTAACAGGCATAATCAAATATGTTTTTTTAAAATGTTTGGAAAATCAGTTCAACACTGTAATTTTGTTTATTCAAACATGTAATCTTCCTGATAAAAAAAGCTAAATGAAATAACACATTTCGATTTACATAAACAACAATACAATCTTGTCTATATTCAATCCAGATTCTCACAGTAATATTTGTAGTGCTAATACAGTGTTTGGACTTTCCATTGTTTACATTTTCTTTGAACACGGAGGAAATGCGAACTAATGTTATTGCGATATAAGAGACCAGTAAAAAGCTACAATGAGCCTCAATACTCTTAATGATCAAAATTAGTGAATCGCGGAACATTTCTTTTGCCTGATCGAGTCACCAAACTAATGTTTAAACACAATATTACATGAAAAACAAATGTAAACAAGTAAACAAAATCGAAGCCGAGGAATTTCCCTTCGTTTCTGTTTCATCCTACAGTATTAGACAATATAAAACAATATCTAGGGAAAGTACAGATAAATCCTACCTTGTTCAGTTGAATCCTCTACCGATTTCCGTCTAGGCTGGTTGTAAATGGGTTAAATTCTCAGATATATCACTGAAGTCCACATGTTTATTGTGATCACAGCTGCAAGCGCCGATGTGACGTAGTCAACATCGACACGTCATCAGACGACTTAGGAATTTCATAATTTCGCAAGATATAAAGAAAGTTGAAGTTTTTATTTCAGTACATCTTTCTTGATACAATCAAACCCAATAATTAATCATATTCATTTTGGTAGATATTTGTTAATTACCGAAATACAATATCTCGTAAAATCTCATGAATAAGGGGCGGGGCATATGCAAATTTTCCTAAATCACACGTGCTAGAATTCTGATACCTTCCTTAACATAGCTGAGTGGGCCAACAATACTACGCAAATGGAATATACCGCAAAAATCCTCATGCCTCACATTCGGCGTACAAAAAAGCGTCTAGGACTTCCTGACTCACAGAAAGCATTGTGCATTTTTGACGTATTCAGGGCGAGATGGGAGAAGATTTTATAAATGATTTTTATCCATAATTGATTTCCGTATGAAGGGGCTATAACCTATGTAGTTTACTTGACGTATAACCATCACCTCCATCTTTCGATACATAATATATAAACAAACAAGACATGGTATATGTTGCTCGTTGCCACCAGCGTGACTTTAATTGTTACATAACATTGTAACACATTG
>WFKH01010931.1:24844292-24868371 GCA_016163765.1 Magallana hongkongensis | reverse complement strand
TTTTCCTTTGAAATTCCTATCAAAGTGTTATAGTCTTCATCATGTAAATGTTCACAATCAAGCTTGAAATTGTTCAAATTGTATGATGCTCTTGTTTTGATTTTTGAAAGTAAGTCGGATACCTCATTTGAGGTGAGGAGAGACGTTTTCTTCCTGTAAGAGGACACATCAATATCTTGATTTGGATTCAGTTTTTTTCCTAATAAATGTTTTGGACAACATTTACATCCTACCGGCACAAGCAAACCAAACAAAACAAATAAATCAATTCTGGCTTCCGTTGGAATTACTCTAAGGTTTGTCTTAGAGCTACAAAATGCACACTTATTATGTGATTTTCCCGCAGAACAAAAAGGAATTGACACTGAATCAGTAGTAGTTTTTGGTCTGTTCTGTACCTCTTTAGCAGTTCTGTGTGACACTTTAAGTCTGCACAGATTGCAAATTTGACTGTTTTTGTCGATATTTTCACCTCTGTCTTGTAAAATCTTAACAAGGCCTCTACTTACTAGACGCTTTATCTTCCCCTTTACTTGCTTTTTACATAAACAGCAGCCGTATCGAGTCAGTGAACCCATTGTTTACTCACGTTTACATGTACTACATGTATAAATATAAGCCGCCCATTCGAAACATATTCTTGTTACATATACTTTTTAAAACAGACGTGTTTTCTCTTTACTTTTATTTATTGTAAATATCAATATTAAATAAAATCAATCTTGTTAAAGGAATTACATTAATCTGTGAGAAAGCATTGTAAAATGATTAAAGTAAAAAATAATAATAATAATTTCGGCCTGAATAGGATTCGAACCGCCGACGACATAATCTCAGAATGAAATCATATCGCTTTATCCACCACGCTAAATCAGCTCATTCTAATAACTTGTCAGAATGAATAGTTACTATTGCTGTAAATGGACTGAGAAATTTTTAGAGAAAGAGTTAGAATTTGTATACAAAAAGTTCATTTTTCACATAGAGTGGGTCTTGTCTCCATTTTCTTGACTTTTGAAAATGAAAGTTTTTTGATTAACCATTTCAATTCAGTTATGAAAAAAATGGAGAGTTGACCCACTCATTTCCTAAAGAATAGTTTTTTTATTTGTTTTGTGTGTATTTTATCTGTTTCGTTGGTACATGGACATTTCAAGTCAAAGTGTAGGAAACGTTTTTAATATTCAAAAGAAATTGATGGCTAATATGATAAATATGGAAGCTTTTTAAATAAAAATTGGATTTTTTTTTAATATCTGAAGACATTTTTATAACACCACATCAACCGTCGCTGTATGGGCATTCTACTGGCCTTATTCACCCATCTTCTTTATATTTTTTTATTTTTATTGTTTACAATGCTTTAGTAATGCATTTCTAATGATCAACCAAAATTTGAGTGTTAGTCGTATAATTTTATGCAAGATACAGAGCTCACAATTCTTTGTTATGTAAACAAGGCTCGTGCAATGTGTTTGTTTACATTGGTTTAATATTCCTGTCACCGGGTTAACAGGTGTGTGACTGTCAGTCAATATATCGGGTCTTAATAGCTCACTGGTTAGAGCGCTGGCACGGTACGCCAGAGGTCCTGGGTTCGATGGTTGAAACTTGACTTTTCACCACCTGTTACATTTGGGTCCCAAAGTGGGCGTCATTGTCACATCTGCATTTAGATGATATATATATGTGTTGTCGAATTAATGAACAACTCAGCTGTTGGGTTCTTCGGTTGGAATATATTTTTCAATTTACAGAATTATGGTGATCTGTAACAATATTTACAGAAATGAATATAATTAAACACACACTCACACAGCTTAGATTCACGCATTAAATATATGTTTTAATATCATTAATTTAAATGTTTTAAAGAGATAATTATTTCACTTGTAGATAACTTTAACCAACTGCGGTAAACGAACTTACCGAAAATGACAGTAGTTTAACATCACTATTATAAAATAGATGATATGATTTGGGGAAGGAGAGGAACTCGTCCTTTCTCTCGGCTGTCTGGGGGGTGAAGTGTATTAGTTTGGGAATTTGGCCCCAAGATTTCTTTCCGTCCGCTAATTCCTTTTGAACATAACTATACAGTTTCTAGTGTTTGTCACACTCATTTTGGCTCTAAACTTGGAATTTTCTTTTCAACATTCAAAATGTAAACAAAAGCATGACCTGAGCTTTGTTTTCATTACACAGAATTGTGAGCTTTGTATATTGCTTGTTACTCGACGACTGACACTGAAAATTTTGGTTGACTATCAGAAATCCATTGAAGCATTGTAAACATTAAAAACTGAAAAAAAATTTTTGGACCAAATTTGTGACTTTAAATATTTACGGAACAAGCTTATATTTACAAAGTTTAGTCAATTGGGATTATATACTTCTTTTAAAATGTTTCCTATATGAAGTTTAGAAGGCAAAATATGTATTTTTTAAAAATAGTTAAGAGGGCTCGATGGTTGTGGCCATTTTTAGACTGTATTGATCTCCTTTAGAAGAAGAGCTCTACACAGAAATATAGAAAAATACCCAAATTTAAAATGAAATATTTATGGACTTTTTCTTTACAAAAAATAAGGGTACAATTTCTTAAAATTTTAGGTAGATCTGATGGTAAATTTGTTGACCATCCAGCGTCCTCCTTAAAGCTTGTTCACGTAAAGCAAAACTATTCCCTGGGGTATAAAATGTGTGATCTACCCCTCGGAAAGCCACCTTTTGACGCCAATTTTGTTTCCTGTAATTTGGGTTTGATAAAAGAGCTATCCCACTCATAATGTCGTTGGATAAGTGTATAATGCTCTCTGAACCTTGAAAGTTTTGTTATATTTTTTCAGGAACAATGAAGTGAATCTGACATCTTTAAGTAAACTCGTACTACGGATAAACAAACTCTCACTACTTTTAAATATGATTATGTCGAAGTATTTTCATTTCAAAGCTTTTGAATGAATAAGGAATAATTCTTTATGTATTATTATGTGATCAAATACGATCGCCCAAATGGCTTTATAATGGATTTGATTACACCCATATTTAAATTAATTCTACAAATTCTTCAATTAAATTATTGACATTCTTACATTATAATTATAATAATATAATATTATAATTTCGTTTAATTATGCAACCCCCGCCCTAAAATACGTGATTTGCGTCATTGATGAAATGTATTGGACTTTATTTTACAGATTTGATTTGTAGTGTTATCTACGGAAGCGTTTTAGTGCCACAAGATGAAAGAAGAGATTAAAGTGTGAGTTTTACACAAAAACGTGTAAATCTTACCCATTACAGTGTAATATTTTACATATAAAAGAGTAAAATGTACACCTTTAAGTGTAAATTTTACACATTCAAGTATAGTATTTTTACATAAAAAATTTACATATAAAAGAATTAAATTTACACATAAAAGTGTAAATTTTACACATTCAAGTAAAATGTAAAGTGTGAAAAACAGAGTATAAAAAAGGTTCAATGTGGCACTGCACTTCCGTAGTTTTCACAGTCAAAGACACTGAAAAATGTTTTTTTAAAAAGCCCTGTAAGCAATGCACTTTTATCACTTATACATTTTGTAATATCTCAAGAGGATTTAGACTTTCGGCATGAAATACCAGCAAGACAACTGCCGATCATAATGCCATTACGTATGCACATTAAAAAATGCAAAGAAGCAACATAGTGCAGCATTAAATACTACAATAATCGATTTTTACATCATATTGCGTTATGGAAAAATCATAAAACCAGATGCCTGTACATAAACATGCATTTATAAAAGCTTAAACATGTTGAATTGCGTAAATTTATTGTTAAGATTTAAACATTTAATTGTGTTCTTATGTCAATATATTATATAGTCCCAGAAATTACACAGTTGTAGTCACTGGTGCATCAAATGTATCATGTCCCGTTTTTCTTTATATTTTGTGGCAATCGACAAAATTGAAAGCAAAAATTGATAGATTCATGATCAAATTAAGCAAGAAAACTTACTCAAATCAGATATAGTTAAGGAACAAAACAGAAAAAATACTGTATACAGGGAAACATTCGCCTTCCTTTATTTTGCCCCATTTGCTTTCGTTGTCAGCAGGCGAATTTAAAACTGGGCGAACTCCAACGTCTCAAATATTATCTCTTATACACAACTTTGTTTGGACGAATTGAAGACGGGGCGAAATCGTTTGCAAGTGAAAATGGCGAAAATAACCATGTATACAGTACTTATGATTTCAAATTTAGGAAAAAGTAATGCTCTTTGTTTTGAATTCACGTGTAATAACATTAAAAAGTTAATGTCTTGTAAAATAAAAACCCACACGAAATACAATTATGTCATGACAATTTGCGTTTATCCAAATTCACATTCAGTTAAAAGTTTAACTTCGATTAAAATAACATTAAAATATGCGAAAATTCTTTAAAATATTAGCTCAAAATATCTGAAAAATTTCAAAGGACCATGACCTCCAAATATTGTTTTCATTTGTTTACTTTTTTCCCCAAATGCGATACAGGAAACGTATTTTATAGCATAATTTAGCAGCCGGGAGAATTGAAGCTTAATAAATAATAAATAATGGTTTTGATATTAGCTATCCTAAGATACAATGCCTCATGGACTTTTTTGTACATCATGGATCTGTAAGAACTTAACCATTTTATTTTCTCATACAGTTACCATTAATTTACAACAAACATTAAACAAGTTGAATAAATTATCTTTTTTTCTTTATGCCAATACATTTGATTTCGTAATCATGAAATTTGGGGGGGGGGGGGGGGGTTAACCAAAAAAGAGGTTTGTACTTTTTGTATACTCGCTTCATTTGTTCAGATCTAATCTTTTTTTCTAATTCTTACCCTGAGAGATGCTGCTGTTGAGCCATGTTTGATCGACATCCTGTAATGTATCATTTGTATGTGATCATTTCTCTTTTCAACACCCTGACCTGTATACTGTTTTATTTCATTGAAGGTTTTAAAGAGTTCTGGAATATGACATACCATAATATGCATATATGGTATGACATTTATTTTGGTTAAAAACCCTCCATTAATTGACATAACGAGATAAAATGTGAAACTCATTGTTTTGCCAGATTGCAGAATTGGCTTATCATTCTTGGGATAGGGACCATACATTGAATATATATATTGATAGTCTAACCACATCTTACTTATTTTTTCTTTGGCTGTTAAATGAACCCCTTCAAAGACAAGAAGTTCGGTATTGAGACTTAATAATATTTTCTTTATATCACCCTCAGAGACAAGTCTACTCGAGACTTTTAAGGAAGGAATCACCCTTGCTATCTCGTTTAGTACTTTTCCATACAGAGAAAAAAATCCCACTACTTTGAATGACATTTACTATTGCAGATAAATCCTTTGATGACTTATGTGATTTCCCGATATTTTCCCACTGATCGAAATTTACCGAATTTTCAATAAGATATAAGATTTCTGATTAGCACACCCACTATCCTCATCATTAGATGCAACTCGTCAATAACAATATCGTCAAGGTCAACATAAGTAAAAAGGGGGGGGGGGGGGGTAAAGAGAAGCATAATTAAATTTCTTTTTCTTTGAGTATTCTTCGTATCTGTAATTGACTTTTTATTCTTCCCTGTCCAAAAAAAAAAAAAAAAGAAAGAAATCCTTATCTTTTGTCATGTCAAACCGGTCATTTTTTATTTCAATTTCACAATGCAAACATGAAAATTTCGAGTTTGCACCATTCATACCCAGAACTGTCAATAAAAAATTACATGTTTCATCATAGAAAAAATTCCAACAGGTAATTTTTATTTGTAATGTTGGAGGTGTTGGGAGCATAACCATCATCATTTCGTTTTAAGTAATGCATTATCTTTATGAAAAAAAGTATGCAAATGATTCTTTGATTGAAACAAAGGTTCCATTGGCATTTACGATTGCAGATGCGGTCTGAAAATGTACAGACATAACCTCGTCACCTTTGTTTAAAACAGCTAGACTTAAAACAAGAAAGTTCGACATTCTAGACATTTTTCGTCATCAGCTGCAATTTTTAATTGAACAATTTGACAACTGGCGTTTGGTTCAGAAGAAGGGATTTTGTTGTAATATTTGCTCTACGGTTTCCCTAAAATTCAGTTAGGCTCCGGATGATTCGCCAGGTGTCTTACTTATTCTGCACATGCCATTTACGAATTGTCTATACTGGTTTACTAGGTGTGATCTTACAAGACCCCAATTTTAAATTGCCATTTCATGGTATGCCTCGTCTGATATGTCAAATGAATCTAAAATCTACTGGAGACTTTTCACC
This sequence comes from Magallana hongkongensis, assembly GCA_016163765.1. NCBI lineage: Eukaryota > Metazoa > Mollusca > Bivalvia > Ostreida > Ostreidae > Magallana > Magallana hongkongensis. Next base: position 24,862,034 of record WFKH01010931.1, on the reverse strand, counting down.
TTTTCCTTTTAAGTTTCAGCCAAACATTCACAGGAGCTTGAAGCAGACCTGGATTTATCCATAAAATCATAAGAGTTTCCATGTTTATCACTTATTTTTATACCTGTGAGTTCCAAACCAAATGATTGTGCAAGCCAAAGTGCTTGATTAATTCTTTTTTGAATATACTATGTTTTTGGTAAGTTCTGATCTGCTTTTAAGCTCTCCTATTTCTTTTACCTTATTTTGCAATGTCTCTTTGAAGGTTTCAATGTTTGTTTTAATAATCATTTATTTTCTTGTTGCTCATTTTTTTCCCCTAAAGCTTGGTTCAATTATGTTTGTTCAGAGTTGGTTGAAAAGCTCCCTTGGCCTTGTTTTATAGTTCTCTATAGTTTTATTCCTTGCATCTCAACTCAACCCTTCAACTAATTTCGTTTTCAAAGACAAGAAATCTTGAAAATTGATCAATTATTTCCTTTCTCTTTTTCCCTTTTGCTTGCTTGATCTTGTTTCTTGTTTTGAAAACTAAATTTTTAAATATTTTCTCAAAATCTGGATAACTTTCTCTAACATAAAATACATATGGTTTCAATTTCGTATTTATTACACAAGCATATGAACTATTTTGTTTCTCTCCTGTCTGAGCTCTTTGCATAACAAGAACTCTCTATAGAAGTAATACATATCCATTATATTTAAGTTGCTATCCTTTCTGGACACGACAATCTGTAGTTACATATTTTTTTCACTGGTGTTCTTGTGTAGCTTCATCTACACTGTTTTTGTTTTCAATCAATTTTTATTACAAACTTTTAAAACTTTCTAATACTAGTATTCTAGCGGTCTTCTAGGAGCTTTTACTAGTTCATTATTTATCTCGTTAGAATATTGCTTGCTCCACTTTAATTGAGGCTTAATAAATATCGAAAAGTAAATGCGCCTCCCCCTCACGATAGTTTGTATAGACGAACTCATCCCAAGAGTTGGTTAGAAAAAAAAATCTGTGGAAATCTTCGCCGTAAAGAAAATTCGCTGCTTAATACCAAAGAGTGGACGGTGATCGGGGAGGGGTAATTCTAAATAGAAGTGTCCTCCTGTTCTTTTCGATTGCCGTTGTTATACAGCAGACAGACACTAGTCACTTTTGTTTCTGATGGCATCAGAAGACAGGGAGACAACACCAAGTTAATACTCTGCTACACTGTGACTAGGGATATGTGGCTTTGGTTCCCAAGTACATTGATAAGTTGAAAAGCCTTTCCACTCAATCAGGAATTCACATTGATAAGTTGAAAAGCCTTCCCCCTCAATCAGGAATTCCTCGGTCTAAAATAAACACTGTCAACAATGAAGAAAAAAGCACAAATGCCATACATATGCAAAGGGTGGATCAAAAAAGGGGGAGGGTTCATGGGTCTGGTCAACGTAATAAAGGAATTAAAATATAAATAGGTTCACAGTTGAATTTTTATTTTTAATCAAGTTAACCAAAATATATATAACCATTGTCTCTTCACCTTAGGCGTGGAAGTAAATTAAAACTTGCAATTGAATGTGGCTCGAGGAGGGGACGTTTTTTTGGAGGGGGCATTTCACGGGAATAAATTATGTATATATGCTGAGGTAGGAGGTTTTTTATCTGAGCAAAAGTGTATTTGCAGTATTGAGAGCTTATCTTTTAAATTAAAGTTTAGTTTGTGGCCGCTGGGGGGGGGGGGGGGGGGGGGGGGGGGGGGGGGGGGGGGGGGGGGGAGAGGTTTCTGATTTGATAGCTTGTATGATTCTTATTTGCAAATTGTGTAAAGTGATAAAACTCCACATCAATCAGGTTCTTTATAATATACTGTGGAATGATTTTCATTCGGGGGGGTCAATGTTCGTTGTTAGCCAAAATTTTACCGGTTCGTGGGGACGTAATTTCGTTGGCAAGTTCGGGATAATTTTAATAAATATCAAACAAATACTTGCATATAAGTTCGTGGGCATGTTAGTTCGTGGGCAAGGGTTACCCGCGAAATCCACGAACACTGGTCCTCCATGAACAATGATGATTTCCCAGTATACATGCACACAATTAAAGATAACAAGCTCAGAAAAATGCAAAAATGCAAAGTCAAAGTCATTTTACCCAAGAATAAAACTTACTTTTACGTCCTTATGGGAATGTATTATCCTCTTAATTTCAAAAGTTCCAGGGAAAACCTCTATATGGATACCATGTCTTCGTTCAGTAAAGGAAGTATCCGTTTCAATTAATGTTTTAAAGTTTATTTGTTAACCTCTAGGTTTTGGAAATGATAACGCTTATCATAGAGGGAGATCATTTTATTGTAAGGGAGATAACTTGAAGATATGAATATTTAAGAGGATATTGTCACGTGGTATATAGGTCATGATAAGAGTACCTCATTTTTCCATATGGGGCCACCATTTGATGTTATATACAAAATTTAAAACAATGCGGTCTAAAGTGTATGTTTCACTGTGTAATTAAGTACTTTAAACTTAGATTAGACAGACAGAGGAAAATGTATTTGAAAACTGATTTGGCAAGCGTTTTTATACTTCAGTAAGTAAAGGCGATTCTATTTTATTTTATTTATTTTTTTTTTGTTTAAAAAAATTTTCCTAGGTGTAATACCACCCATCCTGTATTTAAATTAAGAATCCTTTTTTAGTTTTCTAGAAGGTCCTTAACCAAGCATTTTAAAACAATCATACAGTAAAGATAATGAAATAGAAACGTTCACATCTTTGACGAAAGATTTACAGTTCCAATGAATAAAAACTATTAACATTTATATTCAATCAAAAGTTTAGACCTATGATTCCGTCTCCATAGCTATTTATCAATAGAGGAGCTTTATCGTGCCAGCGCCTACCGTGACACGAAACCTTATACAAAGGAAAGACCGACAACTTGAACACTTTGAGAAAAAAAAATAGTTTATTGTCAATATGTGTCTTGTGATATAATTCCATTTATTGAAAAAAAAACCGGAACATTTTTCGATCCATAGTGGGTTCGGATCCAATCACTGGTGAAGTTAAGGTGAAGTTAATTTGATTGGCGGAAAATAACAATAAAATAAACTGATTAAGGTAAAATAAGGCTGATTTTAATCTCCATTTTCAAACATAAATGCAGTAGATGATTCTTTTATGAGATAAATGGGGGGAAAGGAACCCTTTTAAAGTACACTTTTTTAAAATCTTGATTTTACTGATTCCAATTTTTAATGATGTCTAATTTGACTTGATTTTGACATATAATTTTAAAATTTTCTTTAAAATGTAAAAGTAAAATATTTTTTTATTATTACATGTATAATGTAAGGCTTTTCAAATTTAGAATTTAATGCAAAACAAAATGTATACGGGTTTAAACAATATTTGTATATAAATTTTTAAATAAAAAAAATTGTCTAGTACGAAGAAAATTAATTACAATTAAGTCTCTGATACATGGTGACCTCACCCTATTTACGACCTATAATTTGCACCATGACAACTCGCTCCTAGCATCACTCTCGAAATTACTCTGGAAACTGAAATTGCAGATAGAATGTACGAATTTCTATGGTTTTTAAAAATATCAACATTAACACAAAGCCGAAAATAAATAATATTAAGTTGTTATTATTATAAATTTATCATTATTAAAATGTTATATGCGCACAAATTTACAAATAAAATGCAGTCAATGGCGCTGTACATACAAACGAAATAAATATATATGATATACATGCAGAAGGTTCCAATATCAATATTGTCTGTTTACTATTGTAGATGTAAGAAGAGTTTACAGGGTTTTTTTTTAATGCAAACAGTTATTTAAAAGCACACATATAATAAAACGCCTTTGGCTGGCGCTTAAAAATATTAAAATCACGATAGTTCTAACGTCTGTTGGTAGTTCATTCCACACAGTAGGTCCAGATATTGCAAATGACCTGGAGGCAAAGGTTTTGCGTTTGACGGCAGGGGCATTTAGTACTTTTGCGACACTACTTATGGAGCGCGTGTTATATGGTGATTCTCGTAAACTTAGCATTTCTCTAATATATTCTGGGCTTTTATTATCGTTGAGACACTTAAAATCAACACTCACGATTTTAAATCTAACCCAATAATAAACGGGCAACCTGTGTAGATGCTTAAGAGCCTCTGTAGAGCTGTCGGTCGACTTTCACTTAAGCACAAGTTTTGCAGCGCCGCGATTTTTAACAACTACAACCTTTTGATGGTACATTTCGGCAGTCCGTACAGGACACTGTTGGCATAGTCCAGATGGCTAGTAACTAAGGACTGCACTGTTTCCTTGTACGAGTCGTCAGTAAGGTATTGACGAATATGTTTAATTAAGTACAAATTCAAGGATTAGTTTACATTTTGCACTGACAAAGTTGTTAACACCAATTGATGTCTGTTTGATTCTTTCAAAGCTGACCTTGCGTGGATTATATCGTAATTAAGCACATATATTATACCAGTATGATATAAATGATTAACGACATCTTACAGAATATAAATTTAATCGATGTAAAGTATAGAATGATAAGAGAGTATATATCGTCTAGGAACGTTTCAGTCATTGAGATGATACGCTCAAATTAGATATTAACACGCTTAGTGACTGCCCCTCATCATTTTGACGTTCGAAGTTTTCAGCAAGTTCATACACATTATCATCATTGTAGACTAGTTGTCTTAATGTACTAGGTTCCCGACCAGATTCATTGTTCACCCTGAGAGTCAGTGTGCTGTAGCAGGCCTCCTCGTAACTACCTGTACCATACAGATGCTCTACTGGATCTTCATAATCGTTAGGGTTTTCCTGATTCCTTGGCAATTCTTCTAAATCATACGCCACATTTTGATAAATGCGACATTAAAAAAAAAATCAAAATCGCTTTGGGGAAATTGTACATGTATGTGATTGATAACGTTAGAACTATTTTACAAAAAGTTATTACCTTCTTTTTTTCTTCGCAAGTGGAGCCTATATACGAATGACAAAAGCAGATTGCAGTTCAAGTAACGTGAACGTTTATGAAGTAAAACAAACGAGTATTGCTTATTTTATATCCAAAACATTAAAATACTTACCGATATAAAAGTCCTATTCCAAATAAAAAAAATACAATAGTGACACTTGCTGCTCCAATAACGAATTCCAACGTAAAATATATTTTATCTGTAGTTGAACCTGTATTCGAAGACAAACACGCAAGAAAATATTCTTATTATTCAAGAACGAAAGATCTCATTAGAAAAAGTACGACGATATATTTTCTAATTCTGAAATAATTTGTTACAATTAAATGTACAAAAAAAACCGATGAACAAAGAGATTTATAAATGAATAGGTCAATTATATTGAATATACAACAATCTTGAAGTTATGACGTAAAAAGCTTATGTTCACGCACCGAATGGAGAGTAAAATAATTATCTTACAGTTTATAAAATTTAAAACCACGAGATATATAGAAATCTTTTAATATACATGTATAGCAACATGTATATGTATTTGAATATAGATTCTACAATTTTCAGAATACAGGTAACTATTGACCTTAAATGTTAATAAACGTTTCTGTCAACAAATAGGTGTCTGTAGTAACCTTTATATGTACAATATCCACTTATAATGTTGCATTAGTGGTTAGAGTCTTGGCCATTAATGAAATAATTTTATCATTAACGATCTACTTGCACTTAACCATGATATGATTTCAGATTTATAGCATTAATAGTCAGGATCCATCCATCTTATGATATAAAAAAAATCAAAGTAAGTACCACCTTGACCACTAATGATATACATTTAGATGTTGCATTTGTGGATGAACTTGCAACCTTAATGAAGTACAAAACAGATATGCTAAAATTGACATTTAATTCAGCTTTTCTGAAAATTTAATATCTTGTTCTTTAGAATAAAATCTATAAGTATTTTAAATTAAAAAAAACTACCTCAATTTTTTGCCCACATCGCCTCAAACCTACCATTTGAACCTCCTTTCAGTTGAGTGTAAAATGAAAAAAGTCACTGTTAGAATCTGATATAGCAATAGGTTGCTTTTTAAGATATTACAGATGTTTGTGCTGCTATTTATACAAGAGACCTTTTTGTTACTTAAAGAAAATTAAGTAAATTCTCACCAGTAACTTATTAAATTTCTGATGTAATATAATGTAAAAATAGCGCTTGTGAATTAACACTTTACGGTCTCAAAAAACAATTTGTATGATTCAAATTTGAATTAAACTGAACAGTATCATTTAACTTATTGGGTATTCATTTTTCTGTCGATTTAGAACAAATTACTGACCTTAACTACTCTGTACAGATTCCAAAAATAAAAAGAATGATACAACACTGGAAAAGAAGAATTCTAACACCAATTGGTCGTGTGACTGTTGTAAAGTATCTAATCATTCCAAAAATAAATCACTTATTTATAGCATTGCCAACACCCAGAAGGGAGACAATTTTATCTCTCAACAAAGACATTTTTGAATTTGTCTGGAATGCAAAGTGTGACAAAATTAAGCGTTCAGTTATAACTCAAGACTATCAACAGGGAGGGTTAAAAATGATAGAAATGAATAAATTTATTATGTCATTGAAATGCTCATGGCTAAAAAGGTTGATTAAAGGTAAAAAATCATGGATAGATATTTTGAAGCTATTAATGGTGTACAAATTGTTCACAAATTATTTGATTTTGGTGATGCATTCATATCTGAATGTGTAATTCCAAAACTAATGTTTTTTGGCAAGATGTTTTTAATTCATTTCTCTCTGTTATAAAATCTTTTGATGGGAGTTTTTTCAAAGAAAATTTCCCTAGTATTCCTGTTTGGTATAATACAAATATTAAAGTGGGTATGAGAACAATATTTACAAAAGTTGGTATGAAAAGGGTGTCAAAATAATCAGTGTTTTTTTTTGATGTGGATGGAAATCTTTTACCGCATGATATTTTTCAACATAAATTTGATATGAATGTCTGTATTATGCAGTATAATAGTGTAGTAAGTGCCATATCAATATATCTTAAATCTATTCTTACCAAAAATTCATACAATGTGTTTATCACTCCATATATTCCAATATATTATAAAGCTTTGTTGTTGCATAATAAATGTACTAATGTAATGTATAGACACTTAAACTCTTGTAATGTAATTCCTACTTCCATACCCAAGTGGGAATCAGAGTTGGTTCGATTTGGAGCTGAAATATGTGTTAATGATGCTTTTAATGTATGCTTCAAGACAACCAAAGACACTCTGCTACAATGGTTACAATTTAGATTACTTAATAGAATTCTACCTGTAAATTATTACTTAAAAAAAATTAATGTGGTGTCCTCTGACTGTTGCTCATTTTGTAAACATGAAGTTGAAACAATTCAGCATGTCTTCATAAACTGTGAAAAAGTATGCAAAATATGGAGCAACCTGAGCTTGCATATTTATCATGCTACTTCCTTAAGAATTGGTTTTAATGTAGTTAATATCTTGTTAGGTGAACTTCCATTGTCTAAAAACAACAAAGTTATTAATTTAATTATTCTATGTTCAAAGCAATATTTGTTTATTTGTTTAAAACAAGGTAAACTACCATGCCTTTCTGGTCTTTTATTTTATTTATTCAACAAATACAAGGTTGAAAAATATATTGCTTGTAAGAATTTTGAAATGGGTAAATTTGTCAATACCTGGCAACCCTGGTTATCTATCTTTGACACTATTATTCAATCATAGTCGTGTTATTTGTCTTAATTAACTTTCTGTTCATTAATTATTTATTTACGTGCTTTCATCTGTCTTAATATTATCCTCCTTTATTCTTACCTTGGTTTTTTTTGTTTTTTGTTTTGGTTCTTTGTATTTGTATTTTTTTGTTTTGTTTTATCTATTTGTTTGGGTTTTTTTTTTTTATTTTTTTTTTTATCATTTTTTGGGTTATTTTTTCAACTTAAGCAGCCTCTTCCAATACAAAACAGTTGAATGTGAGTGAGAGAGCATGTGTGAATGAAAGGATATTGAAAAAAATATATATATTACATTTAGTTAATATGTTGCTTGGAAAGTGAAATAAAAAAAAACCCAGTATCATTGTAATGACTTCGTTATTAAAATACATGTTTATCATAATAATGAAAATTTGACCACTGGTTTTAGATTAATTGATGTTTAAGTATATTTGACGGAGGTGAACATTGATAAAAATCCTAGATGACGTCATTATAATTGACCTTTGATCTTTTGATATGACCTTGGACTTTAATGGACATAAAGTCTAAACCCTGGTGATGGTTGTATCCAAATTTCAGGTCTTTACTATGAAAGGAACATTTTAAATGATGGACGGCTAAATTGCACAACAAGAGGTTTACAGGCCTTGACGGTCACCTGAGTACCAAAGCCGTTAGATGGACCTGTCAGGGAGTCCCATATTTGCATTTTAAGCTTCATTTTGGAGTCTGAACTCTAATGCGAGACTCCTCTGACTGCCACCCCCACTTTTATTATTTACTGTTTGCAAACATCAATTCGTTAAAGGGGGCGGGGGACTCAGAGGAATCTTAGATTATTTATACCCTAGCTTCAGGGACCAAGAATTGTAAACTTTAGGGAAAAAGACACCTGCTGGCCATGGTAAATCTTTTATAATAATCACAATTGCATGTATAATACACACAATATGCACAATTTATTGCTACAAGCATATAATGCACAGGAAATGTAAGTTTTCAAGATAAAGTTAAAAATGTAAAATTGTTAATGGACAGCACATGACCAACGGCAATAGGTTACACAATAGACTCAAGTAACCTAAAAATACATGTTCACTAAATGGCCATATTTGTCAACCCCGCCCCCCCCCCCCCCCCCCAAATAAAAAGCCTCAACCCCTCCACATGGGAAGTGAATTTCACAATTTAAGAAGAGGACATTATGGACATAATAACAGTGCATTTAGGCTACCTCACATGACTGTGAAAGTACATAAGATATTATTCAATGTTGTACATTTTCACTTATCAAGGGCCTGAACCCCTGAGCCAGGGGTCATTAATTTCACAATTTAGGTAGAGGACTTCATGGACATCATAACCATGCATTTAGTTATTCTCAAATATATATGGTAGTAGAAAAGAAGAATTTCTAATATTTCATTAATTTTACTATTTTGCCATATTGCCCCGCCCCAGGGCCTAAACCCCTGACCCAGGGGCCATTCATTTTACAATTTAGGAAGAGGGCTTCATGGACATTAACCGTGCATTTAGTTTTTCTCAAATATATTTGCTATAACAATGCATTTAGTTTATTCCCACATGTGTGGGAGTAGAGAAGAATTTTTTTTAATATTTGGCCTTTTTTCGCATATTAGGCCCCGCCCATGAGGCCCCTGCGGGGGTAAAGTCATACATTTAACAATTTAGATTCCTCTTATCCTACAGATGCTTCAAACCAAAAATGGTAACACTTGACATTATAGTTTTTAAGAAGAAGTTAAAAATGTAAGATTGTTAACGCACGTCGCACGACGCACGACAACGGACGAAAATCAATTGCACCAAGTCACTCAGTGACTCGGGTGATCTAAAAATCAAATGAACACCATTCCAATGCACATGTAGGTTTCGAAATTATCAAAATACACTGTGCCTCAACGTTTTTCTGCTTTTAGTAATTAATGGGCATGATTTATATATTTCTTATGATAATGGATTGAAATTAAATTTGATATAATATTAAGCCATTTTTGTGAATTTCAAAAAATATTTCAAATAATTAATTTCACAAGTGTACTACCTTAAATGATAAAGTAAGAATTTGTTTTTGTGATATGGTAGAGAACTATATTTTTGAAAAGCATAACAGGTTTGAGTTTAAAAAAAAATATCACGTGGAACTGTAATGGATCTTACATATGCGGATTTAACGAAACGTGGGATAGGTAAATATAAATATCAAGGGATAAATATTTTAGTTTCATGATTGACAGTTCAATTATGGAAAAGAAGATATACATTTTTCATTGTAAAGTTGGATGTTCCGTGTGTGCAATAATCGAACGATAATTTGTATGCTTCAGTGTCATCATATATTCATGTCATTTACTCAGATTGTTATTTCTTGGCATGATCACTGTTGTTAAAGTAGTTATAACTCAGCAAACTAAAAGATGACGTTTACACAGAATGAAAATAAATTCCATTGACGATTATATTAAAAAAACAAATTTTAAAAAAATGCTTTAAAATTTTACACAATAAGATTTTCTCAATTGTGAAAATATTACAAATAAATTAAGTCATTGAAAATTGAATTACAGTTGATGAAGGGCACTATAACTAAATATGTCGATGAAAAACAGAAGGGTTTTATAATTACAATCAATTATTTAAAATATCACAGTCCGAATTTCTTGTATCAGCTTTCCAAACTCTTTTATTAATTTTAACAAAAAACTGAATGATAAATTTACTTAAACATATAGTCCTACTCAACTTATGTTGATCATATTCTGCTGGCATTAAACAATACAAAATATTCCAATTAAATAATAATCTTTTAATGAAACCACAAAAACAAGCTATACAACATTTTTTATTCAGTCGTCTTTAAACACACACAAACACCTGTCAGAAAATTTGCATTTAACACATTAAACTTTCGACAAGCATATAAAGTAATTTTTGTATACTTTTAAGTTTCTGTACTTAATTCGTACACTAGACTTTGTATCAAGATTTTGAAACTTTAACCAAATAATTCCAATAAAAACACATACTTGTCTACGTACCAATCATTTTGTAGTTGGTTGAGATCTAACTAAGCATTGGTCCATTCAAGATCATAAGGCATCAAGATTTGTCTAATCTCAAACACCCAGCCAACTGTGTCTACGAAATATGCGTATCAGCCTCCTAACGCTTATATTTTCTGGTACTCTTTGCAAAACTATATTGATGAGATGTCCTTCCTAGTAGAACTATTAATGTTTGAGCTATTAATTTAACTCTCTCAAGCAGGTTCTAAAGATGCATCCACATCTATATACGTTATAGTCATAATAATAAAAGCCATTCTGATCATTCTCATGAACAAAACAATCAAAATCTCACCAGGCTTCTAAATATTCTTATGTGGAGAGAAAACCAATATTATATTTGCATCACCTCTTTGTCCGGTGAAATACATGTAAACTTCCCTGACAAATGGTGAATTTTCAAAGTCATCGTTTCTGTCCTACTCTCAAACAAAATATGATATTTATCATTATCGTAATATTCGCCGGCGTCGTTTTTTTTTAATAAGCATCAGATTCCTTTCTACTTTCAGAAGATTCGTCGGTATTTTTTGACAGATAAACCTTAAAATTCTTCAGTCAAATTACACTGATATCGTCGCTAAATTGCCTCTGAAATTCTTTTAAACACATCACCAGCCCCGTAAAGGAGTGGGGACTGAAAGAAATACTTATTTGTTCTGTCCGACGCTGTAGTCTACAAGTATAAAGATTCCTTGTTCGGTGTTTGCCAATACTGGATTCAGAAGACAGGATCTGAATCCTTGCTTCAAAGTTTTGCACTTATTTCAATTTATAATAATATATACGTATACACCACGTCCGAAAAAATCGATTGTATATAATTATACAGGTATTGTTAAATAAGACAGGATCTGAATTCTTGCTTCAAAGTTTTGCACTTATTCCAATTTATAATTATAATTATATACGTATACACGACGTCCAAAAAAAATCGATTGTATATAATTATACACGTATTGTTTAACAACGTTGATGTCATTTAATGATTTAAAACAAACCCGGACGCATTCTTACTCAACAATATAACTCCATATTTTATCTTGATTAAATACTTAAATACAAAACATTTTTTTTATCATATGCGCACAAAGTTCATAGATAGACCTATTCTTGTTGTGTTTCTAGAAGACATGTTCACATGAATACGAAGTCTTTTGTTTAGAAACATCGAAGTCACCTGCCGTGTGGGCAGTACTTATCAGAGTCAACTACTTCCACTTAAGGTGGTAATGGTGATGATAATATCTCAAGTATAGGCCTTAGTCATAAAAACATACATACACTATATACCCCATAAATATAACAATATACTTCTATAATTTTATCTTTTAAGGTTGAAAGTTCATCTTCTAATGCACCATCCAAAATGTATATTATTGTTGGTCAAGGTGCAAGGTGGTACTTATTTCGCATTTTATAAAAGTTAGAAGTGGGTATAGATTCTGGCCATTAATGATATAAATCTGAAACAATTTCATTAGGGAACGGTTTAGTACACGTAGTTCTTTATGATAAAATTATATCATTAATGGTCAACACTCTGACAACTAATACAACAATACATCACTTGTGGATATTGTATCATTAAAGGTTACCACAGGTGTCTCTTATAGTAGAATGTATTAAAAATCAATATGATAAATCGATATGACGTGCACAAAACTTGGTTTGGTCGTGTGACATTGTTACCGGTTGCAATAAGAAAAAGAAGTAAAAAAATAACAGATGTAAGCCATTTGACGTGAAAAAAAATATCAAGCAATAAGTGAAACGTTTACTTGTGAGTACTGCGTCGGTTGGACATGACCTTGCAATATACGATGACGTAACGTTCTCCGACAAGGAGCTGTCATTTGTCATACTTAAATTGCTGAAGTCTAATCTGTTTAAGCATCCACACTCTCGATTGCAAAATTGTTTTTCATCACAGTGACAAGTATTTAGGCATAAAATGCCGTAAGAGTTGTTTCCACATGTTTGAAGGCAGTTCGCTCCAAAAAAGCCGGGACTGCATTCTGGCAATATCAAAAAAGTAATGAAGTTTACTTGTTTAATGTAAAAAAAAATAACTAAATTACTTTCTTTAGTATATCTCTCATTGTATTTTGTTTCGCAAATTGAATAAAGAATATTCATTGCTTTACTTGATTTAGCAAAATGCTTATATATAAAAAATACCTACCTACCTACACATTTATTATTCTTTTCTTCATAGTTACTACAGCATCTTGAAATATTTCTAGAAATACATACAAGACAGCTCGTATAAATTGACTGTACGTAATTCAAACTCTAAATTTCCTATTTCACTATCCCTATCCATTCCAGTGTAATATTCAGAAGGAGCTAGAGGACTGAACATGGATTATTAAGAAATTTTAAGATGCCTAACTGAAGTGAATTATCCAAAGAATATTTGAAGTGATTGTTAATGAGAAAATGTTCCACTAGATTAACTAAAAAAGAAAAACAATATCAACGGATAAAACGACAAATAAATGCGAAGTAGTTGACAAAAGCTAAACAGTAAAAATACTTAAAGCTGATTGGTCCGATTTTATATTTAATTTTTATATGCTGTAATACGGTGGTTATATTTAGTATGTATATAATAAATCCATGAAAGTAGTTTTCCCGGTCATTTAAGCGATATTCCAATGGGAAAATGGTATAAAAAGTTTGTTTACAAAACAAACTTTACATAAAAGGGTAACGCGTTATTTCGCTTCATTTTAACATTCGTCCCCAATTTCGAGTCGGGTATAATTGTATTACGACTTTAGCACTCGCTATAAATAATGGAAATCAGCTTTTAAAACGTTTTGGCAAATGAAATAAACATATGTATATTTTTTACCAATCTTTTTGAAGTTTGTTGTGTTTACAATCGATGCATATAATGCGCAGCGGGATGAATAAACCCAAGCAACCGAGGACGAAACCAAACGGTTCCCTTTTCATAACTCATCGATGATGCATTAGATTTGGGGTTTTTTTTTACATAGAAAATTTATTTTTAATTACTTTTAATATTTCTATCTCTTTTTTAGAATAATTAGTTTGTATGGTAAATTATTTGATACTATAATAGCCAAAAATCGGACCAAGCAGCTTTAATAATACATTTCTTTTACTTTTAATAATTACATGTATGTAGGCTCTCACCTATTCATCTCATAATAAACACAGATGTTCCCTCCTGTTAGGCCGTAGGATGGCGTAAATTGGACGAACATACACAAAACAAAGCTCACAACATCCATGACTTTTAAAACAGCACATAAACTATATCGATACTTTGTTATTTTTTTATGATGTATGCATAAACTTCCTATACCTAATAATTATTTGCTATAGAATTTTGTTTTTTATTGAGATAAGGAAATGATTTTTTTACTCTATTTCAAATATATATACCCAGTGTTTTAATTCAGTTTCTTTACTTTCAAGCAACAGTTACTAAGAGAGTTGAAATATTTTCAATTTTTTGATGATTCTAGCTTTATGAACACTGTTATGCATTTCGGTATAACCAATAATTTTAGTGCTCATTTTCTGTAATACATTTTTATTAAATCTTGTAAATGATAGTTATAACATGAACATTTGAAAAAACAACGAAAAAATCTCAATTTGGCAAAAATACCCCAGTTTGAATGCTTAAAACTAAAATAGAAATGAAAGGAAATGGTTTAAAATTAAAGAATAAAAATCATGAATAACACATGTCAACATTGATGAATAAAATAAATGAATAAATAATTATAAATTGTGCATATATTAGTGCAGTAAAAATATGTGCAAAGGAGAGTCTTTCTTAACAAATTGCTAATTTATATCAAAATAAAACTTATTAAATGGTTTTTGCCATGATGAAGGTAAATGAGTTCTGATGGTCTCTCTTGAGATTTGCTTTTTAAAGATACGTTTGTTAAATACATACTCATGAATCAATAGATTACACGATCAGATGTTTAAAAAATAAGCAGTTTTATTACATTTTCAACACTGAAACACTTCAATAATTTACCAATCGAAAAATATTGCATGATATTTACAGGTGTTTTTTTTTTACAGAAGGCTTTTATGTTTGTTTTAATCGCGTACGTAACTTTACTTAACACTGCTGTCAAAAAGGATGACAGTATCTTGCATGCATTATTACACTTACAAATGCGATTACATGTAAATGGATCACAGTTTCACGTCGTACTGTGGAGTCCGTGAACGATTATTGTAAATCGTTTGCAACTATGTGGAGAAAACCCCAGAGTTATGACCAGTTCATAATGCTTTAATTAATTTATATTGTCTCAAACCCAAACATGGGTAATTCCAGAAGAAGAAAACCCCCAGAATACAACAAACAAAAACAAAACAAAACGAAACAGTTACAATTCAATGAAGACGTTGTCTCACATCGATTTAAACTTTCTTTAGTGTGAGATCTGTGAATATTGTTTGACGAAAAAAAAATCAGAGAAGCGTTCCCCCAAAAAGCTAAGACAACTAAATTAGACATAGAATCATTGAGAATAATATAAGATAATGTATACAATACTAAACATACATTTAACTTCATGGTGAAATTGATTTGAGCCAATGTCATCACTTTCTAACAATGTATAGTTTTATTACGATCAATTTAACATGCTGATATATATTTATTGATAATACAAATATTGTAACTTGTTTTACAATGAAAAACTTAACTCAAAATTAACGTTAACAGTCGTGTAAATATTCATTGATAATCCAAATATAGTAACTTGTCTTACTTTGAACAAATTTATTTTGTGTATGTATTGAATAATTATTCTTTGATTTTTCGAACTATTCCTCACATCAAGGCTGTAATCATTTCAAACTAACTTTTAGGGCTATTCATGATAGCAATCAAAGGTGCTTAATTGTGCTGACACACGATGCAATGACACACCAAGCAATTCATTAAATCATCATTAAGCTTTGATTAAAATCGTTCTTTGTGACCACTCAAATAAAATTAAAATTTGAAATTCGATTGATAAAAAATTACGTCGGAATTTCAATCGACTTACGGATAAAATTAACGACATCGCATTTGAACGATCCTAAATGTCATCAATGGTTTTGATGTATTTTAATATAATCGTATATCATTTTACAATAACAATTTGACATTGCGTTCCTCGAAAAATGATTTCAATACCTTTTTATTTGATTATCACAGATTGCAAATTAGCACTTACCCTGTAATAAGTCACCTGTTTTCATGAGTATTAGTACAAAATAATTCCTGATAATTGATAATATTTTAAATTTTATTTTTCCTTATGGTTGCTTCTCTAGCTAATATTTCTATTCTCTAATAACAATTCAATAACTCATTAAGGTAGTTCACAACAGCTCTTTCAATTTTTTCCTCACATTCAATTTCAATACTTTGATGTTTTCTGTACAATATCTCTTTGCCTCTCTGTGTTTGTCTGTTTCTCTCTCTAATATGAAAGAATAACATTTCAAGGCCTGTATAAGAAGACCGCAGAACCACACAGTCAATAATAAAATGTGCTGCATTTAACTTATATAATCAGTATCTACAGAGCTGTTAGTTAACAAGTTTATTGACAGTGACAGTTTATACAGTTGGTCATCAAACTAAAAGTTTGATACATCTATAAAACCTGTACTTTACTGCGCAATTTAAAAAAAGAATTATTCACTATACTTTTGAACACCGCCTATGAAAATATTTGAAACATAACAATTCTTTAGACAATAGAGTAAAATAAAACGAAAACAATTCTGATTTTTTTATTTTTTAGCAGAAGTCGTAACAGATTATGCATCAAACATAAAAGTATCTGGCTATAATTATTCAAAGATGATTCATCAAAATCTTTTCCGGTAAAAAGAAAGAACATATCAGAAATAAAATTACTTCCCTTATATCGGTTTAAAGTCCCAAATTCAAAATCGATATTCTAAAAGAGGAGTTTTAAATAAAAGAAATATATCATTCAAATCATTTTGACGGAAGACCTGATTGTTGCTCGCAACTTATTTTAAATGTAATCCTGTGCAAACTCTCTCATTTATTAGGAGTGCAGCGGTTCAACAAATGCGAGAACAGAAAAGAGAGTTCATGTGAAGCTTTTGAGAATGATTGTCAGCATGCGATGGTCTAAGTAATATCAATGGTAAATGAAATAAAATTTAAAAGTTTCCGTGTGTTAGCAGGTAATGTTACAATTAATCTAACTTCGTTATTGATATCAATAAGATATAAACAAATATTCTGTACAATAATTAAGGTCTTCCGTTTCCAACGGAAGATCTTATTGTTTTCGTACTGTTTATTATTATTTTTTTTTCCAAATTTTGTGCACCCGATTTCTCGAAAACTATTCAACCGATCTCAACAATTTTTTCACAGATGATGGGACATTATCTGAATTTGATATGTTTTTGAATTTTTCGTTGTCGTCACTTCCGGTCCCGATTTACGGCCGATTTTGTAATTTTTTACGACCTATTTTGTGCAGAGCTGATATCAGAAACTATCACAGATATGTTTATGAACTTTTCAGGATAGGCAGTCTATAGTCTGAAGTTGTGCACTATTATGTTGTTTTACGCCAGTGGCGCCATTTCTTGGAGCTCGCCTAGGCACGAAAATTGGGTACGAATTTTCATTCAAAATTTTCATACATTTTGATCTGTATTTTTTTATCACTTGATATTTTGTTAAAAGATATATAACAAAAGTGGTAGAGAATCAAAAGTTCTTTTTAACGAAATCAAGAAAAAGGGGCTGGCCCCTTAAATTAGGGGCCAAGACACTCGTAAAGTTTATTACACATAACTTAAAAACGATAAAGATTTTGTAATGCATTATAGAAGCAAAGTTGTTC
>WFKH01010931.1:24827674-24844282 GCA_016163765.1 Magallana hongkongensis | reverse complement strand
AAGCATTGTAGAAGAGAAAATGTTTGCATTGATGTTTCTAATCGATTCCACCAATCCAAACACCAATTGCTGTTCCCATTAAGGATCTAGAGGGCTGTCCCCTAAAATATTCA
The DNA here is from genome assembly GCA_016163765.1 of Magallana hongkongensis. Lineage (NCBI taxonomy): Eukaryota > Metazoa > Mollusca > Bivalvia > Ostreida > Ostreidae > Magallana > Magallana hongkongensis. The sequence continues at coordinate 24,844,169 of WFKH01010931.1, read as the reverse complement.
ATCATTTGTATCTCAAAAATGAACAACAATTCTAGATGGGTGCAAGAACAAAGAATGTAAGTCTTCGTAAGACCTTTTCTCAGAAATCAAGAAAGAGGGGCGGGCCCCTAAATTAGCGGCCAAGACACTCGTAAACTATTTTATAATTAACTTAAAAACGATCAAGATTTTGTAATGCATTATACAGTGGACTCCGGGTATAACGAGATGCTGGGGACATAATTTTATTTCTCGTTATAACCGATACTCGTTATATCCGAGGTTGGCATTTCCCAAGGTGACATGGGGTCGTTTTTTCTTTACATTTCAAATAAAGTTATAAACAAGTAATAATGAAATAGTTATAATTTATTCAAACTTTGTTCAAAAGTAACATACTTACAGCATGTTCATGTAAATTGCCATGAAATAATTACAGGTACAATCGTAAAGACGTGTTACTTTCACTTCACGAGAGACAAAAACTGTGGGATTCACGGTTGTTATTTTTATTAATTCTTTGTTATGTTTCAATATTGTCAATCAGTTTTTGTTAAACACTAAATTGGAATCTTCGGTGTCTGTTTTCTGCATGAAGAAGCTTTGTAAAATCGTAACCGCGTTTAATGCATCTTTTGCAGAAGATTCTGAAGTTTCTGGAGTACCTGCCGACACACCGATATCATCACTACCTTTTTCGTTTCTCTCTCGTCATTATCTTTAATTTCACCCCGAATTTTACTAACTTAGTATCTCTGTCGAAATACCGTAACCAGTGAATCAACACCGACATCAAGGGGAAGGCTCAATGTCGGTATCGCTATTTTTAGAGTCACGCGCTTTTCTCAACAAGTCCGCTAACTCTTCCAAGCTTTCTAAAATCACATCTTTGTTCTTTTTTAAATCGTACTTAATGTACTTGAAGCTAATTCATAGTCCTTTACAATTTCACTTTTTGTTTATAATTCATTTTAAACTTCGTTGATTATTTCTAAATACATGTAAGTACTTTTGTTTCTAGCGAAATTACTTTCCTCTTCTTTAAATTCGAAGCCATGACTGTGAACATTGGAATAAAAACAACTCATTATTATTTCTAAATACTTTTAATCTATTGTCATGTGTATACATACCTGTGAAAATTACATGGCCATACCGTTAGTTACCTTGGACTAGCGTGTGCAATCAAGCGTGCCGCGAGTACCTCGTTATATCCGATAGCGCTTACAACTACCGGGGACAAATTTTTACCTCGTAATATACGGAGTCTCGTTATAAGCGATATCGTTGTATCCGGAATTTTTTAAAAGGTAATAATAAAGAAATAATCTGGGACCAAAAAATCATCTCGTTGTAAGCGGTACCTCGTAATATCCGAGCTCGTTATACCCGGAGGCCACTGTAGTAGCAACGTTCATGATCGTAACAATAACGATCAGGACAAACCATTGCCACACTCATTGATGACGTAGTTAGGGATTTTAGGGGACTAAAGTCTTAAATCTTTAATGTGCTGTATGTAAAAAAGCAAAACACTTTCTTTAGCATTGTAAAGGATGTTGACAATCGTATACCTTATCTGAAAGGAAGGATTGAGGGAGAATTCTGAAATTTCATAAAAATTTATTGTATTCTTTTAAAAATTGAACGGAAGACCTACTCGTTACTCGTAACGAGATCGTATCTAGTTATTATTATTTTTTTCCAAATTTTGTGCACGCGATTTCTCGAAAACTGTTGGACCGATTTCGACCATAATTTCACAGATGATGAGACGTGATCTGAATTTTATATGTTTTCGAAATTTTTGTTGTCGTCACTTCCGGTACCGATTTACGGCCTATTTTGTAATTTTTTACGACCTATTTTGTGCAGAGCTCATCTCAGAAACTATCAAACATATGACTATGAAATTTTCAGGATATGTAGTCTATAGTCTGAAGTTGTGCACTGTTATGTTGTTTTATGCAAGTAGCGCCATTTCTCGGAGCTCGCCTAGGCATGAATCTCATTCAAAATTTTCATACGTTTTGATCTGTATCTTTTTATTAGTTGATATTTTGTTATGACATATATAACAGAAGTGGTAGAGAATTAAAGTTCTTTTCAACGAAATGAAGAAAAAGGGGCTGGCCCCTTAAATTAGGGGCCAATATACTCGTAAACTCTATTACAAATAACTTAAAAACGATAAAGATTTTGTGATGCATTATAGAAGCAAAGTTGTTGATCGTAGCAATATGTATCAGGAAAGATCATTGCCACGCCCATTTATTACGTAATTAGGGATATTTAGGGGCCAAAGTACTTAAACTTTGACGCAATATATCTAGAGAAGGAGACATATTTTATTAAGCATTGTAGAAGAGAAAATGTCTGTATTAATGATTCTAATCGATTCCACTAATCAAAACTACAACGTATGTCCCCATTAAGGATCTAGTGGCTGGTCCCTAAACTATTCAATCAATTGTATCTCAAAAATGAACAACAATTTTAGATAGGTGTAAGAACAAAAACGGTAAGTATTCATAAGAGCTTTCGTATAAAATCAAGAAAAAGGGGCTGGCCCCTTAAATTAGGGGCCAATAGACTCGTAAACTGTTTTACAAATAACTTAAAAACGATCAAGATTTTGTAATGCATTATAAAAGCGAAGTTGTTGATCGTAGCAATATCTATCAGAAAAAAATCATTGCCACGCCCATTTATTATGTAATTAGGGATTTTTAGGGGCCAAAGTACTTAAACTTTGACGCAATATATCTATAGGAGGAAACATATTTTGTTAGGCATTGTAGAAGAGAAAATGCTTGCATTGATGATTCTAATCGATTCCACTTATCAAAACACCAATGTATGTCCCCATTAAGGATCTAAAGGGCTGGCCCCTAAAATATTTAATCATTTTTATCTCAAAAATGAACAACAATTTTAGTTAGCTGTAAGAACAAAAACTGTAAGTATTCATAAGAGCTTTCGTATAAAATCAAGAAAAAGGGGCTGGCCCCTTAAATTAGGGGACAATAGACTCGTAAACTGTTTTACAAATAACTTTAAAAAGATAAAGATTTTGTAATGCATTATAAAAGCAAAGTTGTTGATCGTAACAATATCTATCAGAAAAAAATCATTGCCACGCCCATTTATTACGTAATTAGGGATTTTTAGGGGCCAAAGTACTTAAACTTTGACGCAATATATCTAGAGAAGGAAACATATTTTGTTAGGCATTGTAGAAGAGAAAATGCTTGCATTGATGATTCTAATCGATTCCACTAATCAAAACACCAATGTATGTCCCCATTAAGGATCTAGAGGGCTAGCCCCTAAAAAATTCAATCATTTGTATCTCAAAAATGAACAATAATTTCTCATAGGTGTAAGAATAAAATATGTTAGTATTTGAAAGGTGTTCTCAACAAAATCAAGGAAAAGGGGCTGGCCCCTTTAATTAGGGGCCAAGATACTCGTAAACTCTATTACAAATAACTTAAAAACGATCAAGATTTTGTAATGCATTATAGAAGCAAACTTGTTGATCGTAACAATATCTATCAGAATAAATCATTGCCACGCCCATTTATTACGTAATCAGGGATTTTTAGGGGCCAAAGTACTTAAAGTTTGATGCAATATATCTAGAGAAGGAGACATATTTTGTTAGGCATTGTGGAAGAGAAAATGTCTGTATTGATGATACTAATCGATTCCACTAATCAAAACACCAATGTCTGTCCCCATTAAGGATCTAGAGGGCTAGCTCCTTAAATATTCAATCGTTTGCATCTCAAAAATGAACAACAATTTAAGATAGGTATAAGAACAAAAAATGTCAGTATTTGTGAGACCTTTTGAATGAACTCAAGAATAAGGGGCTGGCCCCTTAAATTAGGGGCCAAGACACTCGTAAATGTTTTTACACATAACTTAAAAACGATCAAGATTTTGTAATGCATTATAAATGCAAACTTGTTGATCGTAACAATATCACTTTGTAAAACTCATTGCCACAACCATTGATGACATAATTAGGGATTTTAAGGAACTAAAATCTTAGATCTTTAATGTGCTGGATGTGAAAAAGCAAAACACTTTGTTAAGCATTGTTAAGGATATTGAGAATCGTATACATTATCTGAAAGGGAGGGGTTGATTATGAATTCTGAAATTTCATTATTATTTTAATCGTATCGTTTAAAAAATTGAACGGAAGACCTACTCGTTACTCGTAACGAGATCGTATCTAGTTAATAATAATAATCATATAAAAAAGTTTTCTTTTAAGATGTTTTGAGTATGGTTATAAATCATGTTATAAGACATGGATCATAGTTGGGGAGAGATGACTCCAAAGAACATTTCAATCCACTCTTTCAGCGACTCTGGAAAGTTAAGAGTATGAACTTGGTTTCAACTTTAAGCTCTATAAGGAAAAGCTAGAGAGATTTAATTAAAATTTCATGAAAATCATTAAAGATCACAAAATATTGATTGATCAATGTAGTTTCCTATTTTAAGGAAACTCTGTAAACTCGTGTGTTGTACATTTCTAAATCTGCTTGATGATGATTTTTTAACGAAAGTATTTCAAAAACCCTTTCTAGTAAGTAGGTACTTATCCTACTTCAAGACATCTGCTTTTCAAAAGTATTCAATCAAACAATTCCTGGTGATGATTTTGAATTTTTTTTTTCCTTTGACGCTTTTCAAACCAAAAACTCATGACAAATGTTTAAGCTTCACATGCTTGAAAAATCTAAATGTTTTGTTGGATATACATTAATGGATTACAAACCATACAGAAACAAACACTTGTCAGTGCTTTTATTCATCTTCCACTTTGCAAGCCTGGTAAAAGAAACACAGAAATTAACTTTTACAAACAAATGCTACAAGACATTAAGAGAGCGTGTGAGTTTTAAAATTGAATTGAAATTTTTAATTCTTCAGTTATATCATACATTTTCATATACAGCATATTCATTTATTAGAACATAGGTAAAGCACAGTCAATGATTTACTTTTTGATTAAATCCTTGTAAAATTTAAAAATTATAACGAGCTCAGATATAGGGAATTTATTTTGAGTCACGTAGAAGTGATATAACGAAATTTGCGTCTTTAATAACGAATCGTTTCATAGCTTTTAATGATTCTCTATTGACTCTATTTTTTAAGAATTTATGAATAATGAATCCTCTAATTAAAGCTCTGGAATTTGAACTAATCGTTTATTAAATGATAAACTACTTTAGTTAATTACAAATCTAGCTAAGCTTAACACAGATCCATAGGAATTCGCTATATGAGAGCTATATAGTAGTATTATTACTTTACTCGACAAACACAATATCCATGTATACATCTTGTGAGAAAGTAATATGACTAAAATGGCTTAAAATATATAAACACTACGCATGTGCAATTTGCTACATCGTGTTATTTTTAAATCACTTTTTTCATAATCTATTTCAGGTCTGTAAATCGATCAATATTAAGAACCAGGTTCAAAGCTGCCTGACAATCGTCAGTATCCTACGAATATTTTGAAGAAAACAAATATTTTCCATTCTCTTTACATTTACCGCTCGTGTTCCTGTATGGTTGAACGTACCACAAGGATCTTACGTTGGGAATTGTATAAAAGACGGACGTTGTTTCTTTAATTTAAAGTTAAATAAATTCACACCACATTCGGGAAATTTAGTATAGTTGAAACAGATGAGTGTTATTTCGATATTTCTACGATGACATTGTATTTTATAATATGGTTTGATATACTCTGTATACGTCATTTTAAATACTGTTAATGATACTTTATTAACTAAAATTAAAACATTTTCAGACTCCACGAAAAAAGTAATTTGAAGGGTTTTTTTTCTTTTGTCTACTGTCCTTAAAAGTCAACATGGCATGTTCCCCATTTCCCACTAAACTGATCTTTACGTATTAAAATCATTAAAATAAAAAAATATATATAATGTTTTCAACCTTAATTTAAAGGAAATCATTCGGTTCATTCATTAGGCCGATTAGTTCTGTGGCAAAATGTCGCGATCCTATTCATAGCAAAACACAATTGAATATATTATATCCTAGCAACCAATTATATTCATCCATAGAGAATTGGGAAGCATTATTTAGTATACTTGGAAAAAAAGAGATTCTTATAAAACATTTTATTAACTTAACTTTAAGGTTTTTATCAAAATGAGAAAACACATTTGATAGCTATTAAATACAATTTTGATCTTCATAATAATCAGCAAAGTCATAAACGTTATCATCTGTACAATCTAGCTCCCTTGAAGTAATAGGATTAGGACGAGAATCATTGTTCACTCTAAGAGTCAAAGTGCTGCAACAAGTTCTTCGTATGCACATGTTCCATACAGGTGTTTTGCTTCTTCCTCGTGTACAACTGCATATTCTGTGATTCGTTCATCTTCTTTCATAACATACAACGCATTGTTCTGTTCACGGCTTTCTTAAAAAACAATTCAAAAGTGCTAGTCATGTTTTTGTTTCATCCACATTGCTTTAGGTTTAATGGTACTTAAGGTTAAACGAGAATTCATGTGATCATGATGTTTAATAGACGCGAAATAATCTTCTGAGATTCTTCTTTAGAAAGGTGGTGGACACGCTTTGGCGGATCCAAGTCAATGGGAGTCTGAATCAAAATGTATACTTGAAATTAAATAATATTGAATGATTACGTAAAAGTGAGTATATTAACCGTAATTTATCTAGAGTATACAAATAAATTTAAATCTGACAAAGGTTGATTAAATAAAATGAGACAATTCATTTCTTGAATGCATGATTTTAGTTTTGATGAAAGACATTTCCAGACCGGGATAACCAAGAACGCGGGTTGACTAAATAAAATCATGGCGGAAAGTGTACGGCAAGCTCATCGATACCCTGGATCGCACAACTTTGGTTTAAATAACAAATAAAAAAACATCTGTGAGCCAATGCTCACTAGTAATACCCCCGCTCTGATGTGAATATTCAAAATAAGCAAAGTCGACATTTAACAGGAAGTTGGCATCTGATTGGTACAAAAATAGTTCCCACGCTATGGCATGCCGAAACAAATAATGTGTTAAAATTTCAAGCATCTGCAATAAATAGTTACTGAGAAATCTTGAACGAAAATTTGTTTGAAAAGTTGGGCTAAAAATAAACAAAGTCGTCATTTAACAGGAAGTTGAAGTCCGATTGGTACAAAAATAGATCCCACGATATTGCATGCCTAAACAAATAGTGTGTTAAAATTTCATGCATCTGCAATAAATAGTTGCTGAGAAAAATGCGACATAATTTTTTGTTACGGACAGACAGACAGACAGACGGATCGACGGACAGACAGACAGACGCACACACAAGGGTAAAACAGTATACCCCCTTCTTCTTCGGAGCGGGGGTATAAATATACATGCACTCGCGTTTTTAGATTACATATATTTTTATATCACTGACAGAGTAGTAGTAAATTGTATATTAATTTATGAGCCAAAATGAGATTTGTTTCTAAACTCTACGGTCGGTATATATGAAATCGATTTGCGCATAAACGGGTTGTTGCATAAGGAGGGGGATTGGGAGGCTTGACCAAACACACCAATTTATTTTTCATATTAACAGGCTTTTAACTAAAATTTTACATAAAGATAACTAATTTGTGATAGTGATGAAAATTATAGTGAAAGGATGACTGCACTTAGCGCCGGGGTTTGGGTCTATTCCGGTCGCTTTTGTTGCATTTATTTCTTAACCTAATACCACTTTTGTTATACCCGCACTTTCTAAAGAAAGTTCGAGTATATTGTCGTTACCCTATTCCGTCCGTCCGTCCGTCTGTCCATCCGTCCGTCTGTCACGTTTTACTTTCTCAAACTGCTCTTACATCTTATAAACCAGCAAACTGAATTCTTGGAGTTTGATTTGGGGTGTCATGTTGTTTTGTAAAAAGGTTTAAAAAATTCTCTGGTAGTCCTGGGGGTCAAATAATTCTAAAAACCTTCTTCCTCAAACTCTTCCTACATTTTCAACAGTAGACAAGTCATCTTTTAGAATATGTTTTGGGGTGTCCTACAGATGCGCAATAAGGTTTCGGAAATTTCAATTTTGTCCTGGGGGTCAGTTGGAGGCTGAAAATTGCGTTGTTTTTGTTTTGGTTTTTTTTTGGTTTTTTTTTTTTTTTTTTTTTTTTTTACAAAAAATTTGGTTTAAAAAACGTCAACATTTTTTGGAGTAGCCGAATGTTCTTCTAGAATATGATTGGGGGTGTCATTTTGAGTGGTCAGGTTAGAATTTTTTTTATTACATGGAACAGTGGGCAACCAAAAATGACGTTTTTTGGCAAAAAAGTATGGTTCCCAGAACTTCTCTTACAACTTTTAGAGTAGCTTCGTCATCTCTTGGGATATGATTGGGGCTGTCCTATAGATGTGCAATAAGGTTTTATAAATCTAAATTTCATCAAGGGAGTCAAAAAATAGCAGAAAATTGACGTTTATCACATCTAAAAAAACCCTAGATCCCAGAACTCCTCTTATGATTTAATGAATAGACACATCATAATTTGGGATATGATAGGGGCTGTCCTATAAATGTGCAATAAGGTTTAAAAAATTCAAATTTCATCCAGGGAGTCAAATAATAGCAGAAACTTGACGTTTATCACCCCTTAAAAAAACCTAGATCCTTGAACTCCTCTTATGATTTAATGAAAAGACACATCATAATTTGGGATATGATAGGGGCTGTCCTATAAATGTGCAATAAGGTTTTAAAAATTTAAATTTCATCCAGGGAGTTAAATAATAGCAGAAAATTGACGTTTATCACCCCCCCCCCCCAAAAAAAACCTTAGATCCCCGAACTCCTCTTATGATTTAATGAATAGACACATCATATCTAGGGATATGATAGGGACTGTCCTATTGATGTGCAATAAGGTTTTGAAAAATTAAATTTAATCCTGGTAGTCAAATAGAAGCAGAAAATTAACATTGATCCCATGCACGGATCTAGAGGGGGGGGGGGTCAGAAGGGGTGCAGATCCCCCTCCAATATTCAAATTTCTTTAAATTACATTATAAAACTGGCAAAAATATGCCTTGGAAACCCCGCCTTCCCCCGGCAAACTCAAATAACTGTCGCCCACCCCTACCCCTCCCCCTGAAAAAAATTTCTTGATCAGGGCATGAATCCCTTCTAAAACTGTAATAAAATGACGGGTTTGTTTCTTTAACTTGTTAAAAAAAAAAAAAACTTGATTTATTTTGCTTAAAATAAAAAAAATCTTACATTTAGTACACTCTTCTTAATTGCCAAATGATCTATTAAAATCCATATATAATTTGGGGTCTAAAAAGTTTTATAAACTGGTAAAAATTGTTTTTCTTAAAAAAAAAATATCACGTTACACCTTGCATAATTGACAAATGATCTATTGAGATATGATCAGAAGTCTTATTTTCTACCTTGTGATCAATAACTAATATTTTATTTAAAATTAATGACCATAAATGATTAAAATTAAATGTTTATCCTTCACCTCCCATCCCCCACCCTCCAATCGAACCTGGTTCTAAAGATTAAGAGTGACTGAGTCTTCTTACATTCTTACATGTGTAGGGTAGCAAACTTTAAATCATTTCTTGATTGGTATTTTTCTCTAGATGCACATTAAGATTTTGGAAATTGCTTTTTAATTTTTGAGATAAACAAAATGTTATATGTCTCCGGGGCAGTTGTAAAGTCTCCTAAAAAAGCAGGGTCATCATTACCCACATGGGTCAAACACTACATATGAATAAGATAAAATACTTTATTATTTCCAGTTCTGGAAAGTCAGGGTGTCTCCAAGGGGGCATAACCTATATACTATTTGATGCGCAATGTCACAAAGAGCAAGAATAAGTATGGTTTAGGGATGGAGATCTCAAAATTTATCAAAATATATCATCATTTCCTATTTCTGGGATGGGGGTCGTTTAAAGACAACTCCTGGGGGTCATGTACTTTACACCATTTAATGCATCATAATGACATTAATAGAAACAAGAATATATATGGTTTAGTGGTGGGGATCTCAACAGTTTTCGAGATATTTGGTATTTTCCTGTTTTATGTGGTCAGAACAATCCCATAGGGTAATGGCCTACATTATATTTGAGGCATGATAAATATACATTAAGAAAAAAAGACCCCTTCCTTCCTATTATAACTCATATAAACATGATAAGTCTTCACACTTACTTACATGTAATACACATATTTAACACAAATTAAATGTCACAGGGTCAATATGGGGTCAACTTAATAGTGTAAGTCTGACAAATGAAAAAATGACTTTTGCAATTAAAATGACAGAAACTGTACAAATGTGATATGATAGGTAACGATGATAAGCTTATTTAAATATCAAAAGATGATGATATAGTATGCTTGCAAAGGGAGATCACTTATTTAGAAAGTGAAAGTAAAACATGCATATCGGTGATTCATAATATTGTGCTACTATACATGTATTATGCTTACCTATATTGGTCAACATCATAATGATAATCAAATTAGAGCACAATATTAATCTCCTTAGCTGATCATCACAAAAGAAAGGTTTATGCATGTTAATTAATCCTATTCTGTTTATGGAAAACACACACCGGTGTGTACACAACGTGAAACCTATCTAACCGAAGAGTTGGGTAAAACTAGTACCCGCTTATGCGACCTGTAGCTTCAGACAAAGATGAGTTATTCGTAACATGCATGTATTTTCATGACTTTATTCTTTAAAACCCCTTGCACTATTTTATTAGGTAACTAACTTATGATGTAAAGCACACAATCAGCTTTAAGGTGGTACAGGACACCTGCATATTGCGATGTACTCCCTATTGAAATAAACAATAAAGTAGTAAAGGGGGGGGGAGGTTCAGAGTAATACATGTAATTGTGTTTGCAGGGAGGTGGGGAGGGGGTCCGAGATGTATTTTTGGTAATTTTACTATTAATATATTAAATGAATTTTTCAAGGGGGAGGAGAGTCTGGACCCCTCACTCCCACTTTTTTCTAAATCCGTGCACACGATGATGTTGGCACACAGAAGCAAATCTAAAGCCGGCAACCGTCGAGGGGAGGGGGCATGATTCAATTTTGTTTGTAATAATTATATAGACCATACTCTCTATGACATGAAATGTTAAGATTATTGATTAACTTAAAATTTACATGCAAACAGTTCAACCCCAAATTGTACACAAAGGGCCGCTCATGTGTATTATGGGATGGAATCTCATCCTTTATGAAAATTATATTGATTGAAAATTACCGGAAATTGCATGTGGCCTTCATTTTTACTAAAACTGGTACAAAACAGTGTTATTTAGGGGCAAACACTTGGTGCGGGTATTACTGTCTAATGACAGCATCTAGTTTATTTTATTAACGAGTCTTGTCAATTTCCAACATAAATTCAATTTTTTGGACTGTGATACAATAAACTCATTCTATGTTTTTCTCCTTACAACTTTCGAAAAAAGAGAATTTTCGCTTATCTGCCCTTGATCGAACATAAGATTGATTTTAATATGCATAAGAGGTGGAGCTGACATTATCAGAATGGTACTAAAATTAGACTATCATGAATAACAATGTCATGTATAAAAAATTATATGATCACTCTTTCACCATAACCCTTTCTATTTTATATGGTACAAGTACACTATTTACAATGGTTTCAACAATAAGACCACGCCCATGAAAGTACAGAAGACTTAAAATCAATGCTTGACAACTTAACGTGTTCGAAACATTGTCCTAGTTAGCACATAACTTGCTACCTTACACGTCACGTGATAGAATTTTGTATTTACAAACTTACCTGAGGGAGCAATCACGTGGTGAATTATAATATTCAACATGTATCAAACCTTGGTTACAACAGAGAAAGCGAAAGTAAGAAGAAGCAGTTTTTTCTCATTTAAACCATGAACGCGTGTTTGTCTATTAATCTCCCTTTGACATAACTTATATAATGCAAATATACAACTACTATTAAACGGAGAACAATAGACAAACATGCACTGACTAGGAATCAAGTCAGTATAAAAGTGGGCGTCGTCATTATCGTATGGAGATTCAAGAAATCGTGATGACCCCCGCCTATAAAAACAAATTCGTATTTGGTAACAACATACTTATATTTAACGCAATTCCGTAAAGTTGCAGTTTGGATGTTGACCATTTCTAAAATTGAAAGAAAAATTCTTCTTTTAAAAGTTTATTTTTTCGCAAAAATCGCATGTCCTTAAGTGAAGCCATCCTTTGACATAATAAAATTTTAAAAAAGAAATACAACACACTACATTTCCTTTTTGTTTTGAATTAAAAAAGAAATCATAAAACATGTAATTGCGATTGAGGGTTGACATTAAATACAATAAATAATGCAATAATTGAAATCTGTTAATGAAACAAAAGCAAAAAAAAAATGTATTTTTTTTTTCAGTCGGCTGTAACAAAAAGAATATAGGCTACACTATAATTTAACGAATTTCAATTTTTACCTCTGCCATCCAGCAGATTGGATTTTGTTTCAATTTTTAAAAAAAGGTTAAGAAAAAAAACCAAATTGGACATATTATATTAAAAAAATAAATAAAAAAAATCTGGTTGAACATACAAACCCTTTTATGTGTAAAGTGTTATTTCCAGCTTGCGCGGGATATCAGATAGTTTTTATCAAAATATGCTTAATTGACAATAATAACAACAGTGTAAAGCCAAATATTGTGTTCAAAATAAGAATCAAGAATGACAGAGGGTTTTGAAAAGGACAAAAAAGTCAATAATTCAATAATGATATAACATTTCCAATCATTTTGAAACTTGTTTTAGTGGTATGACACCGAGTGGTTGCTGCTATGATAGAAAATAACGACAACTACTTAATATGTTAAAGAATTACAACAAATGTGTTCTTGACAGATGAAATATGAATACTATTCAACAATGAATCAAACCTGGACTGGGGTATGTGATGATCAGGCATGTCTTTTTGAAGTATGATGACGTCCTGTCCATTGATAGGGTACTCTTTACCATACTCGAGTTACCTAGGTCCGAACGTTATACACATCCACACTAATGATGGCAGATTTGCGTTTTATCACATTTACATTCATTTTTGCAAAGTCTTCCATTGTAGTTTTCTGGACAAGTTTGGGTACAATTAAATCCAAAAAAGACAGGACTGCACTCTGACATTATACAATATGTGCATTGAATATAGATGGATCAATTGGAAAAAATATATTTTTGACTATAAAAATATAGGAACTCACGCAACATATATATCTGAAAGTACCAGACAAGTGCACTAATTATAGTTGGATTATTTTGAAAAATAAGGTCATCTTTAAAGAATTATTTTGGTATAAAAATAAAAATGTTGATACATGCTTTTTTAAATTTCATTTTGTTATCGTCAAAGAAGGGACTTTTAATGAATATGTCAATACTATGCACAATTTGCAACATCTTATCGAACAAAAAGACGCATAAAAATGCTAATGAAAATTGTTTTTTGTTATACATGGAAACATAATTTATATACTCACCTACACAGTGATCATTCTGTTCTTCATAGTTTCTAGATCAACTGATAACCTCTGTAAGATTTTCACTATAAAATAATACAATCGTATGTGCTTTATTGAAGTAAAAATATTTTTAAAGAAATTTACAACAATTAAATTAATTGATAACATAACATTTTTGAATAAGTTTTCTCGTTATGTCACAAATGAGATAATTTTAAACTATGCCCTGAAAATTGCTGAATCACACCAGGAATAGTTATATTGCCCTCCCGGAAACAGTTATATTTCACAGGAAATAGTTATATTGACCTCCCGAAACTTATATCACTCTCGTGTGCAATAATTCTGCATATTAATTACGTCGGGTTCGAAATTTAGCTAAGCAAACGTAAACAGTTCTTCGAAAATAAAAATGTCAGGACAGCGTCTGCTATTCAGAGAAACTTACTTTAATTGTTTAATTTGAAAAATTATCTACTTATTTAAAGCATAGATCGACATTTTACAAAACATCGATTTGTAGGAAATGAAGATGCATTAACAATTAAAATACACTTATTAATGAAGTAAATATATTCGTAAACTGACTTTGATTTTTAAAAATGTTATATACCATTTATTACATGTCTTCTCGGGCGAGAATACCAGAATATTTTTCCCCAGGTGACAGGAAAGCCCTGAACTGTTATGTCGCCCTCTGCCTTCGACATCGGGTGACATAACACTCCAGGGCTTTCCTGTCACCTCGCGGCAAATATTCTGATATGTCGCCCGAGAAGACACGTAATATAATATAATATTCACTGACAAAAGAGTTTACAAAATAGATGTCTTTACCCTTCCGTTATATTCCTTATACATATGTTTTCTCCAGTAAGGGTAAAGGAAAGTAGTATATAAACGAAAAATATATGGATCTCTAACTTCATCACCCCTGCGAATGTTATTGTCATTTAAATTTTAGACCACGTGGTTTTATTTGACCCTTTCAGTTTCGCAGTAAAAATCGTGCCTCGTGTTTATAGTCTATTTCATAGAATCTAGGTACTTGTAATCATTTATAAAATCTACACGTTTATTGATTTTAAACTTTATCTTCATTAATTGGTGGATAAAATGAGTTCTAGAAATAAATGTGACAAAAGAAAAAATAGTTTTTTTCTGCTGTTGCAACAATTAACATGTTTAGTAGCGATTCCCCCTAAGGATTAATTTTCGATCCGCGCCTGACCTAGTAATAGCATTAATAGTGAAACAGACTATACTATTTTATGCAGAATGTTCCTTGAAAATGGTTCGATATGCTAAATTTTTATACAAAACAGACACCCATTCTTTTTATTTAAAGCATGGTATTGCACACCACACGCATCAAACATGGTTATGATTTTATTAAGCAACCCAATGTTTATATTTTCAACCACGTGTAGAGTGGTTGAACACGAACGATAACTCTGTTCTGAATATCATCGTTTAATTTAAATAACCGCTAGATGATTAAATAAGACATACATCTTAATAGATTTTCCTGTTTTAACATAAATCAAAGTAGGATATTATATGAAAAACGACCAGTACTTACGTATTTTGAGAATATTATCCGAACACTTATACTTCCGCTCTAAATTTCACAGGAACTGAACAAATCTCGGGGAAGTCTCGTGAACTTTCATTCGAACACCTCTGGATTTATTGCATACTTAGCAACGATAAAGAGAACATTCCGAACACATTCGCAGGGGTGTTCATGATGATGTAACACTAATCTTTCCAAACCTCTAAGTCGTTTGTAACAACTTCGTTTTTTGTATCGGGAAAATAAATTCAAATCCAAATACGTGCAAAAAAGTGTATATTTCAGCTTCAAAAAATCACTCTTAGGCTGTAATTTTCACGTGAGAATATTTGTCTCTATTTATAATAAATCACAACATTCATTGTATGATTCTTATTCTACCCAATTGAGATTTAGAATTTTGCAAGTGAAACCACTATTCAGGGGGTCGTTCTCCTTCATGGCAATATTATTCGACTACATAGTAACCCTAACATGCTCTTATCAAGAATTGAGTCAAATATATTTTGGAAATCAATGAATTCCTTTCTTTTTAACAAGCTGGCGATTTTCTGGGGGTACTGTCTTAAAATTTAAGTTTTCAAATAATGAATTATTATTACGTAAATGAAAGGTTTGCAGACTAAATACGTGGTATTTCACTCAATTGGATTTTGACATAGCAATTTTGACAAATCTCAAATCTGAAATCATATTAAGTTTTGTTTTTACAATTCTCATATCATAATTATATAATCTCGGGTTTTAAGAACATATTTTTCCTATTCATAAAAAAGTAATGTATTTCAAACTTTTCACGTGCAGAATTCTTTTTTAAAATAACTTTTTCTCATAAATGAGTAAATTAAGTAAAACATGGCAAATTAAAAAAATATATATATATTAAATACCATGATGTTTAATATTTTTCAACAAACATTATATATTTTTTGTTTCTTTCAAATGCATGTATATAGAGAAGCTATTACAGTAGGTAATTTAAAAACTAATTGTACAGTAGACATGTATGTTTAATCTACTGTATTTTATTAAGATTAAATGAAAATTAGGTTGTTAATATAATTATTAAAAAATTCTGTAATCTTTTAAAACTGTATTGAATCAAATTATTTAAAAATAACTTTTACATATCCTATTCCAGACAATCATAAAAAAATACATCATATCGTATAGCTGGTATTTTTGGCGGGGATATTATTTTGGCCTTTTTGGCGAGTTTTGAAAATTGACCAAAATTAAAATCACCAAATTTAAATACTTTCTATGTAGATTTTATTGATAAACATGTAGTTTTTGAACATTATTTTTTCATAT
>WFKH01010931.1:24794217-24821788 GCA_016163765.1 Magallana hongkongensis | reverse complement strand
ACAATCTCCGGATGGCTCAGTACAACAATCCAGTTCTCCTTCTACAATCTCTCCGGAGATTTTGGAAACCATTACAAAAGAGGTCACAGAAAAAGTCACCGCGAACCTGAAGGAGGAAATTTCTAACATGTTCAATGCTCTCCAGCCAACTGCCATCACCAGTCAGGGGAGTATTGCATGTGCATCTAATATTAACTCAAATATCAATAGGGATAACGCAATTCAGGAAACTGTCGAGGCAGCAATCGTTAATCAATCTGATAAGATAACATCAGGTAGGTCCGGTAGTAGTTTTGTAAGTACATCGGTCTCCATTGAAGCTCGTGTACCTGACAAATTGAAATCTAAGAAATGGTCAAAGCAGTACGTGGATTTCGGTAGTCTGCTACACCGGAACAAACAAGGTAAGGAAAAACTTTCCCTTCAGGTAGAGAATTCGATGAAGCCAGGTATGCTTACTATTCACCAGGTGGAGAGAGATGATACTGATGGAGAATTGTCTTCTATGAACGACTGGCTTACAGCTTGGAATAGGTATATGGCTATTTATTGTATAAAGTATCCACACGAGCAAGCTAAACTCGCAAAACATCTAGAAGCGGTCAGGGACATTGCGGATGCAAAAGGTAACTGGTATAGTTACGATAAGGACTTCCGATCCTTAATTGAACAAGGCCAGGTGCAGTGGGGAGATGTTCATATGGAACTGTACGTAAACGCACGTCTTACTTCTTCTCAATCTATCAAAACAACCAACTCACACAAAGAATTGAGTAAAACAATCCCCAGAGGAGCTTGTTTCCAGTTTCACTCAGGTAAGCAGTGCAATGCAGGCCTTGCCTGTCGTTTTCAGCACAGGTGTTACAACTGTGGTGGCTCGCACCCTTTCATCCAGTGCACAAAACAGGTTCAGCGGCCCTTTCGTGTCCTACAAAGATTTAGGTACCAGTCACCACAACCAACCAAATTTGCCAATTCGTCTAAATCACCCCATCTTACCAAGCAAGGGCCCAACACCAATCAAACCAAATAGACTTGCAGATTGGCTGTCTGGTTACGACGAAACTGAGACAAACTATTTAATAAATGGTTTTTCAAATGGTTTTTCATTAGGGTTTGTTGGTGAATGTCCTGGTGTAGAATCTCAAAATCTTAGATCAGCTTTTATTTGTCCGGATATAATTGATGAAAAGATTCTTAAAGAAGTTTCAACGGGAAGAGTGTTAGGTCCATTCGATTTTAAACCATTTTCTGACATACAATGTTCCCCATTAGGTTTGGTAGAGAAAAAGGTACCAGGTGAATATAGAATGATTCATCATTTATCTTATCCTAGAAACAAATCAGTTAACGATGGCATTCCACGCGAGGAATCATTTGTTCAATATTCTTCGGTTGGAGATGCCATCAGTCATATCAAGAACTGCGGAGTTGGTGCGTATTGTTGCAAAACGGATATAAAATCTGCTTTTAGGATAATTAACTTAAACTATTCTCAATTCAAATACGTTTGTTTTAGACGGAAGAACAAGTATTATGTGGACACATGTCTTCAATTTGGTCTTAGTTCTTCATGTAGGATCTTCGAGCGTTTTTCGACGGCGCTCGAGTGGATAGCGCAAAATAAACTGGGTATTTCGTGTATTTCTCATGTGTTAGACGATTTTATTATTATCCACAAGTGTCCCGTAACATGTGTTAGACAGTTGAAGGCATTTTTATCAATGTGTGTTGACATAGGCGTTCCAATATCCCTGGAGAAAACGTGTGGTCCTCTTCAGACTATAACTTACTTGGGTTATGAGCTTGATTCGTGCAAGATGGAGTGTAGGTTGCCTCATGACAAAATAGTAAAGTGCATAGATAAAATAAAGTTTGCAAAGACACAAAAGAGCTTGACACTTAAACAATTACAGTCGCTCATAGGTTTACTCAACTTTGCATGTAATGTTGTTTTGCCAGGCAGAGCATTCCTTAGGAGATTGATAGACCTTACCATTGGTATCAGTAAGCCGTTTTTTTAAAATAAGCATGACAAAAGAGGCGAAAGAGGATTTGAAAGTTTGGGAATGTTTTCTCGATAATTTCAATGGATCCTCGATTTTCCTCCCAGATAAGTGGTCAAGTTCGTATGAGCTTAAATTCTACACAGATGCTTCGGGTTCTATCGGTTATGCAGCGGTATTCGGTAGTCAGTGGTTTTATGGAAACTGGGATAGTAATTGGCAGTATAAAAATATTGCAGTCTTAGAGCTTTACCCAATAGTTGTGGCAATAAAAGTGTGGGGAAAAATGTTGACTAACAAATGTATTTTATTTAACACTGATAATCAGGCATTGGTGCATGTTAGAAACAAACAAACATGTAAGGATAAAGATATCATGTCTCTTGTTCGCCAGCTCGTTGCTAGTTGTCTCGAATTTAATATTTATTTTAAAGCAAAACATTTAATATCAAAAGAAAATATACTATGTGATTTGCTTTCTCGTTCCAAGGTACATCAATTTCTACAATTAGCACCCTGGGCCGACAAACAACCAGTCGAGATTCCCAGTCTTCCGCCTTATCCGAGTTGACCCTGGTTGTGAACAAACTCCTGGATTCCAGTTTGTCTGCGTCAACTTCATCATCATACACTCACGCATGGTCGACGTTTAGGAACTTTGCGGAAAATGTACAGTTTACGAACGGATATCCCCATCCAACAACACATATTGGTTCTCTATGTTGCTTTCCTTTTCTCACAAGACTACGCACCGTCGACGATAACATCTTATCTTTCGGCCATCAGTCACGTCCATAAACTCAACGGCCTCCAAGATCCATGCTCATCATTTGTTGTACAAAAAGTATTAACTGGAGCTCGTAAGCTCAAACCGACAACCGATGTTAGAATACCAATTACTAGGGCTATCTTGCACAAACTCCTTGATTCTTTACAACATACTATATCCAATCTATATGAAAAAAATTCTATTTCGAGCAATGTTTTCGTTAGCTTTTTATGGTTTTTTGAGAATCGGCGAAATTACGTCCAGCCTAACCGTTCCAAATAAAAATCTGCTACATTTTAACCAAATTTCTATCGTAAATGACACAATATTGATTAAATTTGTTTCATATAAGCATAACCTGGGAAAACCTTTCTTTCTAACAATACATGGGGCTAAGGACTAAGATTTTTGCCCAGTGCAGTGCCTTAAGAATTATATTAATCAAAGAAGAGTGCAAGAGGGTCCTTTATTTTGCTACGTACCAAATTTTCTGTGATACTGAAGAATTGTTTATCTTTCGCTAATATCCAGATGGGGAAAATTACTAGTCATTCATTTCGAATTGGCATGGCTTCTCACTGCGCAGACTGCGGAATGAGCGATGGTAAAATTAGACTCCTGGGACGTTGGAAATCCGATGCCTTTAAATCGTACATCAGACCGGTTAATTCGTGTAATTAGATGCAATTACCCAGTCTAGTCAACACTGTGTTTACTTTTCTATGACGCTGTATCCAGAGCATATGTTTATCTCTGTCGACATTATTGTTGTGCTACTGAAGGGCATATGTTTATCCCTCCAGTTATATTTTTGTACGTTATTGATTTTGTTGCATTGAATATATGTTTATCTCATTGTATGTTTAGCTAGGTTAATGGTAATTAATTTGTAGTTCTAATATTGAAATAGCCCAGGGTATATGTTTATCCCGTTAGCTATGAGTTTGCTCTTTCCCACCAGTAATTTCCTCCTTTTATTTTTCCTTGGGGTCTGAACTTGATTAATACGTTTAATCAAGTCCATGGCGTTTTCAGACCACAAGTAATTTGTTTGACGAGATTACGTAACCAATTTTCGATTTCAGTTTCTCAATGCAGCCAATTAATAAAATTCATATTGGTATATGATTATTAATTAATATTCGGAAATTAATTATAATTACATCATATTAAGATCAAATGCAGAATTGTGACATTATTCAACTAAATTTCAATTGTAGTATTACGTAATATTATTTTATACTATTTTACGCAATGTGTTACAATGTTATGTAACAATTAAAGTCACGCTGGTGGCAAAAAGCAACATATACCATGTCTTGTTTGTTTATATATTATGTATCGAAAGATGGAGGTGATGGTTATACGTCAAGTTAACTACATAGGTTATAGCCCCTTCATATGAAAATCAATTATGGATAAATATATATGTTTAAAAAAGTTCACAGTTTTCCTTTCAAAGGCGGTCATACAGTATGCAGAAACGAATAGTCTGGTCCGATTAAGTCGAAAAAAAACCCTTTTAACGGCAAATTGTTATTATTTGGTCCTGCATAGTTTTTTATCATAATCAAAGTGTGCTGAGTCCGAAAAAATATGCTGGTCTTGATGAAAATACGTTAAGTATGTCAAAATGGCGATTCAGAATGGCGGACACCCAAACTTTATATTTTTCTCTTAATTATTGACCAACAATAATGAATTGGTCCAGCATTATATGTTATCATACCTAAAGTGTGCTGAGTCTGAAAAAATATAATAGCCTTTCCAAAAGGGCGTTAATGAGGTCAAAATAACTATTAAAAATGGCGGACAGCTAAATTTCATAATTATTTTCTAAAGTTTCTCAAAGGGGAGAACGCGTGAGATAAACAACAATAATTCAGTCCAGCAAAGTTTTTTTTTGCATAATTAAGGCGTGCTTAGTCTGAAAAAAATATGCTGACTATGAAAACATATGGCGTTAATAAGGTCAAAAAGGCGGTAAAAATGGCCAAGGCCAATTTTTTTTTATAATTCTCTTTTAAAGTCTTATAAATTGAGGAAACAAATTATCACAAATTGGTCTAGCATGGTATTTTATCATATATAAGGTGTGCTGAGTACGACAAAATATGCTAATCTTTAAAAAAAATGGCGATAATAGGTAAAAATGGCGGACAGTCATTTCATTAATTTTTCTTAAAGGCTCTTAAAAGGAAAAAAATGTGTGAGTATTAAACATTATAATTTTGTCAAAATAGCAATTAAAATTGTCGGATAGCCAAATTTAATTAATATATCTTAAGGGCTCTTAAAAAAAGAATAACGATACAATATCATAAATTAGTCCAGCAAACATTTTTATTGTAATTAATTGCCAGGTCTGAAGAAATGTACTCGTCTTGACGGAAATGGCGTTAATTTTGTCAAAATTTTGTCAAAATGGCAATTAAAATTGGCGGATAGCCAAATCTCTTCAATCTTTCTTAAAGGCTTTTAAAAGAAAAAAATGTGTGAGTATTATACTTTATAATTATGTCAAAATGGCACTTCAAATAAGCGGATAGCAAAATTTAATTAATCTATCTTAAGGGCTCTTAAAAGGAAACAATGTGTGAGTAGTAATTGATACCAAATTGAATATGTAAGTGGCAATTAAAGGACTATATATGATTTGAAGACTTTTACAAATAGAAAAAAGCAGCTCTTTATTGAAAAAGTTGTAATTTTTGTCTGCCTTGTTTTATTGAGCTACAGTATATATGTTATTTTTACAATCCTTTTTTGGAATGATGCGTTTGTGATTTAGAATTTTTTAATCTCTATACACTGCAAGTTAGCACATTTGCATTCACACAGAAAGGATCTACAATCTGTAGAGCAGTTGCAAGCTATCAAATCTAAGAAAGCTTCAGGTTCAAGATCGTAGGTCATTCATTCCAGCAGCAAACAACTATCACTGAAATTTTTTATCCCATCTCGGCTGGTCATGGCAATATGGGCATGCTTATACATGTACATGAGGTTCCTGCAGATGTTTTCTCCCTCTAAACCATTTGATATTTCCATAAAAATTTCTATTTCTAAAATTAAGACACAAGAAATTGTCACATAGCTCAAATTAGCCAACATTTTTACTTCATATTATCAGCCAGATAAAGATGTTTTCCGTTTTATACTGTATTTTCATTTCCCACGTGCACGAGAAACTTTATAAGAAAGGAAAAATTTCGACGTAAAATTTTTTTTGTTTTTCGATTAATTATGATGTTGGGATATTTTTTATGTACTTAAAACCATTGGTAAATATGATGCAAAATTTAAGTGTAAATATTAAAGAATAAGGAAATACCAAATAGTTGACGACATAATGCAGTTTAATTTTCTGGGATCACATGCTTGGATATTTTTTTTTTGTACAAAAAACCCCAACTATATGATGCGAATGATTCCAACTGGTATAAATGTAGTTTTACGATATATTACGATATACGGGTCAGTTGAATTGATATTTCAAAATATATTTGCAATGCAATAATTAATTTCAAACTCACACATCTATTCAGTCATAGAGATGTAGATAAACACAGGAAGTTACTATCAGCTGACGAAGAACAAATGATTTCATAAATCGTAACTTTTATGAAATTTCGGTCTGGGGCTATTATTCGATTGCCTTTCTTTGTAAATCAGAGTTTTTCTTAATACATGGTTAGCGTTCGTGCAATCATTGCGTATTGTAGAAATTTTTACGAAGGCTGGGGGACAAATTATCCATCAGATCTGCCTTTAACTTTAAACATAATATTTTTGGTCATAAACAAATGTTTAGTAAAGAAAAAATAAAAATATTATAGCTTTAAAATTTGAAGTGTCCTACATGTATATCTTTATATAGAGATTTTCGTCGAAAGGAGGTTAATATATCCTAAATGTGACCACGTCAACCATTCATCCTCTTAATTTGAACTTTTCATAAAAAGAAAATAAGAATGCAGAATTTTTAGCCAACAAGGGGTCATAAGTTATGTTGTCAGTACATTCCCAATGCTGTGATCTCATTGCATTTTTCTCTTTTATGCACTATCATCTAAATAACCTTAAGCTTGATGCTGGAATCAATATGTACAAAAATAGAACAATTCCATATTCTAACCAAAACTCAAACTTCCTTAAAAATGCACGAAATGCGTTTTATGTGGTGTATTGTTTTGGGATGTACACTGTGGGCATCAGAATCCAAGGCAGCATTACAGGCCGGTATGTTACACACGATATTGTTAGGTAATATGATTTCATAACATAATATTATTACTGTGTATAAATATTTATTAAGATTTGTCATGTTGATTATTTTCATCATACAAAGTCAAATTTAACTCTTACAGAATCTTGATCTTTCACTCCAGAAATAAATTTTTGAAAAGTCTCTTGAAAGCGAACTACAAGTACTGTATCTTAAATGATTACTCAGAGTACCAAAAAGGTACACGTTACCTGTTAAAATTATAAATTGCAATGGCTAAGAATGAATGCAGATCTCAAACATGACTTTTTCTCTATGGTCTGTTACAACGCACTTTGAAAAATTACGCACTTTCAAAAATGTTTTCAAAGTGCGTTAATTTTGGGACCAAGTCAACGCACTTTGGAAAAAAAATAATTTTTTTTTCAAAGTGCGTTGATACATGTATCGATGATATTAACGCACTTTGAAAATAAAAATTTCAGGGTTTAGTCGAAATAATGGATACCTTTATATACAATAAAAGATTATTTTAACCTTGTTTAGCTCAATTGGATAGATTTAAAAAAGTACCCAATGCATTCTCAGCTAACTTGATAAACGGTTTCTCGATTATAATTTTTTTTTCTTTTCTTATAAGATTTCGTATATGTAGTTTGACAATTTACACACAAAGACCAATTCGGGAGATTTAAATTAACCAAACATGACATAAACTGCATCGCTTAGCAACTGCATTTTCCTTTTTTTGTGTTTGTATGCAGCAAATTTACTTCTTCTCTGGTACATTGGGCTATGCCAGAAACGAAAATGATTTATATATATTGATAATGGAGATCAATGTATAACACATTTCAACTGGCTTCAATTGCATGTGGTTGTAAAAACATGATGTGAAAAAAGGATACGTTAGTTTATCAAAAACAATATGATCTTTTAGAAGATCAGTGCGAGAAAAAAACCCCACACCCTAATGCTTATTTTTAATTTTATAATAATTTAATGTTTGTCAATGTAATTTTTTATAATGAAGTGATTTATTTAATTAGAATTTGAAAAGAAAGTTCATGTGAAACACTTATAGATTCTTTTACATACCATTGGAGAAATTATTGTTTGGCCTGCTTGTTTTTTCAATATCACTGTACTTAATTTACAACAAAGTGTATTTCTTTTTCCAACCTTAAACGTTTACTCCAAGTTGCTGAATATCATATATTTTGGAAGGAAAAATGAGGGGTATAGGGGTCTTTCGTCCTGTAAATGATGTACTAGTAATTGACCTGTATCTTTGGTTAATCCCCACCCCCGTACCCATTCCAGTTGTCAAAGACGGTAAATTAGGTTCACTAGTGTTAACAAATTATCTTACCATCAACAAATTAGAAATTCAATTCCAGAATTTGTGATTTATAGATATTTTTTCAAAGAGCGTTAAGTGTCTCGATACTAAAAAATGTTAATGTACCTTCATAACGCACTTTGAAATTTTTTTCAAAGGGGTTTACTTGGTCCCAAATTTAACGCACTTTGAACAATTTTTTCAAAGTGCGATGGTTTGGTCCCAAATTTAACGCACTTTGAAAAAATATTTTCAAAGTGCATAATGTTTTCAAATTGCGTTGCCACAATGGTCTGTGACTATATATAGAAATTATATTCAACTACTTTTTCTTTTGAGAAGTGGACAGGCATAGCCTTCATCCGGTGTGCTTAATATTAGTGAACTAAAGTAACAATTAAAATCTTTAATGATTTATTAAACCTTATATACTTTACTACACTTTATAAGGTTAAATATTCACAATATTCTTCAGTGCAGTGGTATATATTTAAGGATATGTCACTTCTAATAACAAAAACAGAATCATCGCGTGATTCAGTAATTGAAAAATAAAAACTGGAACAATAACATGTAGAGATTTTTTTGTGTAATAGAATCTAATACTGTATAGGTCTATTATCATTTAAATCTTGACAAAAACCAGGTTTCTCAATCGTAATGTTGATATTTTTAAAATATATATGATATTATACCGAGGACAAGTATTACAAATAAATAAAACTGCAAAGAATGAATCTAAAATTCATGCATCACAAATGTTTACTTTTATATAGTTTGTCACGATTTCAATGAATTTATATATATAAATATATATATATATATATAAACTACAAACTTAGTTCCATGTTGCATTACCTCTCTTTTGTCTGGTTGAAAAAGTTTAAAATGTTTACAGATTTAGTTTTATTATGGGTGACAAAATAAAAATACTTGTACATGTGATCGGAATCCACATGTTTTCATTCTTTCCTATAATGCATATATTCTTATCTACAGTCATTGAAGAGTAAAATAAAGATTAAAGACACATCAAAATGCTCAGCCTTTAAATATTTTATCACGTTTTTTAAATCCTTTTTTTATTGATAGTGTATCTTCCATCCAAGTTTCACCACCAGCATGCGGGTACAATCCAGCACCACTCTAACCTACAGCAACAATGTCAATTGCGTCATCACTGTCACAGCACCATCTGGGCATCAACTGTTCGCCGTACCCAGGCAGCTAAAAAATTGCTTTTTTTCGTTTTTAATTATGTTTTTGTTGTTTGCTTTTGCGATTGTTTTATTTTAAATTTAATATCTACTTATTAATACTCGCCGTACCCAGGTAGATAAAAATGCTTTACTTTTCGTTTTTAATTGTGTTTTGGTTGTTGCGATTTTTTTTATGTTTAATTTCTACTTATTTATTTTTTTTTTTTGTGGGAGAGGGGGGTTCTGCATATACTTAAAATATAGCAAAATAACCGAACTTAATTAAAATCATTTTTAATATCAATGCAATGATTTCATTATTCATCTCGTTTTGTAGGAAATTTGAATTAGAAGAACAACGGAGCATGCGTGGTCTACGTCAAATTCAACGCCGGTGCCTCCACTGGTTCTCTTAAGACCAACACCCACTGCAACAGGTCTGGTCCCCATAACGTCAGTTCAAGCTTCACGTCAATGACCTTAGAATTCGTCACCGACGGTAGCGACCGCTACAGGGGTTCATTTTGCAGCCTTCACAAATGGTAAGCGCCATGTGCCACCGATTACTTCAGCTGAGTAATGGATTGTGCATTCACAAATCTCTTCGATGTGACAGTTTTAACCAATGTGGGGACTAATCAGATGAAACTGCTTGTACAGGTATACAAAATGTTGTTCATAGCTATATACTAGCAGTTACATTTTATAATATCTTTCTGATAACACCACGAATCAAATTTGTAATTTATAGTTCAATAATTTCAATAATGACGCAAATGACGTACTGTATTGGGGTGCAAGCGGGGTTTGCATAATTATACGAAATGAAAATAACGTAAAAATGTCAATAATTGAATATTAAATCGTACAATTGCTGAAATTTATATGATTATAAGTAAAGCGGAATCCTTATTTGAATATTATTAGGTGATCATTACGGCCGGGGCGTGATCAAATCTCTAGGATTTGATCATGCCCCGAACATATGATCACCTAAAATACTCAGAAAATGATTCATTATTCCTTAAAAAACCCAGCATCTTTAGCAATTATAGACTTATCTTTTATTTGTATGATAAATCCGATGAAACCAACTTCAAAATACCTTTAACTATACATTGTCAGAATGAGGCTTAAGTTTGTTGTTTGTTTGATTGATTGATTGACTGCTTTGCAGCGGAAGAACGTGGAATCGTTGACGGACGACAACTGTGCTCTGATTTACGGTCTGGCATTCGGACTTGGTTCCCTTGTGATCTGAGTCATCATTTAAGTCTCAGTCTACAGGCTCTACAAATGGAAACGGTTTTTGCCTAAGGAACATTTCACAAGTACTTTACGAAACTATCCTGTAACCAAGAAATATTACAAAAAGGTTACCAATCTAACGCGTACACAAACATTGCTTCCGAACCGCCTACGTGCATGTCCAACGATTTTGAGACGGATGAGGACCTTGACGTCGGATCACAGCCCACGACGCCGTCTTCCTCTGCGTCCAAGAAAAATTACCTACAAGTTTCTGGGGTAAAATCAGGGACAATAAATATGACTGTAAATGCAGGAGCTAGCAATTGTTGAATACAGTTGCATTGAGTTATAATCCCCCTCCTCCTTCTCTACATTTCATCATTCAATCGTATATACATGTAAAAGATATGATTAATACTTTCATGCCTTTACAGTTATTCACCATTGTTACTTGTTTGATTATCTTGTTTTTATTGAAATGTGAGACATAGTTTCATTCCCTACCTAGTTAAGTATGAAAATTTCTAACTTTTTATAATGTAGCCGATGCTGTATTCATTTTGAGGTGAATGTGCGCGTATCACTAGACAATGCATGTCGATATTCAGTGTCTAACCTGTATGAAGGCTGACTATTTAAGGTGCAAGATGATTTTTTTTAACATTTTAACATAGAGAAAACATTTACTTTTTAATGACAACATTGTGTCACGTGTATTTCGCTGGCGAAAACAATAATACAATAAAGTTATGTATGTACATGCATTTTAAATATCGTTTTGGTGTTTTATTTTTCCTCATCATTATTCAATTCACAGAGACTTGACGCTTTAAAAATTTTTCCCTAATAATTAAAAAAAAATCCCTTTTATTACAATACAATCTAGTTATTATCAGAAATGTTTTATTTATTGAAGAAGCATGGTCACGATTTTTGTCAACATTTTTTTTTTCCGATTTTAATGTTTACAATGCTTCACTAAGGCATTTATAATAGTCAACCAAAATTTGAGTGTTAGTGGTCAAGTTATGAGCGAGATACAGAGCTCACAATTCTTTGTTTTGTAAACAAAGTTTTTGTTTACATTTTGAATGTGATAAGAAAATTCCAGTTTTAGACCTAAAATGAATGGAAAAAACGCTAGGAACTGTTTATTTATGTTCAAAACTAATTAGCAGATATAAAAAGTCAGCTTGAAGAAGAGCCTTTACCGGTATATTGAACCGATGTAAACAAAAACATGGCACGAACCTTGTTTACATAACAAAAAATTGTCTGCTCTGTATCGTGCTTATAACTCTACGACTGTACAAAGTACAAAACACTACATAAGTTGTGAGCGACAATTTAAACTCAAACAATCCAATTCTAATGTCAAATGAATTAATCCCGAATATAGATCGGTATATGTACGAATGAAGAGGAAACCCACCTGTTGTTAGAAATGTAGACGATGTGTCTACAATATTAAACGGAATTTGTTTCACAACGCGCACTTCAATAAAATAGCTTACCTTTGCCATTATTTTACTCACGATATTAAAAGACGCAATAAATTGAAATCTAAAATGAAAGGGAAAAACAACCAACATTTTTTTCAAAGTTTTCTACTGAAAACGTTTGATTTTTTTGAGGGGGCGATATTGAAATAAATCATTTTAGTTTACGTACATTGTTCCCAAGATAATAATCAATTAACTGCTTTTAGGATGAAATAAAATTTGCAAGAGTAATTTTTTTCAAAGTTTCACGCCAAGACATGCTGAAATCATGTTTAATTCAAATAAATTTCTTTCATAGATTTTGTCCCCCCCCCCTCCCCACAATGGATCATTTATGAACCAATTTGCCTTTGCTCTTTTTCTCTTTGTGCAAAGTTAAAGCCAACTCGATCGTACATGTGACGCTTGAATTCAAACTTTTAAGAAAAAAATCCAAAGCATGCGCTAGTTTATCCTGATCAATTAAGTCTTTGTCGAAATCGTTTTGTTGAAGTGGGTACCTGTGCACCTAAGTAATAAAAAATCCAATAGTTTATAATTATAATTATATCACAATTAAGGAATTAACACAAGCAACTTTCATGTTGTGTTGATATTTGGAATTGTCTTTTGAACCAGTCCTATGTATAGATCTGGTGATTAATATTTATTTATTTAAGAAATAAATTAAACAAATTAAAACAAGAGATTTAATCAGAATACCTTCTCCAAACACAGAAGCATGGATCTGTGCCTGATCAACCGAATAGACAGTCAGTCCTGGAATCATTTCCTGCAGATCTTTTTTACCAAAGTCCTTGGCTAATATTGACAACAGCTGTTTCTTCATATTGCTGTCAACGGTGTTGTTATACAGCTTTATGATGGTACCCACCAGATCCGGATATGAAGGGGGGCTTAGAGTCAAATCTTGAGGATGTACATGTATCAGTTAAAGGTGTTCAGTTCCCTGTCCAGGTGGTATATTGTCCAATAAGGCGAAAACAGCAGATGTGGCTTTTCTTTTCAATGATCTAATGGAGGATGGATGGAGTTCTGCCAAATTACTTCTGGTCTTATGGTAGCAAGGGACAGTTTCGGATAAAGTACCCGTCAATATTTTTGTAAAATTGAGAGTTGCTGTACTTGAAGGCTTATGAGTGTTGCTAAAATTCATGAAATGATTTTTAATGATTATCATTAGTTAGAGGGATGTCTCTTGTTGAAATTGACATGCAATATGTAGGCCCCATATGTTAGGTACACGAGAATCAGAAGTAAAATGCGAAACCGCGGCTTAGTATGACTGTTGTGTTGACTTTACACAGTGAAATTGCAAGTGACAGACGGGAGGTAAAATAACACGAAAAGTAGGTGGATGGGACATTGTAAACTATACACCGGTAAGTTTCTGACATATGATGGTGCAACATGCACACGGTACGGAAGGTCAACCCTTTGCAGGGAATTAGCTGGGGGAGGTCTAAAAAGCTGAAAAATCATGAAAAATTAGCAAAATATGAAAGGGTCAAAATCTCGTAAAATCCAGTATGTAGAAAATTTAACAGGTTTTGACTAGTAATTTTCTTCAAAAATTAGTGATTGACCCTATAACAAGTGAATTAAAGGTATTTGTGCTCAATGGGAACTGAGGAAATTCTAGTTACAGAGTTCTGAAGACACACATCCCCTGGCTACAATGAAATGTATCAAAAAAACTGTCCCGTGCCACCTATGTTTAAGGGGACTCACGGCACCTCTAGACAGCAAAGATAATGCGTGGTTTACATCATCTAGTGGAGTTTCACTTCTATCTTCTTCACTCCAGTTTGATCCTTGAGATAACTGGGTCTTGGATAAATTTAAAATTATCATAATTAAAATTTTTATACATGTACACACCATGACAATACATGAAATTTTTTCACTCACACACCTAAAAATATGTACATCATGCAGACACATCAATGATATTACATGTACATGTTTATATGAATTTATAAGCTAGATGAGAATTAATGCAATCGATAGTTATTCTGAACAAATTAATCTTATGCATATAAATTACTTAAATTAAACATTATTTTGAGCTGATACCAATTTAAATACATAAATCAAATAAATGCTGATTTACATACTACTGTGCTCAATGTCTGTGAGTTTCCCACTTCTGAGTCTTCCACATCATCTTGATTCCACCCATCTTCTAGTTGTGGCTCGTCTATAAATGTGGCAGAGTTGGTCACATTTAACAAATCTGTAAAATAATTCAATTATTCAATAATGAACACATATAATTATATTGTTATACAGTTATACAGTTATACATCCATGTATAAATTAACTATTTATATATAAATATGTTTTTATACATAAATTTTACCATAATATTTTCCCTTTTAAAATTGCTCATATAAACATTCAGCCTCAGAGATTTACAATAATTTGTGTATTGGTTAGTTATTATGGCAGGGTTAATTTTTTTTTTAAATCAATTTATTTCATACAAGAACAACATTTATAATGACAAAACATGAAAGTTTTAGATAAATGACATAAATTGAAACTTATCTGAAGAAGATAGAGAGAGAGAGAGAGAGAGAGAAGAAGAAATTATATAAACAAATTTTGCCATCTTTCCCATGTGTTAATATATATAAATTCATTCATTTTGTTTTCCACATTTGCAGTGTATTTTATTGCCTTAATATAAGATTCTATCTCATATAATACTCCAAGGACTGATAAGTTACTTTTAAAGCATCTGCTTCTGTATATGTATTGCTTAACTAGCATAAGTATCACATTGCCCTGTCTAATATTTTCTCCAGATTTATATTCCTCAAACATGAAAGTATGTTGATTCAGTTCAATATCTATATTTTTTGTTTGACATAAATTAATGAAGTTAATAAGAAGCTGCTGTACAGTTGGGCAATTCCACATTAGCTGGCATATTGTTTCCTCTTCATTATGACATAGATTACATAAATTTGACTCAACTTTCCCAATTTTAAACATAATACTATTTGTTGTTAAAATGTTATGATTGATTCGATATTGAAGCCATTGTAACTTGGCACTATTGGTAGTAAGAAATGGGATAGAATATATCTTTTTCCATTGTAAGTCAGTAATTTCAAAGATTTCCCCCCACTTTTCCTGAGCACCTGTCTTGATTTCTGTTCTATTTAATACATCATACATGGCTTTTGATCCTTTTCTTGTTGTGACAAAAATCTGGATATATTATAGCATGCTTGAGTCCTGAAAAAGTTACATGGTTTGTTTTTATATTATACTTCATTTGAAGTGTATCTAAAGATATGAAATTTCCCAGTTCGTTCAATAGGTCATTGACATATATGATATTATTTTTATATCAAGATCTGTAAAAAACTGTTTCTTTCCCTATCTTAAATCTTTTATTATGCCACAAAGGCTGGCTTATATATTCTTTCCAATTACTAATTTGGTTTTTATTTTGAATTTCTTTGAACGGCAGGGTTAAATTTGGCCAGTCAGGGAAAATGAAGAAAGAAATTGATTACATCATCAGCATTTATAACTATTTCAGGGACATAATTATATTCTTGTTCATGAAAGTTCTGTCATGCGCGGATCTTAAGAGAGAGGGTCAAGGGGGGGGGGCGGTCCCGATCCCCCTGGAAAATAAAAATTTATTAAATTTTACATAGTAAAATTATCGCAAATATGCCTCGGACCCCCCCCCCCCCACCCCCGCCCTGGAAAACACAATTACCCTTCGGACCCCCTTTTTCTGGATCCGCGCATGTCTGTTGTAGATAAATTTTAAGGCGCGCATGCAGCTCTATAGCTATAAGCTACTGATCAACTTTTTAACATGTCATCATAGGTGCTTGCATGCTAGTCAGGTGAATTATGGTAACCTTTAAGGTCCGGTCACACGATACGATTTTACAATCAATTTTCAATTAATTGAACCTATTCAATATTTTTGTTGTAGGGGGAAATCATTGTGACGTCACAATTCTCACCAGAGAGGCAATTGAAAATCGGACACACTTCAGATTTTCAATTGACTTCAGACTTTGCTTTCGACTTTCGACTCAGGTTGTCACACGGAACAATTTTAGTCGAAAGCGAATCGGATGAGAAAATCTGATGGAAAATCGTACCGTGTGACCGCACCTTTACTGTACTCTACTAATTGATATCATTCAATTTAGTGTACATAGCATATTAAATATATTTCATCAGTAAAATAAATACCTTGAGCAACATGAGTACTTTCATAGATCTCTGATGGTACATGTTCATGTAATACCAATAGTTCAGCACATCTGCGACAAATTCCTACAAAAAAGGTCAAGTTAAAAGTTGTCAACATAATATGTTGTCCTGCATTTTTAAGCTTAATCCGGAAATCTATTTGTTAACCATATACTGTTTTGTCAAATACAATCTGTATGACCAGTTTAGGACTAGTTTCAAATCTGTCACTGTCATCATTCTGATTTGATGTGTTACATGTTCTTGGGCAGAATAATTAATCCCAAAATATTTTTTTGTTATTTATAGGACAGTCATGTCCGTCATAAGATTACAAAATATTATTGACATATATTATGTATCAATATATATATAGGCCTTTATTTATGATATTTACAGTGTACATAAATATACACCAATGAAATACAATAATATTTTAAATATGAGGTAATTTATTTCCAAATTCTTTTACAAGCATTTAAAACTATGAATTAAAAATTCAGATAAAAACTTACCCTCTCCAACTGGTAATAGTCTGCTGTATTTATGCAGAATCCATTCACTTTCTTCCAGGGAAACGCCCCTGTAAACTTTTCCTTTACCTTCGTGGTCATGAAATTGACATTTTTTTTTTTAAATATATCCCGAGTTTAAATCTGTGTGCAGGGCAAACAAATATGTCCTTGTACAACTTTGTGTCAAAAAGCCCTACTTTGTTCAAAATGAGCTGTCCTTCATTATCAGCAATAGGACTTCTTGAAAAATTCCTGAATCCGCCGGCTGCAACTTTGACAGATTTTAAGTGTGCTGTTATATCTATGTTACAATACTTTAAAGGAATAACACCTGTATCCTTGGGATAAAGATGATATTTATCACACTTAATGTTAGAAAACACAGATAATCCACATTTTATGATGTCGTCTGCCATTTTCTTTCATGTTTGACTTTGAAAATGAAAGTAACAACGGTCTCGCAGTGAATATGAATAAAAATTTATTTCTTAGTTTTAAAGCTAAAGTTTTTGATTTTAAAGAATTTATTCTTGAATAAAATGAAGAAAAAAATGTTAATTATTTTTTTTTAATTGGCCTAATTTGCTGAAACTGCACTTTTACCATGTTCTTGTGATAATATGTAGAGTTACTTGAAAATTTAAAAAACAATAGAACTTCCATGGTTCAATTCTCAATAAAATAGAGGATTTGCATCTGGGGAAATTTTCAGGAATAACTAGGATTTAATCAATGTTTCCTGCTATAGTGTAATTTTGTTAAAGTTGGGATGGATATAGAAAATATTTTACTGTAAAATGAGCTTAATTTACTATGATTTATAGTCTTTTTGGAAATGTGATGTAATTTTTCACTTCATGATTTCTCTGTCTTGCAAACGCCTATTGATACAGAAATGATACAAAGGTTTACAAGTAAGCTGAGCATCATTTTGCTGAAGTATTTTCAAATTCGATGATGTGTAATAAATCAGTTACACAATGAGCTCTGCATGATTCTTAGGCGGAGTAGTACTTAAAAAACTTTGGATACCTAACACCAGTTTGATCGAGTGAATGATTTACATTAAATACGGAAATGAATTATGAATTTCTGATGGAGGAAGGACCATTCCTAAGTGATATAAGTACACCATAGGTACTCGCACTTTACATCTTCCCACGGAAATACTATCGGTAAATCAATCTACAGAGTTTTATTCACCTGTGCCAGGTCTTCAATGAATTTGTACAGAACAAAACTAACACACTTATCGAAAGTGGCCAAAACTTGTTAAATCAGATTCGAATTTCGTTCGTTAACGGAGGTTAACAATTAAAACTTAATAATTTTCATTGATTATAACTCGCTATTTGATTGGCAAGCTGAGAGTAGATTAAATGATAAGGAAAGAACTTTAAAATTATATATATATGCAACACGGTATAACTTTGGATATTGCACAAATTATCCCAATTTATGTTTTATTACATACGTAAAAAAAATTATAAAATCGAATTTGTCACATAGATGGAGCCAGAAAATATGATATTTGTTAGATTAAAACCATGAAAAACAAGAGCGCTTATAGATAATCACATAAATGTCAATGACGTTTAGATGAAACTATGCAAAAGTCAGGAACACATTTTTTTTAAAATTCAAAATGATCCATTGATAACATACATATAATATTTTTTTCACAAGTCAAAAACGGATACGGACGATTTTTATTATAGATACAACAAAGCAACGAAACTATATGAAAATTGTTATTAGGAAAGGTCAAGGACGATATATTAAAATAAAAAAAGTTGGTCACTTGTACTAAAAAAAAATCGGAGATGTTTAGGTGACTGCTGCTTTATAAAGTCTCTAAGATGGCATCCATCACCAGTTAACAATTTCACTCAATCAGTTACGAAGTTGATGTCGCCTGCAGACACGTCCATTTTTGGGTTTCCTGCGTTGGTTTCGTTATTACTTCCTGTTCCGTGCTCTATACTGGAGCCGCCCTGTTCCCTTGCTCCTGATCCTCTGTTGACGTTTGTAAAGGACAAACCATGGCCTGTCTCAATCTAACTTTACCCCCTGCAACAGAAAATACTGCTATATTATTAAATTGAATTTTACAATTTTAACATCGTTAACCAAAATATAGTCCAAACTTAGCAAGTCTTTGACAATTAAACAGTTTTCATACATTCTTTGACAATCTTAACATCATTAAACGAAATTTGGTTTAAAATAATTTACGATATAATATTTCATGTTTGAATAAAATACTTTAAATGCAAATCAGTGACTTTGTTCAAAAAATTCAAATACTTCAACTTAGAACCAACAAATACCCACTCTCTTCGGAGCGTATAAATTAATATTGTTAGGATTGAATAAACAGCTGTATTGTTATTCGCGGAAGCTTTTGTAATTTTTTTTTTCAAAATACATACCAATACCAAACATTCTCTGGTGAGATATACACCTGATTGTACCTTGCTTTTCCGGCACGGAAGTCCTTGAAAAGCATGGCAAAATACTTCCCGCATCCTTCCCAGACTTACCAAAGTGGGAACTTCCTCCTGGATGTTGTGAATGAATAATAGAAATGCTAATTACGATAGTCAAATTTTGGGAGATTTTTACATGAATATCGATGAAAGCCAAATATTTCTTTTTACCGATAAGCAGACTGTTCTCCTTTACAGAAGAGTTCTGACAGTCCATCTCCTGCACCTTAAGGGCTCTAAAAGCTGCAGGTCCTGTTGGACTCTGTTCATATTCACCTTAAACATGATGAAGAATGTATCTGATTCAAAAGTGTCATATACAACAAAAACTATTAACAGCTTCACCCGAATTGGTAAAATCTTGCGGGATTAATGTACTTTATCAACATGATTAAACATGGATTAGGTATTTAATACAATCGTCATTATACTGGATTTGAAAAAAGGAAAATCATACATCATATCTTCACAACAAATTATCCCAGTGAACGTGTTCTTATGACAAATTGTGCTTAGTTTTATGCCGGTGTTGTATAGCAGTTTTTCCCCCATAGTAGCTCCCCCCCCCCCCCCCCCAAACCCTACATTTAATAGCCTCCCCCCCCCCCCCCCCGGGGGAAAAGCTACTATATAGTAGTTTTCCCCCATAGTAGGGTTTCCCCTTCACGTTTTTGGTTTAAGTTTTATAAAAAATATTCATGGAAATCCAGTAAGGATTTAAAATCAGTTTTTAACCCTCCGTTTGCATAAACCTGCATTCATCTATACAGGTTAAGTTTCGTTTTGCCGATTTATTATTTTTTATAGACAATGCTGAAAATTGAAAATATGTATCATGACATACATAGAACTTATTTAGGTAATTATCTGATAAATTACATGATTTGACAAGATATACACGCATTTGCTTCCCAGCTACGGTCCCGAAGACTTGATTAATTGTTTCTTATTAGATGACCCGGGTTCAATCCTCGAAATAACTAAAGTCTTTTTCTCTTTAAATTTATTTTAAAACTGACGAATTGCAATTTTTTACGTTTTAATTTTGTAAAAAGAAATACGTAAACAAATATAATGCGTACGTTCAAATGTTTCTCGGAGATGGTTCAACAGAATTTAAAGAAACTTTATGCTCCATTTAGAACATTATCAAAATTTATCTCTAAAGGAAAGGATTGATTTAAACCACCGTAGTGTTTTCCACGAAACTTAAAACGTGAAACTCCACGTTTAAAGGACCTTTTGTAGTAGATGTTTTTTAGGGAATTTTCTTGTATGAATTCTTGTCTTTATATACATTGAAATACATGTAAATATAGTTTCAAGTGATGGTATATATCTGAGAATTTTATTTGTTGAAAAAATTAGAACAAAATACCTTTCTCAGTGTGTGAAATGTAATGAGTTGTCTAGTTTGAAATACATTTCACAATCTGAAATTTCATTTGATTTAAAACCCAATCAAGCGAAGTAAGAAAAATAGTTTCTCATCAAATCACTGCACCCGGTCTCTCGTTAGATAATAATGTAGAAGTAAAGATATATGATTACATTTAAGATCGTCAATTCTAAATCTATTCACTTAAAATCAATAGCCTTTGGGGACAAAGGGGGTAATAAATTTCCACTCCTAAATCCCTCTGAAAAATTAAGTCAAGATTTATCAGTTATTTTCTTTGAAAGGATATTATTACATAGAAAATATTACATGGCAAAATCTGTACCACATCCCATATTAACCCGAGACTCCATTATCAGCCGGAGGAACGAAAACCATGGGGCTGATATTGGTTGGGAGTTGATTTGAGTGTGATACAGATTTTGCCATGTATTGTTGTTTTTATCATATTTTTGATAAACGACTCGTTTATATTTTCATATGAAAAACTTTGTCCAGCTTTATCGTAGTTCTCCCATCTCAAAACCGGCGCACTTTTGACGCTTAAACGTATTGTGACGTCTTCTAAAAAAATATGTCCATGTTATAACGTCATAGTCCACACAGTTAAAATGCATCGATTAAAACAACAATATCCGCTGTATTTAGAAATCTGAATAAAAGGAGCAAAGGTGTTCCAAAAAAATCATAACAAAGGGTGAAATAAAGGGTGATGATACAGGAATTTGATAAAAGCATGCCTTCGTTCATATCAGGGATGAAAAAAACCTGAATTTTATACTATGTTTTAATAAATGCATTTATTACCCTAAATTATGAGTAACGAAGGGTCCGCCATAAACATGACCGGAATGTAAAACAGGGGTAAAATCTACTATATACAGTAGTAGGTTTTCCAGGGGGGTAATCTGGCTATAAAAAGGGGGAAAACCACTATTTAGCCGGCTTTCCGTGGAGGAAAATCTACTATATATAGTCATTTTTCCGGGGGGGGGGGGGGGGGACTGGTATATAGCCATCTTTCCCGGGGGAAAGATGGCAAGGGGGAAAAGGCACTATATAACACCGGTATTCTTTTGAATTGCATGTGCACAGATTCTCACCTATACAGCAGCTGCTGCAACTGCAACACATTACAGAGCACGGAATGTACGCCCCACACGCTCTCACGCAGGGATGGTTGCGCAGTCGACCGAGTCGCCATATCAGGTAGCCAGGCCTCCAGAAACACCAGAAAAAGAAGGCGAGGGCAGCCGCCAGTCCAACAACAACTATCAGGGGCGTGAAGTCAGGCTCAGGAGGGGGAGTAGTGGAGAGAGGCTTGGTCGTTGTAGTTTGAACTATCTCTGTATAGCTATATAGAAAGATATGTACTCATCATTTTCATGCACACACAATTCGCACACACAAATTATATTTGTTTGATATATTTCTCGCCAAAACTAATAACATCTATTTAAAAATGCCAATATTATGTTATTAAAAATCTTATGTATCTGTTTATCTGTAAAATGCCCATATACATATGCAAAATTATCATACTGTACATCGGTCAATTTAGGTTACTAGAACTCTTTATGTAAATGTATTCTTTTATTTTTTGTAAAATTTCCTTATATACAAATGCACAAGTCGTATATTACTATTCTCGTATACAAATATCAAATCATCAAAGGTTGATTGAAAACTAATGAATACATGTATAAGTGTATATATACTGAAGCAGTTTCCTAGGGGCCATCTACTCGTATCCGAGTTATCCCTGGGATAAGACTCCGATTGACAGTTTCGGGAAAACCAGAAATCACAGCGCAAGGAATCCTCCAGACACCGCTTGCTATCATTGCACATCATGACAACCCCTTCCTTGGTATCCGCACACTCTGCACAAAGATTTCAGATCACTAAAATTACTTCAACATATACAGTAGCATTAAATTTTAATGCGGGTTTTTCGTAGGCTCTATGTGTTTGTCAATTACTACTTTTAAATTTAAAGTTAAAAAATTAATAACAAGTGTCATTTTCAATATAAAGTTAAAATATTATTACATTTGTCATAGAATAATTCTAAACTTTAGATTGAAAATTAATAAGGGATATTAACTTACCAAAGTCAAATGAGGTAATATCAAGTCGGAAAAAGATTTCAGAATACAGGAATTTAGAGGGATTATCCGGATCCGTGGGTGCCGGGGATCGATAGTCCACGTAAAAAAACAAGGTCGCATACTCCCCCTCCCATTCAATGTGTGTGGGTAAGGCATTTAATCCACAAAACGTTTCTTTCTCTGCAACATTAGTACCCTTGCCTTTGTATAAAGTAACATACGCCTTCCCACAGGTCTTCGGATCTTTCGCTATATTGTCGACTTCCGGTGCTTTGAATATGAAATTTCGCCAGTAGACGGACATGTATCGTTTTGCCCCGGAAGACGGCATTCCTCGAATTGTAACGGTGCATTTGAGTTCTTTACCAATAAGACTTGGTGGGGCGAATTTTCCATCCGTGGCTATAATACCGTCCTTGTCGAATTCAAGATAGGTCCCGAAGTCTGGACCTATTTCCTGTCAACAAATTTCAGTCACAAAATCTTTAAAAAACAATAATGATAAGTTGATTTATAATTCATTTTATTTCAATAATTCGGTATAACCGACCAAAAGAAAATAGATAGTAATAATAAACAAAATGATGTGTAGAACGAAATGACTTACATCGGATATTTCCACATCGAACGAACCCCATTAATAGTGTGTCCAAAACCACAACCAGTACAGCGCACAGCAGAAATCTCATTTTATTAAAAAAAAACAAAACAAAACCAAAACCCAAGGTTCAGAATGATAATTTAGCAGACCCTAACACTTAGAGAGTTTCTTAATTCAGACATAGACGAAGAGGACCTCGGTTGAAATCTTACTTTCATTATTTGTGCACAGGTTACATAGACGTATACGTTTTAAAGAAGTGTTCAATGATTTTCGTTGTTGCGATGGAGAGGATTAGGATAAATCAACAAAAATTGGTCAATAAAATAATTTTATTTGCAGCTTATATTGATAATACGCGATTTACAATTTAATTTTTTTTTGATAAGAACCAGTTATTTACGAACACCCAAAAGTTTAAACCTTCGCTTTGGACAGTTTTATGTGTCACTTGAAATGCCCTCTTTGCTACAAATAATAAAATGCTAATGATGGATGTAACTGAGGCTGCCACCGTAGAAATAAAAAAGTTTAAGCACAATGGCTTTAAAATTCACCCTAATCCTCTTCGTATTTTTACATCTTTTGGTTTTACCTCTGAAATAGGGAATACATGTGCTTAGTTTGAAAGTCGGAGCTTTCTCTTATTGCCAAGGCACTTTTATCTGCTGTTGTGGAATTTTAAGATGCATTATTTTCTCTTAATGATAGCACGAATATATAGATATTAGAAGTCACCATACATTGATTCTACCCAAAGGATTACTAATAAAGCAAAGTTGTGTTGCTAATATGATGCTTGAACAATGATTTTTTTTTCTCGGGAAAACACTGATATACTTAGTCTGTCTCGGGGGGGGGGGGGGGGGGGGGGGGTGGTGTGGTATGATTGGTGTCGTTATACTTTGTACATATATCTAGTGTTCTCTTTATTGTTATCATTCCTTCTAAAAACAATTTTTAAGCGCTAAGCATACGCAGTACGCAAAGCGCTTAATGGCATTGAAATATGGGGATACCGCTTCCGATCAAACGCCATCTATATTCAGTAAAAGTAGTCTGATGACTCGATCTCTAATAATAGAACGCAGAGATGTGGAGCAGCTGCGCATGCGGTATCGGTGTGAGGGCAAAACAATTACAACTATACTGCAGTAGCACATCAAGGATTCACAATAAAAGTGTACATAAAAGAAAATTGTTAGTCATGTAACTGTATTTTTTACCGATAGTTTTGTTTTGGATTTTCTGTGTGCTTGCATCAAGACTTTGATTAACCATCACACAGACTTGTACTGTAAATATGCTTGAAATATTCTGCAATGAGTATGTACAAGTAGATAAAGTAAATAAATGTTGTTTGATTTGAAAAACATGCAATTTTTTTCTAGGTACTTTTTGGTTTTTGGTTTTTTTTTTTGGTCTTGTTGTTTTTGTTTTTGCATTTATTTGCGTGGTTCTATTGGGGTTTAAAATTCTATGTACTGTGATAAACCTTTAACAAAGACCTGCACTACTAATGTACCTGAAATATTCTGACATGAGTATTTACATGTTGTGGAACATTTACTTTAAGCACATTTGCTATAGTCTTGAGTTTCTTGGCATTTAAGTGATGTACATATTTCAGTCTTTTAGTTGTCAGTAGATCTGCAAATCATTTGTGTTGATTTAGATTAGCCTTCTTTTTTTTGTTTTTGGTTGTTTTGTTTCTGTCTTCATGTAGTTTTAGTTTGTCACATATTTTTGGTGTACATACTATACTGCAGTTATCATTTTAAAACATTTTCAAAAACGAAATTCCCGGTCATTCATTCCACACATTTGCTCTGTACTGTATTATCGATATAACAACTGTAATGTCTAAATTACATCTTGTTAACACACAAAACTTAATATGCCTATTCATTTTCTATGCATTTCAATTAAACACTTTGTGTCCAACTACATTGTCTGATTCTGTGTTTCTTTTTTCTACTTAAGTTTGAAAAACACATGACCTGCATGCAGTGAGAATTAATGTACTAGTAAATCAGAAACATACACGGCTAGCACAATTTTTGAGTGTTCAAGCTATGCTCGGCGGTCATTTCATAGTGTCTTAGTGATCTTGCAGATTTCACATCTGCACCGCCTGTATCTGTATGCACAACAACAAAAAATAGTTTTTGCACATCAAATTAATTTAAGCAAACGATAGTGTAACTTTTGTATATGTATAATGATATATATTTTTACGTACAAATAAGTAAACAATTTGATAAAATTTACACAATATACAACAAATTGAATAGGAGTGAGAGCAGATGAATACAATTTGCTTTAATCAAATCCTTATCCATGGTTATCGACGACATTTTGATCTAAAGACCATGCTTGATTAAAAGATACACTGTAACTGGTTGCTTTGTTTAGATTATCTAACTGGATTAAAATTGAACAAAAGCAAACACTGGTAAACCAACCAATTTTAATTAGCAGTAAAATAATAAGCAGATATAACAAAATTGTTTTCTGTCTAATTACAGCATGTCGTAGCACTTTTAAAATTCCAAAATTCCTAGAACTTTTGTAAGTAACATATTAACTATGGATGCACAATATCTATACCTTTCCTTAGTAGCTCTCATCAAAGATTAGTGTGAGAAACTTGGAATGAAATGTAAACTTGCAGTTGGTATTTAGAAAATGCAAACAAAATTACTCAAATTTAAAGAAAATTTCCTAGCATGTTATTCATGGTTCTAATAAACATATAAAACTTCTACAATAAATTGTTTGTTGCAAACAAAAAGACACTTCTCATATACATGTTGTTTAATGTTCCAGATAAATCAACATGTGGACAAAGTTTGCACTTATTATAATCAAACACTCCTGTTCATTTAGTACTAATATAAACACATTGTGATACTAATTAATTATTATTGAATCCTTTAAAGTTCTTTGTCTCTTAAAGACAAATAAAAATTTGCAGTCCATCCTTTTACCTACAATTTCATTGCTTTCAATATCAAAACTGCAAATCAAGTATTTCTTCAGGTTTACATTTAGAATTTTTTTTTTACATCCAAGGTTTGCGCTTTTCAGTACTTTCAGTACTTTGATTATCTCATGGCACCTGTCTCAGGTAAAGTTTACCTGTGTGTGAGTACCTTAGAAGTCCATTATCTACTACGAAACTCCTTGATCACCGTTCGTATCAACTTTTTATTTATCTGAACAAAAATGTTTCTTGCCAAATTTCTGTTGGAATTAGCAGCTGTTTATGTAAGCTTAAACTCGTGTATGGCACATTACGATAACACAGGTACGTCTTTATGTACACAAAAATCAGAACACTTTTATTCCCATTGAATCTTCTCTCCATTAGATAATTCATAACGTTACAGTTTACATAGAGGACTATTGCGATAAGAAAATAAAGATAAGGACAGCACAAAGCATAGCCCTGTCCGAAGACGTATTTTACCCCAGTGGATGGAGATGTCAAACCACAGTGGAAGCGCCGCCTGATCACGTCATCTGGTTCAACTTTCATTATTTCGAAGTAGGAAGGCCGTCAGTGATATACTGCACTGATGTATTGAGAATCTATGATGGTAAAATTACCAATTTTTATGATAACGGATTTTGATTGTGAATTTGTTGTTATTTACAACAAGCGAAGTAAGAACAGTTGGATGTTGATACCAAATAAGTTTTAAAAAGTAGGGTTTTTGATACCAGTTTTTGCTTATCTGTCATTGTATTCCAAGACATATGACATCATTAAACTACAACACTAGATATACCTCGCACTATTAATAACTAAAGCGTCCATTTTGTAAGATATATTATAATATCATAATAATATTGGGAATTATCATGTATAGAGATAGAGAGAGAGAGAGAGAGAGAGAGAGAGAGAGAGAGAGAGAGAGAGA